>JAHFWI010000001.1:11200000-11756826 GCA_028554975.1 Himalopsyche kuldschensis | reverse complement strand
TAAAGCTAGTCATAAAAAATACTATTCTTGGTGCTGCAGAAGTGTTGACTGTACATTAAAAGCAAATCCAAATATGAGATAAAGCAAAATAAAAAATGATTGCTTAGAATTTCGTCTGAAGGTGCTTGATGGAATTTCAATATCAAATTTAAATCGCTTAAGCCAACGGTCACCAACCAGATCCTGCCCGCCAAATATTTTCACCCGGCTCTCCAAAAATTCTCGATTTTTGAAAAAAAATTATACAAATAAGATTTTTTAATTTTATGATTTGTTTGTGAATTCACAACAATTTATTTCAATTCATCAATTGGTACATATAACATACGACAATGTATGAACCCATAAAATATAGTAAATATATTGTATTATATATTCCAATAGAAATAACATTTGTTTATCTTATATATAAAACCGAAACGGCGTATGTATGTCTGTGGGTCTGCAATTCCCTTTTGCATTGTTGGTCATTAAGTTTGTAACGAATATGAAAGAAAATATGTTTGAATTTTTATCGGCGAAGACATTTAGTCAAAATGTAATAAATTAGTCTTCTACTGAACTTTTCGCGGCTTTTATTATTAATAATAATGTTTATTATTTACGTGAAGGTATTATTTGACATTTCTTTGACAGCAAATTAGATTTTTTCCTTGAATTTGGACATTTTAATGGGCGAGAATGGGGCTGTCATCAAATTAAATAAAGTTTGTGATTTTATTTTAACTCTATTTTGGATGTTAGAGTTTGTGATATAATTATGTCGAATGATATAACATTAAATAATTATTTTTCGCTTAGTCCGAGCGACGCCGGGTAGCAATACTAGTATTATATAATTATGTTACATATAAATTAATATTGTAATTGGATGCCAACACGAATTTGTTCGTCATCCTGCACGCCAAGTTTTTAAAAATTTCAATCCGGCCCGATCCTCAAAGAGTCTGGTGTTCAACGTCATTCGTGCATTTAAAATGCTTGAAGATGCCGAAAGACGAAACCCGGTTCGTAAGCAACAAAACTCATGAAAAAGTACAAAATTCAAACGATTCAAAAAATTATAATTTTTTTTATTTTAATGGTTGAATACAATTGAGAATTTCGACTGAAGGTGCCTGATGGAATTTCAACCTCAAATTTGAATTGTTTTACTTTGGTAATTTTCCATTAGTTTTGTTGTTATTAACTACCCGGTTTTCACCTTTCGGAATCTTTAGGTATTTCAAGTGCAAGATTTAGGTTCATTCTGCAATCATTATGTTTGACGTTTAAATTGGATGTGTTGGATCATTTTTTATTATTCTGTTTCAAATTCATCGCAGTAAAATGTGCGTTTTTATTTTGAAGGTTGGAAGTTGGCAAAAAGTACGACACTATCGGTGCATGCGGAACGATTACTTGTGATGCCAGTGGAAACTTAGAAGTTGAAAAGTGAGTATATCTTGGCAGCATCATCTACTTCTCACCAGGGCCGTAGCGAGGTCTTCCAGCGTCCCCTATGCTCTGACAGCCTCTATCTACGGCAATGTTTCTCAATATGTCAATAGGAAAATCCGAAAATATTTGTTTCGAAAAAATGGCTGTTCAATGTATTGAATAATGGTGTTCTTACTTTATTGCATAAATAGGTTCTTTCAATAGGGACGCTCGAAGTTATAGCAGCCATGTTGTCAAAGTGACTCTAGCAAAATTGTTTCGTAGTGTACGGCAAATCACCATGGAAGGTTAAAGCGTTGAACAACGTGTTTAATCATCAATTTGTATTATCAAAGTCACAGAAACGTTCCGCGCAATAGTTCATCTTCAGTGACGAGACCCATTTTTGGATGAATGAATATGTGATCAAGCAAAATTGACGGATTTGGGGCGATTCTAATCCATACGAGTTAAACCAGCACAAAATGCATCCCGAGAAAGTCACTGTTCGATTTTAGTCTGGCTGAATCATCGGTTGGCACTTCTTTCAAAATGAAGCTGGCATTGCCATAACCGCCAACGATGAGCGCTACAGATAGATGATTAGCAGCTTTTTGTAGCCTATTATATTTATAAATACTGATAACATGTGGCTTTAACAGGACGGCGCTACGTGCAAAAGAGCACATGCCACGATGTACATTCTACACGAGCGTCCTTATTGAAAGACCAAATAAGTTTTTGTATAATTCATGACTTGAGTTTAGCTGTGCCATTAAATAAATTTAAAAAAAGCCTTGGCTATATAATATTTGAATATTTTTTTTATTTTTCAGGTGTAATGTTCAAGAAATAAATGACCGACGTTGCAAAGTTTCTAAAGGAGATTTAGAGAAAGCATATCCAAATTGCTGCCCATATACCACGTGCGTTTTGTAAGAAAAACGCTTGCATTTATTTACATAAAACAATCTACTACCAGTTTTTATATTCAATGAAAATATTTTATTCAGTTAATACATTCAAAATAAATTAAACCATTTGTTTTTATTTTTCAAGGCAACTAATTATTTGGTCAATATAAATATCAATATTAACTATGAATCTGTTAGTGGCCGCAGCAAAATCCTCTGGTGGCTGCATGCGGCCACCGTGGCCGTACATGAGAACCACTGATCTAGATGTATAAGATTCACTTGTGTAATAATTATCATATGCAATGATTATGGACATGAATATTTTGTAACTGTGGAAGTTTCCAACCAAAAGGTAATTTTAGGCAAAAATGACAATTAGAACCTTTTCAAAGTAAGATAACGATATTACGGATGTAAAAAGTATGATAATATTTAAAAAAAAGAAAAACAATTAGTTGACAGCAAAAGCTGGTTATTAAATAGCCGTGAGAAATTCAAATCTCGAATCTGGAAATATTTTGAAAATTCAATTCAAACAATATTATTCAAGGAAAGGTTTGCAATTTCTATCTCATTAAATAGATATGACGCTGTACGGGAAGTAGTGGGGTCATTATACATGATTTAGGAGGTCTCGTTTAATTCTAAGGTTCCCGTTACAGGCGGAGGCTGTACCGCCAAGACATTAAGCTTTAGGATGTATTATATGTCTTTATATTAGGAAGCTTTATGGCTGAACAATGCACTCGCGTAAGTAATTGTATAATGCAGTATTCAACAATAACACATAAATAAGGAAAATGAGTACCATTAGTTCAATTTTGCAGTGATAAATAACGGTATATGATAATTGCAGCTTCTTTTAGTTAATGTTCGAGATATGATTTTATTAGAGTTATTAAATTGATTGTCGGACATTTTTCTAAAATATTTTATATGATGGTATTAACATTTAAGTTTAGTTTACGGGAAAATCGATAATTTTTGATGTGAACGAAGAGATCTTACTGCTGATTATTATCAATCTTGGGGGCGCAACCTTCTCGCAGAAGGTTAACGGCCCAGTGATGCTCAACCTTTTTGGGAGAAGGGCCTGATAATCAATTCTCAGATAGTTGGAGGGCCACATGGGTGAAAATGAAATTTTGAAAAAAAAAGTGAATGATATTTGTCATATTGGGCCGCATGAAATGTCATTGTGGGCAGCATTTTGTGCATCACTGGTTTACGCAGTCATTCTGGGCTGGGCAAGCTCATCACATTGCAAACAATTTATGATAAGAATCGAACCATCATTTTTTGGAATTTTCTTCACATTGAATGCCCTAAAAAACAGAATATTTAGTTTATAAGCATTTCGTCGAAATCCATTATAACAAAAACACTGTAAAAAATTGAAATGTATTTTAGTTCCATATATATATATTGTAGTTGATAGCTATTTCGGCATAAACTGTCGTCAGAACTACGTATGTTTAAGCAAAAGTGGTACACGACTCATTTTGTCATATATCCTTATTTTACATCTAAAAATCTGACCTTGCCGTGAATTGAACCCAGGCCCTCTGATCGATAGGACAAATTTCTTGCTACTAGACCACCGGGACCGACTAATAAGTATTAGTTTCATCCGTGTAAATTAGAATTCCTGAAAAGAAAAACTGCTCTGAAAGTGAAAGGTAAGGTGTTAAACCTTTATAAGGGTTGCATAATTAATTGAAAGGTGATTGTACTCACGTTGTGACGACGAGCGGCGTATGATGTTTTCCAGGAAGGTGTTCTGCGGGGCGACGAGCCCCCGCCGTCCGCCGGGCATGGCGCTCCCCGCCTAGCGCCTCGCCCCCCGCGACCCCCCCATCCAAGGCCCGCGAGCACGGCACCTCCAAACGACGACAGGTCCTCCTTTTCCCCTAATACACTCGCCCTCGGGAGCTATACTCATGCAGGTGGATTAATCAGAACTTCTTAGTTTGCTCTGCACTCCTGTACACTAGTCGACGCTTGTTTTACACCTTTTAGTTTCTTTTTTTTGGTTATTAAAATTTCCGTTCGAAATTATCTTCTTTTACTTTATGATAACCTGATACAAGCTCTTTTATTACATTTTTAAATAACTGGGCACTCTTTTTTTTTTAACTTTGTTTAAGTTTGTATAGCCTTAACAACTTATCTGAAATAATATTGTATTAATACTTTCCATGGATTCGGTGGTAAAGATGTAGAGGTTCATTTCAATGTAATGAATAATATTTTGTATGTTAGTAAAGCAACCGTGCGATATTTAGCGTGATGATACCTCCAAACAAGGTGAAACGTGTGTCACCATAAGTCACACAATACGGTGAATAAAACATATTTTTAATTAAATATTTTATTATTTCCTTTTTTTATTTTCATTTACTAATAGTATTAATTCATTATTGTAGTAATATTTTCCTCTTACAATGTATAAATATTCTTATTATTTGTTACAACTCCGGTAATTATAGTGCGGTCAAATAACAAAAAAAAATGTAGATTCCGTGGTGTTAACGTCGTTGGTATCGATTGCGTATTTCTAGCTCACCTGTTTGAGTCCTTGTCGGCGAAGTTTCGTTTTTTAAACGAATTATAATTTATTTTAGGAGACATAGATTTTCATGGAAATTCCTTCGCACACCAATCCTAAAATAGGAACGTTGCGAAAACGATACGCCTACCACTAGTCCTGTTATATTCGTATCTTTTATATCCCGTCTCTAGTTAAAAAAGAGAATATGAGCAACTGATTAATAAGCAGTTGTTTTAGAAAAACTTCTGTCGATATAAACTCCATTACGAGTTCATATGCTACGCACAAGAAGCAGACATGCTATAAATATAGTTATGTCAGTATTAAAAGCTATTGTTAACAAACATTTCATAAAAATCCCAATAACCACATGCTCCACTACCAGATAAAAGGATTCACAAACATTATTTATAGGCTTTGACAACCTTTACTAGCCTCATTGATACTGTTCCCTTAATGTGAAAGCTATCGTTTGTTTTTATTTTTACTATAAAATAGAAGCGAATGCTCTCTAATGATGTGTCTATAGCAGAGTTTAACTTTGCCGACTTCGGTTGCAGTGTCCATATACAGGATATAAAAACGTTACCTACGTTCGGTTTGCAATTATGGCCACTTTACTCGAATTTGATGTTTGCTACCAGTTTACGTGCAGTTGAGCTTTTTTTGTATTCAATCTATTGAAATGTTTTCATTCAATCTTATCTTTTGTTCGAATTGGCTATTTCAATTGAACTCATACATAATATATATTTCTTAACGCTTATTTGATTAGAAATTTATATGCTTTACATAAAGAGCGGATTAAATTACAGCCATAGATTATTTCCCAATTTGTTCTTGTCAAATCCGAAATCTGATTTTGAAAATCGAATATATAAAAAACAGTAAACTACGTCGCCTTTGACAAAAGTATGTCAAAAATTGATGGTTCTTTAAATATACCTTTTAAACAAATATCATATCCCCAGCTATTTAATTCCGTGAGTAATTTTATTGCCACCATTATTCATAAATCTTTCCTTAATAAATCAATGAAAAATGAAAAATAAAGAGAGTATCAAATAAACGTAATATTAAAAAATTACAACCGTTTTTTATTACGTTATTTAACGGCTTCACACAATCGCAGTATAATTTTCATCACAGATGTGAAAATCTGAAGTGATATTTTCGTTTAAAAATCAACATGTTACTGTTATACTCCACTTTTTTGGTTTTTGTTAGTGAAGTTTAGTCATGAATACAGACAACGATTTTATGTATTTTTTGAGCCAAGGCACATATTAATTCAATGCATTCAACAACTTCACATCTTATAACAAATGGTATTTAAAAGAAAAACAATAAAATATTCAAAGAATCTGGATCAATATTTCCGCGCTTCAGTGTGCTAAGATTAGAAAATTATTATTTAATGATAGACAAACCTGGGATTATAATTTTAATGACGTATCTTAAGTGTAGCTAATGGAGCATTTCAACATAAGTTTTCATGAGAATACTTCAGGTGGTCACCCCGTGTGATATTTTGAAAAAATTTAATGATTTTTAATATTCGAAGTCGTTGGAAAGCTACTGCAGTTAGACGACACTTGTTTGGGGGCGATATATCGGGCCTTTTGTGACGCTTCCGGTTTGTTACATGAGGTCTTTCAATACATATGTAATTTCAATTCATGAAACAAGCCAACATTAAAACAAGAGTCCTATATGGACCAGGCATAGCAGATTAATGGGGAGTAAAGGTTTCATAGCTTAAATCGTATTTAAACCAGGGCTGTGGAGACGGAGTCGTGGAGTCGGAGCTTTTTGGCCGCAGTCGGAGTCTGAGTCGTCGCGGTGATTTGGTCGGAGTCGTACTCGGAGTCGGAAATTTTGAAAAGTTTGAACTTTTTATATTTTGCATTTTATGTGTCAAATTTGGTTTTTGGTCGCATTAATAGGGTTGATATTTAATTGAATACACATAAATATGAAAATTAGGGGAAAAAAGTGACGATTTTGTGACTTTTTTGGTCGGAGTCGGAGTCGTGTTTTTGGTCAATGTCGTAGCCGGAGTTTTGGTTTTGGTAAATGCTGGAGTCGGAGTCGGACTTTTTTTTCACCGACTCCACAGCCCTGATTTAAACTTTCAAACGCGTTTTTCTTAAAACTGTGTTTTTTAACTGGTCTCCGCGATATCTCAAGAACGGTTCGACCGATTGCTTTGATTTAATTTGAATTTTAATGTTAGATTAAACACATGTATTGTCATCGTTTGAATAAGGATAATGAAAATAATCCGAGCCGTTTTGTTTTTACGTAACAAAATAATCGGAAAAAATCATAAATTTGTTAATTTTTTTCTTTTTCAAAATCATGTTAATTGTTCAATTTTCAACATTTTCAAATAATCCTAGTTTGAAAAAATTTCACAGCTTTATAAATTAAAATGGCGTTTGATTTTCATTATGCCATTCAGCCGGACTCATGAACACCGTTGACAAGGATTTTTCGACATGGGTGCCTTTGCAGTGGTGCAACACACATTGTGATGAAAATTTTAATTTGAAAATACATTAAAATACTTAAAATAGTTAAAACGTAAATAAACATTGAATAAAAACTTCAAACTTCTACATTATGAATGTTCGACAAAAAAAGCTAAAAAAAACCAGTCAGTTGCTTAATGATTCTATCGAGGGGGTGATGCTATATATTATACTTTTATTATGAAAGAAAATGTGTTTTGTCAGAAATCACTTTCAATTTATTTACCGAAAATCACACAATCGCAGATTCGAACTCAGTACCGCGTAGCTGGAAGTAATTTAATAATATTGTGAGGTCGCAAAAATATTCAGTACCGTTGTAATAAAGTGCATGTGTAGATAATATTAACTAACCTATATTTTCGATGGTTTCACATTTAATATAAAATTTAAAATAACTTTGATTATTCCACGTATTGTGTAACTAACTGTGACACGTGTTTCGCCTCTTTTCAATTCTATAACCCTCTCTTGCGTCCCTTAAAAAGGAAAAATCCCAATTTTGATAAAGTATCATTATGTTATTGCATTGTTTTGATTCTATCACCCCTTCCTTGTTTCCTTTAGAAGGAAAAAACCCGTAATCCATTTTGTAAGTTCTTAATTTAAAATGTTAAAATGTTATAATTTATCTTGCTTCATTACTTAAGCAAACTTTGCGATAGTAAGTCTGAAGATGCCTCTGAAAGAGGCGAAATAAATTTTATATTAACTAACCTAATTAATTATATTACTTTGAGTATAAACATTTTGTAAAGAGCTTACTTTATTGCGTTAAATATGTATTTATCACTATTTCCATTTTTAGAAAATCTAGCTTCAAAAATATTTTTTCAAAAAGGCTATTTTTAAGACCCAATGATCATTTATTATTATCATTGTAAATTTTGACAGTTGCTTTCAGCAAACAAAGAGAAAGAAAATAAAAATAAACTCAAAAAAGAGCTCGGTCGATAAAAATCTTCAAAATTCTTTGGAAAATTATCTTTACGAAGTAAATGTAAAAATTCTTTGAAAAGATTCATTCAAAAATTAACGAAGAAAATGCGAAACACGAAAATAAGTTCGTAGAGTTACCTAAAAAAATCTCAATGCGAATTTTTTAACATCTTTTAAAGTGGTAATTTTATGAACAGCGCATTTTTTGTTTATGATTATGTTAATTTAACAATGAACAAGCCAAGAAAGAACTTTTTATGACGCTATAAGATTAAATTGAACTGTTTTTCTTTCTGCGAATAATTTAAATAGGTATTGTGAAGAGATTCGAATTCCAATTGCATTCTAAATTTGAAACTATTTACAAGATTTAATTTGTTTCATGTACGACATCTCTTTTTCTATTTTAATATCATAAATATGTCGTATGCATTAAATAGTTGGATTATTCTTTTGACCCTATGAATTTCTTTACTTCTTATTATAATAAAAAGATTATCTCAAGAATATCTCTTTCGGGAGAACTGGTCGTAAGTCAATAAGTTAACATCTCCTCGGAGAAAAAAGCAAAGAAAAGCTATAATTTACTAATCGCCCCTATCTGCGCACTGCTTTCATGATCAAATAGATAGTGTCGGACGGCACCATTACAGATATTATATTATTTAATTGTTTGAAAAATCAATCTATCAAAGTTTCCATCCCTGTATTTTAACCCCTAACTACACAACCGAGTAGAAATAACGCATTGACCGATTGGCTACGATGCCGAAATGGCAATACCTAAATGCCAGATATCATTTTTTAATACTATGTTTGTAAAGAGAAATTGATTTACCTGTTATAGATGAAGGATTAAAATATAACAGCAGACAAGGAGGATTTTTCAATAGAATATATTTATTTTTTATGTATGGGCAACGAATATCAATTTTGAACAATGTGGAACATAATATGTACAAAGTGTTACATAATCGCTGTTGTATTATATATAACAAAATATATACGGTGTATTCACAACCCTTTGAACAATCCACAAAGCCGAGTGACGTCATCTATAGCGTTGTTTATTTAATGTTTCCTTTTTCAAAAGTTAGTAAATATTGTTATCGATTAACCTGAAATTAGAGGTGGACTGCATCGATACTTTCTTCGGTATTTTTGTACCGATAATGCTTGCATTGCAATATAACTTACAAAAACATTACAATGAATGATTGGATAGATTGGTAAAATGATTGTTAATTAATGCTTCTCTTTTTTAAAGAAGGGATTATAAACGAATAGAAATAAATCACGTACTCTAGCTCTCCATGGTTATATTATATATTGAGTGGTTATGGTTATTTATATATAGGTTATACTATATAACAGTATTATTCATCGTCTTTCTTAGAAACAATATTTAGCTACATTCTTCAATATGGGATTTAAGTAGCTCGATTTAAGATATGTGTGGGAAGATTAAAAACACTAAAGCAATTTATTATTGAAATATGTTCACATACCGAGGTTAATCAAAACAAACCATACTATTCTTTTCATCTTTTCGTTTTGTTTCATCGATGATTACAAATTTATTGAATATGCTTAGTCTTAGAAAAACTGTCATTCATAATTAAATCATCATGTCGATCAACAGCTATGTTCAAAAAACATAAAGTAAAAAACAATAATCAACGATTTGGTGACTCATATCTTGATTAAAAAAACAATAAAAATATTTTATCTGCTTATTCCACATAAAATTTATTAGATCAAGACAGGTTTCGCTCATAGCGAGCATTATTAACTGATGATTCAGGTGATTCAATTGATAATGCACGCTATGAGCGAAACCAGTCCTGATCTAAAAAAAAATAATGAGGTAGAACTAATAATTTTAAATTTATTTTTATGATAATGCCATTCTACCAAGTATTTACAATGCACGCATCATCCGTATTTATTATTCGTCGTCAAAATATATTGCATTTGAAATAAATTTGATGCGTATTTATTTAAACATGGCTACCGATGAGAATTATCGATGTTTTCTCTCGGCATCGCACCCCTAGCTGTCATTGCCCCCGTGACCGAGTTCAGCTTTCCGTACTCCCAGGAAAAACAGTTTTCCGCTTGCAGCCGGTCATTTATTTTTAGAATCCAGGTTACACTGAAAATTATTTATGCTAAACTTTCGCTATTTATAAAACTGTGGGAAACGCAGGGTGATTCGGGAATTCCTATAAACTTTACCGCTGAATTTTATATACCCACCTTTAGAATCATTGACTACAAATCAGCTTTCTGTATTGCCCTAAAACAGTTTTCATGAACCGTAGTACGTCTATAAATAAGTTTCAGTTACGTTGAATTGACTTACTACCACATGAATTTGACGCATTGATAAAATAATACAATATTTCACTCATAAATTTGTCCATTTATTTCTATTTTTACATGATTTAGTCTTAATTAATTAATCATTAAAACGTTGTCTTACTGTCCTGCCGTTTGAAGTCTATAACGCAGTAAGTGGCTCTCACATGCTTTTGGGGAAAATGACATAATGTTTTATCACTGAGAATGTACAAAAAGCGGTTGATATGAAAATTAACTAGTTTCTTAGTAAACATGCAGCAAGTAGCTGCATCGACTGCCTCTTTGCTAATAAATACTTATACTTTTAGCAGATGAGTATTTAAGTTATTATATTGAAATAAAAGGGAGCACTATATATAGCTTTCAAAACAAATTTCAGAATAACTGCCTTCTTCCTTGGAAAGGCAGATTAAATATTGAGAGCGTTTTGTTTCAATAGCCCTTGTAAATAAATCTGTGTTGTATATGTCAAGATCACTTCAGGTTAACTTAAGATAATAAAAGCATCAATAATATGCCTTGAATTTAAACTATGTACACATTGAGAAGTTCAATAGTTGAATTGATCAGATGTGACTGCTATTTTTAGACAGGGCAACATTCGTTGTTATAGCTTAAATATTTTTTGAAAATCGAATTAGTTTATTGGTTTATGTTGACACCGCCTTATGTAGTAGGTCATCAGAACTCTCTCGAACGATCTATTTTTCACGTCAGTCAATGAGTTTAAGTCGATATCAGGAAATAAATTCATTCTTATAATAATCTATATTGAAATCTATAGCGATTCAATATAGAGTTATTTCAATTTCTCTTATCTCTTGACGCCCGACAGTGCATTTGCTTCATAAAAAGTTCGTTAGGCGATAAATAATCCCTTATCGGCGGGCGCACGTGTTAACGATTTTTGAAACAGCCATTGTTTTTTCTTTCTAAAGTAACCGTTTGTTTTCATACAGCAGTGAGAGATTGGACTGCATTGAGAATGCACGCGCCTAATCCTCTCTCTAAGAATTAAATTCGAGTCAAATTCCTGATATCTTCTTCGCTATCGTAATATTTGTGTGTTGTATAACGTCTGTGTAAATCCTAAACAATTAAATGATGGATGCTAACCGCACCCAGATAACGCTTTGAGATCGTCTTTTCTTTATAAGAGTACCATGTTTATCCTACTCCGTCCCCAAAATCCCTCTCCCTGAGTGTCGGATAGGAGGCTCCTTCTCGATTTACGAGGGAGCCGGAATTAAGGTCTTCTCAATGTTTCAGAGCCGATATTTAGCTACAAGTAATTTTATTTATATGTTTGAGATAGAACTGATATATACATAGAGAAACAGAATTATTTCCCGTTAAATTTAAACGAAGCAACATTTTCTTCGAGTACAAAAGAGGAGGTATATGACAGGTGCAATCCCCTTGAAAGCTGACAAGAGTTTCGATCTGGTAAGAAGGCACACTGAAAAGGGGTTCTCGATAAGCCAAATAATCTGGGTAGATAGGTATAAAAGGATTCTTTGTCGGTTTTATTTCTTTATATCAAGTGGCCACGATACACGGCATTCTAAGCCGAAAGAAAGTTTGCCGGTTATACAAAAGTTGCCGGTAATTCAAATGAAATAAATTTTCATATAACTCTACCTGAATGAGATTCAGGTAACTGCTGATAGGTTTTAAAATGCTATCGAATGAATGTCCTGCGCTATATAATACAATGCATAACGAAACTTTGTCATAATAGCACAATGTTTAAATCGCGTATCTTTCATTTAAATTTCGATCTATCGCTTAAAATTATCCAAGTTTAAGTAGAAGAATAAATCACTTTTAAGGTGTTCACTGTCAATACTTGGTGGAATGGCATTATAATAAAAATAATAACACAATTTTAGTACTTTTTCCACATGAGATTTATTTCATCAGGACCGGTTTCGCTCATGGCGAGCATTATCAACTGATAAGGAATACAATAAAACAGTGGTATTTATGCAAAAGTTAAGTATGAAAACAAGGTATGACAAACAATTGGTAAATCAACTAAGCAAATAAATTAAAGCAAATTACAAGAAAAATAGACTAAAAATAAAATGTTAAAGACCTCTTAGCAATGCAAAACTAACACATCAAAAATCAATTAAGTATGAATTAACATTAACAAAGTAAAAGCCTAAAATTAAGTGCATTTAATAAAAATAAATAAATCTACATATAAATCTAAATAAATGGTTGACAGACTTATCAGATGATAATGCTCGCCATGAGCGAAACTGGTCCTGATGAAATAAATCTCATGTGGAAAAAGTACTAAAAATGTGTTATTATTTTTATTAGAAGAATAACTATTCACAAGGTAATTCTATTTCATTTCAATGTTAGTTATAATCAGATAGAGCGTGTTATCTGCGCTGGAATTATGCGGGCTTAAATGCGTGTGTGACTGTGTTGCTACCTTTGGTGAATTATAAATGTGAAAATTAAAAGTCACTTTTTTGGTGTCTACCGTCAATTCTTGGTGGAAACGAATTGTATTTAAAAAATAATACACATTTTTTATAAAGATCAGGGCTGGTTTCGCTCATTAATTAAGATTTTCTGTGCTTGATTTCGTCAATTTAATATTTTAAATAAAAACGAAACGCTCAATCACCCTGTTTAAAATATTGCTTCCTTTTGGCGCGAAACAATGTTGGCAACATTTTATACAGTGGCGTGCAACACGATTCCCAGTAAGTTTCGACGCATGTGAAAACTGCATCAATTCTGCATACCACCACAATCAGTGCGTGATTGTTTATTTTCGGAATTATATTTTCACATTTAAATATATTATGCAGAGTTATTATTAGCATAGCCATATATTTTTAAACATGTATTAAATATGCCTTTCCAGCCCCTGATGTGAACATCTTGACAAAACTTGCTCAATTACAATCGGTCCGTCAGTCACTCAATCTCTTTCTTCAGAGATAGAAGAGGACAAACTAAGTTTTTTTTTAAATTAATTCATATAATATAAGACGCTTGTCGGTTAATTAAGCGATGAGAATTTTGTATATTTTTTTTTGTATTAAAGCTCGAGAAAAAGCAATTACTTAATCGATTTCCAATTCATATGAACATTTTTAGAGAGTCACCTTTTTTTGGACTATTTCTTAAATTTTTTAAAAAGTAAATAATATTTCTCAATTCAATCTGTACTTTCGCTTTCATTAAACTTTCTTTCTGCATGTGATGTTCATATACAAATACAAATAAATATGCTATATTTTTCTCAATGATAAACGTTTGATTTTTGTTCCATACGTGTCTATTCTTTCTCCATATTGAATATCAATTTAATCTTTATCTATAATACATTTTTTTCAAATTCCGTACATTGATTTTTTGTCAAATTTACGGACTAGTGGTAGCTGTACTGCCATTACATACGATTTAAATTGAACTTAAATATCTTCTTTTAAAAAGAAACAATGGAAAGAAAGAATTGTCAAAATTGTGTGTGTAAAATTTGAATTTGAAGAAGTGCGATCTTATCAAAAAAATAATCATTTCTTTAAGACATATGATATTATTTATTCAATAAAATCCAGCCTATATTTGACTGTGTAAACATTCAAATTTTTTATAGTGAGCTTTTTTTAAAGCGTATTGATTAAGCTGACAATTTTAACCCATTTATTATAAAATAAATTAATAAAAGCCGACTAGAAAATGTGTAATACAATAATCAGCAGTATCCAAAACTCAAATATTCAACACTTTAATAATTTAATAATGACGAAAGCTCTGTGGTTTGGATTTCGCTCGGAGCTTGAAGGCTTCTTTTGAGTGAAATATAGAAATTTAGGATTATTAATCTGGCACTCTTCATAGCAGAAATTGTATATTTAGCTGATATAATTAAAATCATCTTCCATTTTATTAATTATCAGGAGAATATGAATTTCGTCAGACTACTTATCCATTCAGCTCGATACACAATTCTCTTTCTGACAGCTTATTCTATACCTCCTTTGCCTTTCGTGTCCCCTGGTAGATCGGTTCTAATTACACTTAACCTGTCAAGCCTATTAGCGGAAGCGATATTATGTCACAAGAATTATTTCACTACTCATTTGTATGGATGCTCGAATACATAACGCCAAAATGTTAACATAAAATAAAACAGTCATTCTAAGATTTGGATAGCAATTCGAAAAAGAATGAGAATATAATGTCGCTTTTATCCAGTTATCAAAAAAAAGGAAGCTCTCATTTTTTTCCACCGTTTTATTTATAAATGCAACCTGTAGCTGAGTTGTCTACGCCTTTAGTCGTTCATCGTTTTCAATCGCGGTGTACAAGTGCTTCAATCCCTGTATCCGACAACTTTTATCTTCAAAAACGTATTTAAATGTGATTTTTACATTAAAATTATAACAAAAGAACGAAGGAAAGTTTTAAGCTTACACTTTTCATTTTAAAGCCTTAAATTTATAAGCTTACCCCTCTCCGAAAAATAGAGTAGAGAAAAAAAGACTAAATAACCATATTTTTATGTAAACTTACATCTACTGAAATCTTGCATACGAAGTCAATGTACCTCACATTCGTTATGAATATGCTTTTAAAAAAATGTTCCTTCGCTGGCCAAAATTAGTCTTGAATATATAATACTTTTAAATTAGTCTTACCTTTTTTAATTTAAATTCCCAGTTGTGTTTAATGAATACAAGAATGAAAGCGAAAGAAAATCTATCGAGTATCGAATACTCGATACTAGAGAATAGTCGTACATATTTCAAGTACTCGATACTTGAGTATTTTGAAAAATACTCGAGTAATTCTCGTAATTTATAAACGAAGGTTTATTTTAAAATTGTACCAAGTAAAAAAAATATAATTTTTTTAAATGTTGCGTTTAACTGAGTCTTACGCGTAAATTTTTCAGTCAGGTATTTTTTTTAATGGTTTGCCGTTGAATATTCTATGAGAGAATTTCTTTGTTACTTCTGATTTAGGTCCTGCTGACTTATCTTATTAAAAGAGATAATTTATTTATCATCTATTTATTATACACAAATTTGAATTAATAATATATATTTTGGTACATCAAAAACTAATCGAGTATTTTAAAATGTTACTACTCGATACTCGAGTAGTTGAGATGTCAAGTAATTGATGTCTCAAATCAGGACGTTTAATGAAATTTTTACTCCTCGAAAATAATTTTTATGAATGATTATTAAAATTTATATGCGAAAATGCAAAATCCAATATCACTTTTTCCTTTAATGTTCGCCATATAAAATTTAATAATGTATGAATATAATCGTATGTGTGTATTAGAGGTCTGCAGGGGCTCGGGTTTAGCCCGCGGGCCTTACCTAGCCCGGCCCGCGGGCCGGGTAACGAAGGCTTGGATTCGGGCCCGGGCCGGGCTCGGACGCGAGCATACAACAAAATATAACAAAAATCGGGCCATTTCCGAATGAGGTCACCATTATCCTAAATCTAAATTTAATACTATAATAAACTTCACGTACTCGTTATAGTCATCTTTTCGACGTCTTGTTCGTTATTTAAAAACATTCTCTCATGAACACCCATTCGAAAGAATAAGATGATTGTTCTTAGCATTATGACTTTTGATGCAATTATTTTAGTATTTTTTAATGATGTCTGCTTCATCGGCGTAAGTACAATACGCATAATGAATTTCATAATATGATCCAGGGTATCAGTATGTCTTATATGGTGATTTCGATCAGTCGCAATTCGATTTGTTTGGTTGATTTTTTTTTAAATTTACCGACAAGAAATGGGCTTCGAAAAATTTAAGACAAAACTGAAGAGTGGAGAATAAATTTCTCCAGTTAAAACCCATGGGAAAAGTGAAGTGTGGAAATCATTTAATGAAATCATAGAGGTGGCTACAAACAAAAAAGTTGGATATGTCGAGTGTATAAAATGTAAATGCATTTTCAGCTTTTCTAGTTCAAAAACTTCTCACTTGATTCCTGTAAAACAAACAAAAACTAATTCTAATTAGGAAGAAATGTATTTCGAACAACTGCACACACACGATAGTTGGTGAGTCAATTTTATTTGAAAAAAACATCGGGTTTTTCTCGGGCAAGGTCGAAAATTATCGGGCTCGGGTCGGGTTCGGGTAAGATTTTTGCAAATGAGCCTTGGGCCGGGCCGGGCCGGGCCGGGTCGGAGGTCTTCGGGTTCGGGCCGGGTGAAATTTTTAAATTTCGGCCCGTGCAGACCTCTAGTGTGTATAGATGGCAGATAAGGGTAATTCGAAAAGCACTTTGGCACGGTGCCTTTCCCGCCGTTACTTCTGTTGAAGTTTCGTCATTGCCTGGCGAATAATATAAATTATGATTAAGCAATAACAAGCCGGATTGTGATTGGCTGTTTGATATTCAGTGCAGCAGTTCCGACGTGCAACAACCGTGAGCTTTTTCGAAGCGAGAAATCTCAAATGAATTGAAACTCAGATGAAAGCTCAACACTGAAAAGTTCTCGCTAACGTTTCATTTCTCTCCCCGTTTAATTGGCAAATAGCATTTGTGTGTTGAATCAGTATTTCTTGATTCCTCTCGGATTGATCGTTATGTTGGTTTAGAGACTTTTCCGTATTTATTGTTTTTTTTAAAGGGCCCTTAAATAACGATGTATTGTTTATTGGGGTTATACAGAGTATTATTTTAACTTATATATAAGGTCTTTTAATAGAGACGCTCGAAATTTGTTAGGTTATAAATTAGTAGCTATTTTGTAAAAGTGACATCAGTCAATTGTTTAGTAGTGTACGGAAAATCACTATGGAAGGTTAAAGCGTTGGAAAACGTGTGCAAATCATCAATTTTTATTATCACAGTCACTGCTTTGTTCGAGAAACGTTCGTCGCTAAAATCATCATCATTGACGAGGCCCATTTTTTGATGAAGGCAAATTTGTAGGATTTTGGGCGATTGCAATCCATGCAAGATACACTAGCACCAAACTCATCCCGAAAAAGTCACTGTTTGGGGTAGATTTTTGCCGGGCGGAATCATCGGTCTGCACTTCTTCCAAGACTAAACTGGCATTGCCATAACGGCCAAGATTGATCTACAGAACGCCATTATAATTTTAATTATTCGATTTACCGGCAGTTAACTACTCAAAACGCTTTCGCCTGCATATTCAAAATTAACGCAGTGCAAAAAGGATCGTTCTAAAATTGTACAACTCTTGTAAAACAAACACAGATGGCAAGCTTTGACAGCTGACGTGCAATTTCACGACCGCAAAATGGCAACACTGAATGAACCGCATATGAATGACGTCACACATAACGCTGACCGGTATTAAATATGCATTGCTTCGGGAGGTGTTTTTTTGCATTCAAACAACACTGGCCGCATGAAAAAAGGAATGAAGAAAATTTATGATACCGGTTGAATTTATTCATTAAAAATACTGGTCGGACTAATGGGAACAGCATTTCTTTCAATGTTTAGCCGCGCTAACTTACCTTTTTATTTTGTTTGAAACCTTTATGTTTATCATCTGTTTGCAGTGGTGGATTAATCATCTGGGAGGCTCCAAGCACATTATAATTTTGGAAGCCATCTTTATCGAATAATAAAAAAAGCGACGTAAAATTTATCCGAGATTCAACTGGTCAAAATATTTTGTAATAATGTCGACTTCACTTTTTGAATTTTAACAATTTACGGTTCTCCCCGCTGTTCACTAGAAACAATTCAGACTGAGAACCTAGCTCATCAACACACCGTACTTCATGATTTGCGACCCATCGGACATTAAATATTACGTCCATTGAAAATTAACTTTACCGTGTGACATAATATTTATAAAAAAATGTTGGCTATATAAAAGTTAATATTGAGGCAATTTGAAGAATGTTGTTCTTTTTTCAAAAAAGACTTATTAAATTCAGGAAACCAATCTTCAATTGTTTAATGTATTTTATCATTAGTTAAACAATTTTTGTGGGACATATCCATAGTGTAAAAAATGAGTTAGACTAAATATGTTTTTATTTGTTGGTATGTGCTTAAACAAAAAAACGTATGATATGAAAAACGTCAAATTTGTGATAAAGGGTTAACTTATTTTGAATAATTTAGACAAAGAGTTATTTCCTTTGTCGAATTGCAATAAAATATCGTTTCTTTGGGCAATGGCTACGCTTGATATGCCTAAAGCAGTAAAGTAATGATATCGATTTAATAAACCTTTATTTTAGATTGGCTTTTGTAACTTTTCCTATTTCATCCTTCCCATTGTTATCTACAAACTATTTCCGTAACCATTTTAATCTAAGGGCTATCTGAAAACTTTTTCACATTAAATACCCATCGGATTATTCTTTTATCCCTATTTACTCATGTAGTACTTTACAAATATATGTATCAATGTGAAATGATTTTATTTAATGAATTTATTTAGTGGCATTTGTAAATCAACACTTTAATAAATTAACTCTAAAGTGAAACTTTATTTATCAGCGCTTTGCAATTCTATTTTAAAACTGACAGAAAAAAATCTGCACTCGACGAAAAATCCTTGTTTCAACATCAACTCTCTTCAATTTTCAATTGAAAAGTTTTCCTAAATCTGACTATATGAAATTTTTCCTTCTATGAATTTGTATATGGCATCGGAAAAAGCCACTATTACCGTGAATAATTTACCTGTACTTATAATCCAAAACAAAACAATGCAATTTGAGCAATTATTTATTATATATATATAAACAGATTCACTTTAAAAAAAACTCTTTAAAAGCTTCTTAATTAACTGATCAATATTGCATGGCTGTAAAGATGGTGAGCTTTTTCCCTTATACAAGGTTTATTAGTTCTAAAGGAGAAAAAAGCCTACGCATAAAAGTTTTAAAGGTTACACGTCTATGTTCCGAGAAAAACGTGTTTACCAAAAAGTTTCTGACTAATAGAAGACTCGTGGAGTAAATTTGATAGGATCGCAAAATATTTTTAGTATTTTAGATGTTGCACGGAGCTTTAATGGCGTAGCGGGTGGTAAGCTACTCTCTACGATAGCAGCCATTGTTATTTGATATTTTAGAATTTATCTTTCGACTTAAGTAATTTCAGCAATTGAATGTTAAATAAAATAAATTTGGAAAAAGTTGTCAATAACAAATATACACTCATCCCTCGATTTTCGCGGTAGCTACGTTCCTAGAGAAAACGCGTAAATTGAAACCGCGTAAATCGAGACTTCACGCTCATACAAAAACGGAAGATAGGTTCCAGAAAAAAAAAATCTTCGAAAAAGGCTCTTCTTCCCGTCTTATTAAATAGTTCGTAACTAATTTTTATGTTGTGTTTTTTTTAAGTCTTTGTAAATTTCACCGTATTGCGCGCACAGGCTTTTAAGGTATCGCTGAAATTTTACAGCACGTTCAATAACCGGATCAGTAGCCAAAACTTTATTTTCTAAGTTATTGGCCATTGTACAATTTCAGAAATGTGTTTAGACGTAAATCTATTTGGTTTATTAGTAATGTCTTTATCACTATCATCGCAACTTTTAACATTTTCTTTTTCGTTGTTTGACACCATATAAATCAATTCTTCTTCGTTTATTTCACTATTAACAAACAATTCATCGATGTCACTGAATTCCAAATTCTCCAACCCTTGACTCAACGCTTTTGTTATAGTTAAAATATTGTTAAATGTTTCATCTCTTGCTGGAATTATATGATCAGGTTCAACTACTTCTGGCCATACTGCTCTCCAACAAACATTTTAAGTTGACTTTTTAATTTCTTTATTTGCTAATCCTATATATTTCACAATTGTGTAAAACGTGTCACAAAATATGTTTGATTTTTTTTTTAAATGTGATTTTTTCCTAACCGCATAAAAGTGAAACCACGTAAAATGCGTACCGCGTAAATCGAGGGATAAGTGTATATATTATATATCCATTAATACAGATATTTAAGTACACCCACTATTCACGAGTTCGTTCGTGAAACCTCTAAAATGTTTCACAAGGCAGTGGGCAATGTAACCCAACGATCTCTTGTCTGCAAATTTATCACGAGAAGGCATCAAAGATTAGTTATAAATCGTCCATTCTTCTCGATGACCATTCATAGGTAAAGAGAAAAAGTAAGCTGACTTGAACTGTGACAATCGCGTTCTCCTGTCAGCAACGATGGGATGGGAATGCAACTTGAACATAAAAACTTAACTGCAAGATAAAGAAGACGGGAATAACTTTGACGCTGACGCCCCTTAAAACTTGAAGCTCCATAAAATAGGTATTTCTATATAAAGACAGGTTCCTTGAATATATTTGTCATATGATTTTCTAGATAATATTTTCAATGGTGGTTACTGGTTTCTGACAAACTATTAATTTCTCTCAACCTCTCTACGACCTTTAAAATAACCTTATCTATAATTTTTAGAAAGTTAAATATTAAAATTGCTCCGATTTAACGGATAGGTATCCAGTAGGTGTCCAGCAGTGAATGATAATACCCCCATTGGTTACATGAGCACTTTAGATAATCCAGCATCGGATGGCGATAAGGGTTGATAAATATAGGGGCAGCTTTTAAAAAAGTCGCCTGAACCAGCTATGATTTTCACAGGGCTTCTCAAATTACGGGATCTAAAACGCAGATTATTTATTAGAGCCAATTATCTGCAGCAACAAAACAAACGCCCATGAACTGATCGATAAATTGACTGAAAATATCTTTCCGTACAGGGATTCGATCCCGTGACGTTGATTACCATAGACCCGTCATGAACAGTTTAGGTATGTAAGAAAAGAAGAAAAGTTGCAATACATAATTTACAATTTTTGTACTTATTCAGGTCGTATCAGGACGGGTTTCGCTCATCGCGAGCATTTACAACTAAAACTTTTATCTTTCAGATGAAAATGCTCACTGCAAGTGAAACTGGTCCTGATCCAAATACATTTACTGTGGAGTAAATACAAAGATTGTTTTTTTTGTAATATCATGCCATCCCGCCAAGTATTGAGAGTGAACACCTTAAAAGTGATATTAATGTTAAATACAAATATTATATATTCCAGATTCTCGTCAAAATTATTGCTATCATTATGTATTTTTAATTTTAAAACGTAACCTAATAAAAAACAAATTGCACTACCGACGGTAGTCTAAGTAAATCTGAAAAAAACTTGATTATCTCTCAAAATATTATGTACTGTTAGAACAATGAAAAAAGTTTTTAAACTCCAAGATTAGGGGCTGCAATTTTGAAACGGGCGGCTGATAAATCTTTCTATAGAACCGGCTTTACGGCAAGTCTATGGGATGGAAGATAGTGTTATCATTTTAATTTTGGTATGTTATCAGAATATGTGGCAATATAGTAAGAGGATTCATTTAAACTCTAAAATTAACGAAGGTGGGTTTGCAAAAAGTAGCTGAAATAAATTTCTTTTATATTTTTAAAGCCTTATCGAAAATAGTCGGTTTTGACCGACATTTATTATTGAGAAAAAAGGTTCTATGTTTTTTTACACACATACGTTTAATGGATAAAAATAAACCTTACTAGAATACTTAAATTAACTCCAAGAACTCATATGTCAAGTCTAGCTTGACATTGTACTTGGTTGGAAAATGAATGCTTTCATTATTTCAAAAACTGTATTTATTGGATTTTGTGCCTTCCATAAAGTTTTTAACATGTCATAATGTGGTAGATTTTTTGGTATTTCGTTAAACTGAATACGCAAACCTTGTGATATCAATCAATTTTTCAAATCTATTGAAAAGTGGCTCGAAGGAAAAAAAATATATATTGAGGAGTACAAAGGTTTAATAACTGTTATTTCACGTATTTTATAAGAACTAGTTACATGTGTTTCACCTTTTGAGAAGCAGATGGTTACTATATAAACAATAGAAAATGATCATCATTTTAATCGAAATAATAATAAGGAAATACATATATGAGAGTAGATGGAAAATTAACAACTCACATTTTAAGGATCCACCTTTTCTATTAGACATGTTATTGCAATATCACTGCTACCACTACTTAAATTATATACTATGAGATTAACCCTTACAAACGCAATTCATACATTAATTCATTCACTGTCATATTATCGATGCATTTCACTTTATAAAATTAACATGCATTTTTTGAAACGATATCATGGAGCAATAAAGAACTTCACATCCATTTATAAAATAGCTTACTTAATAGAAGAAAACTATTGTTAATAACTTAAACAAATTATAAAGTTTTATCTTTTGTTTTGCATCATAGACCGATAGCGATACTGGCAAAACAATTAAAATATACCATTCTTTGTTTGAAATTAGTTGACTATAATAAATAAATAAGAAGATTTTCGACGCCATTATGAAACTCATGTTTGTTTTCTAATACATATCTCAAAAATAACCCTTTGTGTGAGAGCACACAAGTAATCTGTCATTGTTTATGGTATTAGATTTATCTTGCAGATAGTTTTAACGCGAAGCTCGGTTGACATATTTGACAATGTAGAATTTTTAGAGTTCGTGCCAAAATAATTTAAAGTTGAACAATCTCAGAACATATTATAATTTCGGTGTAAAGTGGCTTACTAGAGGTGACAGTTAAAATGATAGATGTATTCTGCCATGAAAACTATAAAATAGTATCGAAATTTTAAGCTTTTGGAAGTAATACGCTAAATCATTTCTCGGCCGCAGATACATACAACCCTTCGACTGATAATACTTGTTTCCGAATGCAGTACCACGTACTGAGTTAATCAGTTTAATGAATCACGTTTTTCATAATTTTCATAGGTTGTCACTGTATAATAGTTAATTATTACATACGCTAAACATATGCCCACCAGATAAACAAGCATATGACAAATATAACGTTCACTGAATAATTATTGGGAAAACTTCGTGTGATACATATGTTGGGTTCGTGGTCAACGTCGTTTACTTCCGTGGCGGACCTCACAAGTTCGAGTGCATTTTTCAGTTGATTCTGTTCAAAGGCGTGAATGTTTGTGTTGTCTAAATATGAATTTCCGTCTATTCGATTTTATAAGTGGGATCGACTATCTAAGCACTAGTCTTGTAGATACATATAGTGCGAGGCTATATGTATGTAAAGAGACAAAAATTTACTTTGCAAAAAGACATGTTGCAAAAAAACATTTGCGCATTTTTTGATTGAAAATAAAAATTACGCGCTCAAAAGAGCGCAATTTATTTTAGTTTTACAGGAATTATATGATATGTGGTTTGTGATCATATGATATAATGGAGTTCTACCAAGTAAATACCAATTCAATCAAGAAAAAATATTATTGAACGTGTACATACTAAGATTTGAACTCGTGAAAACCGCTATGAATACAGCAACAATCTTATATATAAAACCGAAACGGCGTATGTATGTATGTATGTATGTGGGTCTGTAATTCTTTGGGATTGATATAACATTAAATAATTATTGGTCGCTTAGTTCGAGCGTAGCCGGGTAGCAATACTAGAAATACCGAAACGGCGTATGTATGTCTGTGGGTCTGTAATTATTTGGGAATGATATAACATTAAATAATTATTGGTCGCTTAGTCCGAGCGCAGCCGGGTAGCAATAGTAGTAATATAATAATCCAAAAATGTAATGACAATTATTAAAAACAAATTTTATTTTATTGTTACTTTTGAAATTTTCTATATGTATTCCTTTTTTAAATATTGCCAACTACGGCTGAATATGATGTAATATAGTTTCTATAATACTATTTGAATTTGTCTACTGATAATCAGTTATCAAACTGTTAATATATAATGTGATTCAATATATCACCGCGGGAAGCTTACATAGTTGGCTAAAGAATGCCAATGTTTGTGAAGTTTTAGAGATTTTCTGCAAGCACTTGGGGGGAATATTCCCCGTACAAATTAGCCTCACATCGCTTCACTTAACATTTCAGGAAGCCTTTGTTAGACAAAAGCGCCCCGTTTTAGATGTTTAAAGCAAATAAAACTACTTCAAATAAATTCCACAAGCATTATGTAATAGAGGGAGTTTTCCTGTTTGTACATAGATTTTTCCAATCAATAGATTCTTGCAAATCCACAGATATTTTAAACTATTTTAAATTACTTGAATAATTGGCAAATTTTAATATAGACTGTTTATCCGAAAAGGAAAATTGGTAATACAGGAATCTGTAGCTTTGAATCGTTCAATTCAAATTAATTTATAAGGCTTTTGTTTTTGAGACCCTACTGCAGGGGTTCTTAACTTTATTGAGATTGAGAAGAATAGTGACTGGCGCAAGCCGGATTTACAAGTACATATTTACTAATCTTTTTCACTGTTTCCTGTAACGTTTTATATACATATGTACTATTTTTTAATAGAACTTTACAAAATATATTTTTAAAAAATCATACTGTAACATATACGTATAAATAAAAATTTCGTTATTTGATTCTTTGTAGCGGGCGCGCGAGAATTGCTCCGCGGGCGCATATATGTCCTCGCGAGCATAGGGCTAAGAACCCCTGCCCTACTTTCATGTTATCTAATAACGTCTTTGATTTTGATTTTGCCGCAATGACTTATTCTGAAGAATCTGGAGAGTCTTTAGATGCTTTTGGAAAGTTCATCCCCACACTGGTCTGGTGTACACCACATAATTGGGCGAGTTATTGCTGTATATATGAGAAGTAATTTCGATTTGTTTCATTAGATTGGCGCTTTTTAATCGCGGTTAAGTCCAAGACTGTATTAGTCCATTTGATCTCTGTATTGTTCAATCTAATGCAATTCAAGTATAATACTGCTGTGTTAGTTTCCCACCGTCACCCGTTGCCTATATGCAGTTAATGTTTCATTGCTTTACCCACCGCACCACTAGGGTATTTTAATAAATATATAATAAGACGTAAAATTACTATACAGAAATTCATATGTATGTATAAGAAATTTGAAAAATAAAGCACCAAGTTCACTGCTGAAAATGTCCATCTCAGTAGACATGACTGATAAAAGCCCTTGTGACTGGCGACTCAAATGACCTACGTGACAGACAAGTTTTGATAAAAAAATATTTATATTTCTTTGACATACAGTTTTATCTCACATAGCTTTTTATACACAAAGGAAAATTTCTAAAAATGGCTGCCAAGATAATTATGAATTTAGAAATATAGTTGACCATTTCTTACAAACCTGTAGGCGAGCAGTAAATACTATTGACAATGTAGATTGTAGAGTAAAAAAATAGCATTAAAAGAAACATTACGTATTTAACTACTCTCTTTTTGTATTCTTACACATTCTGAAGTAATAGTTAATTGAATTAATTTCAGTTATTTTTCGTTAACAAATAAATTTCTAGTATGGCGGCTATTAAATTATTTCTATTTTGAATTTTTTTAAATTTAAATAATACACAAATAAACAATTCACTGCACATTAAGTGTACAATACTCATAGAATATTAAGTCTCAAATAGTGATTTCATAAATCAAATCCCAATAGTAGGAAGAAAACATTGCCAAAGACCGTATTCCAATATATGTGTGTAAGTAAAACATCTCACAATAAAGAAATGAACGAATCTTAATTAATATTAACTCGTGAATAATGGTTAATTAATTAAATCTGGCTCAATATAATTTATGGCTAAATAACTGGCGGCTCTGCAAGGCAGTGTTTGTTTTAGTAAAGGTGTTCACGTTAGCTGGGCGAACGTAAAAGGATGTTTTTTTTTTCAAACAAAAAGCTAATTATTTTATGCCGCTTTTGTTAAAAATAGAAAGGCGTATGATTCACCCCCCACCCTTCAGAATCAGAAACAATCGCCTGACATGATGCCCATAATAATGATGGTGGTTGTTTTGTTTTACGAAAATCAATAAACGCTTAGAGCGAACGTTCCTAAACCATGTTTCGCTATACGCTGAAATTTATATATTAAATAATATAACAGGATGACTGTTAATTAGGATTAGGGTTTCCGATCCCGGGATCCCGAGGTTTTTCAATACCTGATGAATCCCAGGACTAGAAAACATAATCTCAAAATTTTCGGGATTGATTAATTTATGAAGCATAATTTTATAAAAATCGTAATATTATGCATTAGTTATGCATTGATGACAGTCATAACGTTCATATCGTCAAAGCGCTGTTAAATTTCAAACTGATTTGACTTCGGCATTTAAATAATTGCCATGATATCTCAAGTGTTACTTAACCGATTTCGATGAAATTTGATGTGGACCTTTTTTATGCATTCTTTTTATAGTATATACTAGGATTATAAAAAAATGTCAACTTTTACTATTTTAAAAAAATCTAAAAAAGGGAAAAAAAAGATTATTTTTTTCAAACCTCCGCAATTTTGCGAAAAAATAATTTTTTGACTTGGTTCTAGTATATACCAGAATTGCATCTTCACTGATTACGAATATATATTTTTTTTATTTCATCTGGCAAGACAAGTTGGGATCGTGGCAACTATGGAGCGCCATTTTTTTGAGACCCCCCACTTTACCAGCCTGTAACTTCTTGATTTTTATGTTTGAATATTTTTTCGTTTATTTTTAAAATATAAATAAAAATAATTGTTATTTTTTTTTTCTATAGCACTTGCAAAAACACCTAAAATTTCAGCCTCTAGACCGGAATACTGCCTTAAGCTTGCCGGCTATGTTTTAAACGGTCACGTTTGTATGTTTTGATGAAATATTTCCTTATATATTATTATAGCGAGCACATCTCTACAACATATTATGTACATCCGATTGAATTACAAAGCAACAACATTCTAGCTGTTATATAGCATAAAATACCAAACGAAGTAGTTATTTACCGAAGCAGAAAGATACCTTAAATAATGGATATAGTATGCCACATCTCCGTTCACTGGAATAGTGTAGGCAACAATTTATATGAATATTTATATACGGGAACTGTGGGTAATGGGTGTGTTGCGTCATAACCACGAGAGCTTTCATGATTCTTATCAATGTTATTATGCCAATGACTTTCGTCTAAGCCAGGAGCTAACAAACTTTAAGCCCGAAAAGAAGGAAAAAATGTCACTTTTAAGGTGTTCACTGTCAGTACTTAGCGGAATGGCATTGTAATAATAAAACATTTTTAGTACTTATTCCACATAAAATGTATTGGATTAGGAACGGTTTCGCTTATGGCGAGCATTGTCAACTGATAAGAAATACAACGAAACAGTGATATTTATACAAAGGTTAAGTAAGAATTACAAAATATGGGCAAACAATTAGTTTTACAACTAAGCAAATAAATTCAAGCAAAATACAAAAAATTAGACTATAATTAAAATAAGTGGTCTTCAACATTTTATTTATAGACTATTTTTCTTATATTTTGCTGCAATTTATTTGCTAGTTGTTTGTCTTACCTTTTAATTCTTACATAACCCTTGTAAAAATATCACTGTTTCGTTTTATTTCTTATCAGGCGTCAATGCTCGCCATGAGCGAAACCAGTCCTGAGTCTATAAATTTGATGTGGAATAAGTACTAAAAATGCTTTATTATAATCTTATATATAAAACCGAAACGGCGTATGTATGTCTGTGGGTCTGTAATTCCCTTTTGCATTGTTGGTCATTAAGTTGCCATAAAAACGAATATGAAAGAAAATATGTTTGAATTTTTATCGGCGAAGACATTTAGTCAAAATGTAATAAATTAGTCTTCTACTGAACTTTTCCCGGCTTTTATTATTAATAATAATGTTTATTATTTACGTGATGGTATTATTTGACATTTCTTTGACAGCAAATTAGATTTTTTCCTTGAATTTGGACATTTTAATGGGCGAGAATGGGGCTGTCAATATATGAAAGGGGCTGTGAAATGTCAATGCCAGTCTGAAATGTTCATTTTAATTCCATTTTAATTGACCTAGACTTTTGAATTTTGAAAAAAGTTGTTTCAACTTGGCCCGTCTGAATTTACGCGCCGAGGTGAACATAACCCCAAACTGGTCCGAGCGAAGCCGGGTAGCAATACTAGTTGTGTATATTTATATTTAACTACCCGAGTTGTCAACTGTCTCGAACATTCTTCTCATTCGGCGGTGGTTTTTAGATTCTTAAGCTCAAACTAAGGCTATGGCCACAGTGTCGAGCGTAAATTTTGGCGTAGCGTGGCGAGACTTGCTTCATAATCAAAGGTTACCGCAATGGCTTTAACGATGGCGCCGTCTGAGAAGTCGATACGCAGCTTAAGTAAAAAATCCGAAAAAAAATTCCGAGAAAAACGAGCAAGTTAAAACCACCCAGATTGGTTAGATTCCACGTCACTAAAGTAGATATGTCTCTAACAATAATTAGAATTCTAACAAAAGTCTTGTAAAGACATATTTTAAAATGTTTTAAAATTGAAAATATGCAATAAAATAAAAAACGGCTTTTTCAGAATCCTAGACCAGAATACAGCTTTAAATGAGTATGAACTATTTTCTCACTTTTAAGATGTTCACTCTGAATACTCGGTGGAATGGCATTATAATAAAATATTTTTAGTACTTGTTCCACATGAAATTTAATGGATCAGGACCGGTTTCGCTCATGGTGAGCATTATCAACTGATAAGAATTTCAACGAAACAGTGATATTTATACAAAAGCTAAGCAAGAATTAAAAGGTATGACAAACAATTAATATTACAACTAAGCAACTAAATTGAAGCAAAATATACTTTAAATAAAATTCTGAAGAACATGTGGAATGATTACCTTTTTTTTTTACTATTTTTATGAGTATGAACTATTTTGAATGGAATTCTTGGTGATTCTAATGGTATTTTCTTTGTTTTCAAATACGTTTTTTTCGTTGCTTATAACAATTCAAGATTTTAATACAGTTTAAAAAATATTATTCATTTAAAATATGCAAAACAAGCCCTCACATATAATAGGCATCAACTTTGCAAACATGTGCGAAAATCTATGCAAAAGTTTGGTTTGTCACAACATCATACATTGTCAAAAAATACAAATTCACTATTTAAAGAGTAAAATTCAATACCAATAAATGAAAAATCTGACTTACAATGCAAATAAATTAACTGATATGCGTTATGCCAGCTTACGCGTCGCGAACTAACGAACGTGGATGTGAGATATTATTATGAATTTCGGGAACCCTGATTTTGCATCACGAGAAATCCCTTTATTCCAGAGATATATTCAAAAAACGATTTATTTTATAATAAAAGCACATCCAGGGATGGCATTGCTAGTATTGAAATTGAAAAAGTAAATATGTCATTCAGAAAATCGATCCAAAATTGCTGCGCGTATATCATCCGTTACGGGCACCTGAAGGGTTAAAGAATATTTACAAAATAGAACATCATGGCAACGAGAATATAGGATAATTTCTCTGAATATAAAACATCACAAAGCTGCATCTTCGCTTCGGATCAAAAACAGCTAAAAACTACATTTGAAAAAGACCAACCTTTTAGATAAAGTCATCCCCCCCCCCCCATACAGCCTAGAGGTTGGGACTACACTATTAAAGGAATACATACTACGTTACAGGGAACTAGGCACCCATACAATATTTGAGGTTACGTTATTTCAGTTGTATTTGGTGAATTGCCAGAAATCAAGAAATAAAAAAAAAACCATTGTATGTATTAAATGACCTTGTATTCACTTTGTTAACAAGCGCGTTTGTCACGTTTTTTAAAATACACGAATATAAAATATGTATTAACGTATATTCTAATTTGACCTTCAAAATTTACCGTTTTGTAAAAAAATGTGTTATAGGGGGAGCGCTATACGGGGGTTGCTTTAAGAGTCAATTTGAATATGTTTCTCAAAGGTTCAAAAGATATTATGTGAATAATTGTGAATTGTTTTAATCTATATGCAGATATAATAATGCTGAAAACTAAAAAATAAAACCATGTAAGAGAAAAATGTTTTTGAAAATATAACCGGTTTTCTCATCCCGTCAAATTTTCTTTATCCTATCATACATCTTTTAAACATACTATAAAATATTTAGTTCAGTGAAACAATCTTTTTTTGTCATAATATATTACATGACCTATTTATTATAAACAATACGTTTTTTCATTATAACTTTAAATTATTTCCCTTAAAGTTATCTTCATGCTTTTAACAAGTTATACAGAAGCATATTTTTCTGACACGTGTGCCCACTTGGAATAAAATAGCAATGCTGTGATTTAATACGCAATTTTTCATCTGAAATAGAGAATTAAATAATATCTACGATACAAAAAAAAGGGTGGAAAATTTTGCGTGACCAATATGCCAGGCTTGAATTCATATAAAGTGGCCGTCAGAAAAACACAAACGTGTTCTAGACGAGGCAAAAAAGGCTGTTTTTCTTTTGTTATTTTCGGAAAATTTATAAAATCGTCTGTGTCCTTTTGAAAGGAAAAAGAAAACAGGCATTACATGAAAGTTTAACATGCTAACCTCCGCATAAATGTGTTCATAAGTAAACTGTCGAAATCACATGGAAAAATATAATATTAAATTATGCTATTGAGTAAAGAATTTTTATACTGTATGTATATTTTTGGAATATGAGAAAAGAACATGTATCGAGATTATTTTGATAATTGTCGCGTTGAGCGAATGGACCTTTATTAAAAGCAGGGCCGTGGAGTCGGAGTCGTCGCGGCGCTTTAGTCGCAGTCGGAAAGATTGAACTATTTATTTTTACATATTTTACTTTTTACTACGTCAAATTTGGCTATTTGCAGGATTCGTTGATTGATATATAATTGAATACACATAAATATGATAGGTAGAAAAAAACATGACGAAGTTAAACTTTTTTAGCCGGAGTCGGAGTCGTGTTTTTTGGTATATGCTGGAGTCGGAGTCGGAGTCGTTATTTACCGACTCCACAGCCCTGATTAAAAGTATCAAATTAATGAAAATAAAAAAAATGAATTGTTTATTTTTTTTTAAATATTCAGAACAAATTGATTTTCCAGTGTTCTCCGAAACATAAAAATGAATCCTGAAACGATTAAAAAATGTCAGTGTAATTCCGAAATTGTAACAGTTATCGAATCAACAATTTCGACTGAAGATGCTTGATGGAATTTCAATATCAAATTTGAAGTGCATTCGTCATATGAATTTCGTTCGTCAGACTATGTTAAAGTCAGTTCGTCGTGCACTTGAAATGCCTGAAGATGCCGAAAGGAGAAACCCGGGTCGTTAGTGACAAAAATCATTTCAACGATTCAACGTAAACGATTCAAATTTAAAATTAGTTATCGAATTATTGATTGCTGCTCGAAAAAATACATATCATAGATGTCTGTGTCGTCTAAAATTTCCCTCCCAAAAAGAGCCTATAATAAAAAGCATGCGTAGCGGGAGCTATAAGCTAACCACTAGTCATGTCCTAGACATGTCCTAGTGATATCATTTCTATCCTCACTCTATTCGAAAAACGAAGATTGGGAAAACTTTTCGTAGAAAAATTATGCTACATATTGGGAGTACAGATGGTTTTAAAAAAAACTTATTTCGGTATCATGCCATCTTCACAGGTGTGTGCACATCTTCAAATATAAATTGAATAAAATGATGATGCCCCGATTTGAATAAATTTACTGTTGCATTTTATTATTTTTAATAAAATGCTTCTCTCCCAAGTATTGACAATGAACACCTTAGAAGTGATCAAATATAAATATACTTATAAATATATTTTTTATTTAGAATTCATCAATTTTATTCAAATATGTTGGATGAATTCGGCTTTAAACTATCCTTGAATATGGTAACATTCAATTTGATAAATATTTAACAAAAGTATTGTCTTTAATCTTTACTTATTAAATATTTGTGAATAAAGCCCGAACTGACGTGAAATAATACATATATTATTGTATTTTTCTTTATGCATTTACGCAGAAAATTGTAAGGCTATTTTTTTATTTCTGTTTATTTAATTAATAACAAACAAAAGAACTTGCAAATCTGATAAAATTCCTTTTGAATGAAACACAGTGTTCCATATTTAAGCAACGTTGCGGCATGCAGCCGATTATTTATTGATCATTTGATTTTAGCCAGCCGTGAGAAAAACACATTCGATGAATATTTGATGCCTTAATACATTGAGGATATTTTGTGGGGCGCAAACCAGCGGATCATATGTAGGTACACGTTGAACAAAAAGTGAATTTAAAATTAGTTAGATGACGGTGCTCGCAATGAACGGAACCTGTTATAATCTATATAAAATATGTGAAATTAGAAAAAAAACTGAACGATCTTTCGACATCATACGATTTCGTGAAAGCTATTATTAGTATGTCGGATGAGAAGCCGATTGGTTAGCGTCGTTGGCTTCGATTCCAGTGTTTACAGGTTTGAATCTTCGAATGAAAAGTGTCTTTATAATCTTCCGCCAATCCAATCTTAAGAACTGTACATAAGGAAGACGACTAGTAGTCTCTTAGCCCTACAATTTGATTTTTACATTCTCCGAAAGCTAAACAAACAGTTGTCTTCGAGCCACTTTGATAGCTCCTTCTTCGAAGCTCCGCTCCATTAGGAGTCCTAATATGAGACCGTGAGAAGTGAAGTGAGCCAATTGGTTATCATGGTTCAAACAAAAATGAGTTAGATTCAGGATCATATTTAACAGGTCTTGAAGTATCCTCAAGTGAAGTGAGATTATCAAACACACAATGTCTTTATCATTCAATAAACACATACCCCTAAAAGCTTGCACAAATGTTTCATCATTTTGCTACTTAGCACACTTTTCAATGGCTCAAATTTTATATTAGCGGTGAACTAATGCCATCCATTTTATAACATTATTTAAATCCTAAACTACTTATTTACATTCATGTATGTAGTAAGCTTCTACGAAATGTTGAAATTTTTAAGTTAATTCTACAAAAGACTCTAAGTAAAAACGTGATTTAAATTAAAAGTACAATAGAAAAGTTTCAACATTTTTAAATTTGGCTCACTTCACCTCTCAAGCGCTCATATTATAGAGATGCTTTGTTTAATCACAGTAAGCAAATAGTTTAACATAAATAAGCGTTCATTTCACAGAAAATTTCAGATCTTTGAAATTAAGTCAATGGTGTTGTTCTCAAATTTTAGTATGTATCTCAAAAAAAACATTATTTTACATGGTTTGGCTGAAAATGTAGGAGACTACGCTAGAAAATGTTATGTTTACTAAACGTCAGAGTAAAAAATCGCTTGGAATTTTGGACTATTTTCAAAACGAAGTATTGCATTTAGAATAAATAAATGAGCTTAAAAAGATATCTTCGCTCTTTGACAGCTCTTTTGAATCAGTTAACTAAAAAAATCTCTCGTTGTATGCCTAAACAACCTAACATGGCATTAGTTTTTCATGGCATTTTTTCGCATCACTACAGCAGCTCGGCTGTATCTGGTGTGCCCTCTCGCTCTGTACATATATTGTGCTCTTTCTCGCTCAGTTTGCATCTAGTAAAAAATGATTGGCACATAAATTGGTATATTGTGTTGGTAAGGAATGTATATTATAAATAACAAATTTTATCTCGAATTTGTAAAGGTGTGGGCACATACATATATTACACACATATATATCAAATGTACCGGTGTATGAATAATTAAAGGTACAAATTTATATAAGTTATAAGTTAATAAGTTAATTAATAACTTCTTCGGAGAAGTTACGAGTCGATAATATAATATGACGTCCATAACAGCCAAAATCGTTAATCATTTTTAATGTGTAAATAAAGTTAGTAGTAGAAAATACTCGCAATGAGCTGAACCGTTCCTGATCTTAATAAAAGAATAAATGAAGAAGTAGTATAAAACAAGTGTGTTTTATTTATTGTTTAAATAATTCGTTTTAAAGGGACATTGCTACAGTGCACTTAAAACTGTCTGTGTGTCATAATCATATATTGTGATCAAAAACTGCAACAGTTTTAACGCGTAACGACCGATCATTAGACGTGCGCTAAGCCGTGTTATAAAAAAAAAATATTACTAATAATTTAAAGGGGAAGATGTACTGTTGACACGCATCGCATTGATTCCGACAGATATGCCATCCGAATAGAAACGTTTGCAGTTTCCGGTGCGACTCGCATTTGCAATGACCATCAAAAAAGCATACACAAAAACACTTTCTTTCTTTGAGTAGTATTGAAACGCATGCCGGGTACTCGCTAGCTTATTATATATTAAAGTTTAATTGAATATATTGAATTAAAATCTATGTATTTAATACCATGTTATTATGGTGTGCCTCTTAATAATATATGTAAATCCTTAGTGCGGCTCTAATAGACTTCATGAGTGCCCACCTCTGTGTATAACAGTGGTTTTCATGTGCGACCACCAGAAGATTTCGCTGCGGCCACCAATAGCTTCAGAGAAAATATTAATATTTTTTGAAAGTAAATTTGTCAAAAAAGACTCTAAAATTAAATATTTCATATGGATTGTACTGTGCATCAAGAAGTGTCCATCAAAATGTTATTAAATGCATGGAAGACTAAAAATGTTTTATTATTTTTGTTAGTAATAAAGTATTTAATTTAATTTCATTACCTGTAGTAAATTATCGAACAAAAATTGGTGCGGCCACCAGACATTTCCGTAGGACCGCTTATATCAGCAATGCGGCCACAGCACAATTTTACGTGAGAACCACTGGTCTATAAAAGTTGACTGAGAAATATGGAAGAATCTTTGACCATAATTCATCTTTGAATGAATTGGATATAGCTTATATTGAGATAGCAGTTAAATGTGTAATGGTTTAGTATAATTAAGGATTTCGACTGAGGGTGCTTGATGGAATTTCAATATCAAATTTGAATTTTGAACCTTTCCATGAGTTTTGTCGCTAACGAACCGGGTTTCGCCTTTCGGCATCTTCAGGCATTTCAAGTGCATGGATATACTTGAACTGACGCGCAGTAAACAGTTTGTATCGTTTATATTCAAAAATATAATCATAGATCAATAAGTTAAATTGCTATTAAAATGTAAATTAGCGAAAATTTGATGTAAATGAGTTTCAATGAATTAATTGGGTTTGTTATAATTATAATGTTGTATCGCAAATAAATACTTATTCACTTGAAATGCCTTGAAAATGCCGAAAGGCAAAACCCGGGTCGTTAGCGACAAAACTCATGGAAAAGTACAAAATTCAAATTTGTAATCGTTTAGTTTTGAAAGACAAAGATAATTAATTCAGCGTGAAATCGGATGAAGAAAAAATACGAGAAACGCTTTACATATTTTTCATGCTGTCGTAGGTATGCATGAAGTCGCGCCCTTGTGCTATTAAATATTTCTGTTTGAAAACCAGGAATCTCGGGCAAAGCTTTGGAATTACGCCCTGGTGTGAATATTTTATACATTAACATCCCCGCATCGCTTATTCCACGAGATGGGAATCTCAGACGAGCGGCTCGCGGAGTACTTGAGGGCCTCTACCGATTTTGATCGATGATAATGTTTTTGCAATATCATGATGTGAAGAACGAATTAACTCTTAACACTTGCCTGCCCATGCAGTAGCGATAGCAAGTATACATATTTTAATAAATAAATAAATACAGAGTGGTATCTATCGCCTTTCTTGTGGAGACGGTCAAGCTTTTTATGTTGGGCAGACAGGTAAAAACTTTAATATTCGAATTAAAGAACACCTTAGATGTCTAGAAAGTAAAAAAAATCCGAGCTCGCCAATCGTTTAATCGAAAACCATCATAATTTTAATCAGAGTAGTATTGATTGCATCTCATTAGTTAATGTGTTTTAATATTAAAGTCATTATTAGTTTAATTATTTTTTGCCTTGCTTTTAATCTATACTTTTGCTTCCTGTAAAAAAAGAAAAATAGCAAACTCCACTGTATCATTATAAAATATTAGAATCAATCTTGCTTTATTACTTAAGTAAACTATACGATAGTTAGTCCGAAGGTGCATATGAAAGAGGCGAAACACGTGTCACAATTAGTAACACAATGCGTGGAATAATCAAAGTTAAGAAAATATCATTTACATGTTAACATAGACAAATCAAACTAAATTAGCTATACGATTTGACGCGTCATTATTTAGAATTGCGTGTTACAGGTTATGTAGCATATTATCGATGGATCCGGCATTATTTTTCCGAAGTTTATAAAAATATAAAATGCAATATTACTTAGATTATTCCACGTATTGTTGGGTTATTAGTGACACGTTGTCAAACGTACTATCGTTATAGTAATATGAGATAGTAAGTCTGATGATGCATCTGAAAGAAGTAAAACACTTGTCACTAATAGTCACACAATATGAGGAATAAGATGTTTTGAATTTTACATTAATCTGTTTTGGTGAGAATATGGATATGAGACTTGGACTCACATAATACAAATGGTTAAAAAATCGATGTCGCTACGCCAAGTTAGAACAAAAATCCGTAAATCGATTGAAAAAACAATTTATAAAACTGAATTCAATCCCGTGAACAACGCAAACAAAGCCAACGACTTGGACCACTCAGCAAGACGCCTTTTATATCTTATTTCTTCCAATTTAATATTGATAATTTACAACGTGGTATCGATAAAAAGAGAGACTGATTAAGCAAATACTTCAAAAAAAAGAATTTAACCAATATTCTCAAAAAAATCACCAAAATTTTTCGGGGCTGAAATGAAAACGGTTGAGATTTCGGTTTGTAAGCAAGAAAATACGATTTAAGTCAAAGAATTTTCCGCGCGGGAGGCAGATACAACTGTAATATTTCCCTCTAATGCTGTTATCTTTTTGACGGACTCATACTTTGTATTTAAAATTATAAGCAATCAACACTCAAACATCCGGTGACAATGTTATCACGGCATGAACTTTTCTCGTTATGTTAATAGACGTTTGATTTGCAGATGGTGTATTTTATATAATAAAAAATTGCCAGAAAATTATTTTATATTACAAATCGGTATTTTTTTGATCATATACGATGCAGTTATGTCATAGAAGAATTCCAATATATGCCGCTTAAAAAGGCAACAAAAGAGACAAAAAATGCGTCATTTCATATAATAAGTATATATAATATTGCCCGCAAAAAACGTACGAAAAAGAAATCATTGTTGATATGTCAAATTTCGGCTGGCTTATTGTATCTTATTGTAAATTGGGAACACAATGCGAAGGAAAAAAATAAACTATCGATAAAACTTTCAATTTTCGCGTGAACACAAAAAAGATCATTTACTATTAACCGCAATACAAACACAATACATACATAACACAAAGTGGCCATATCGGTTTTTGCTTTTTGACGTCACATATATTATATTTAAATATTTTTATATAGTATAAAAGTCTACATTAGACAATTTATACAATTAGTGTCCAATTACAAGTCATATATACACTCATAGTGAACGAAACCAGGCTACTAGTATGTTATTGGTACGAAATTATAAATCATCGCGTTACACACAATATGTATGTATATTCGACCCATTACTGTAACACAATATTTTGATAAACCACAACAAAGAGCGTTGTTATTTCGACACCTTACTTTGAAAAGGTTCTAACTACTCTTGACACTGTTTTGATTTATGAGCGTTTAAAGTTTCGATTGATTAAAATTCACTTGTAACAATGAGCAAGTAAAAATGTTTCAAATTACTTATTTTTAGCATATTTTTTCACAAATCTCGAGAAATAATGATCTTAAAGATCTAATGATGGAAATAATGATGACATTCTTAGGACTTTGTCAAATAAATTTTAGTAAAAAAAACTCCGTTATTCAACCATAGATAATTCTGAAATTCATATAAATGATAGAATGCGGTAAATACAATCTTTTCCGACCAAATGGTCAATTTAAGGCAAAAATTTTAATCAGAACCTTTTCAAAGTAAGGTAACGGTTTGTTAGTTTCTAATTTATGATTCGAGATTAAATTTTTATTCGCCATTACGTATTTTAATTGTAATAAATATTCAAATAACATAATTTATATTTCAGACAAATAAATTGATATATAGACGCAGCAGCACATCAGCAAGTAATAAACATGAAACAAAAATGGCAATATAAAAAAAACCTTTTCAAAGATATACTATTCAGATAATTTGATCACTCGATGATAGTTTTAGATTTTAAATCATTTATAGCTTTGCTTACAGCACCGAGTTAACAATCATGAAATTATCATTTCTGTAAAATTACCTGATCAAAGTATTAATCGAATTGGCTGTTGCCCTAATAATAATATAATTATAGAAGATAGAGGCACCTATTGCAAGGGCTGTCTTTCTGAGTATAATTGCCTAGAGGTTCCGAGAGGTCTTCATATTCAAAGATGAACTTTGTGTATTATTTCTTAAATGAATGTCATCTGATTTTTACACAGTTTTTCTAAATCTTTTGAGATTGGTTTTTCGTTTTATGTGATGTCTAGAATAATTTTTTTAGTTGTCAAACGCATTGACGTCAATTTTAGCTCTAAACATTTTTACGATAGGAATTATTGTCGTTCTAGCAAAAAACTTTAAGCTATAAATTCGAAATTTGATTGAATTGATGTTGAATATTTGTCTGGCCGTATTTTTACTTCCAATTCAAATAGATTAATAAAAAAATCAATAAAAATGTTTTTGAAAGTTTTATCAAAGAAAAATATTTTTGATTTTTTATTTTGAGATATATAATATGCAAATCTTTGTATAATATAAAGCAAAAGCTTCTAACAACTTAACGAAGTACGAAAATAAAAAGCCTTATATGTTACTTCATATATAATTAAACATCAAATTTTCAGAGCGTTAAAAAAAGTAAGCCAGTATCTAATTTCAATAATGGTGTTTATTTTGAAAAATAAAAAAAAGCTTAACGCATTTTTTGTGTTTAGTACGTCGATATTTTCTATTTTATATATCATACTATAATAAATATGACTGTTCGAAAACTCAATCAATAGTTTCAATAAAAAAATCGTATATTTTCTTTAATTAAGTAAATTAGCTACTTAAACAACAGTCGTTTATTTTAAATATTCAGTAATAGAAAAGAGCATCGAAATTTGTATTATCGACAACGTTACAGTTGAACAATGCTAAAATTAAGGGATTGAGAAAATCATTAATAACTCTTCAATATTCGAAAATCTTTTCATAATATACCTATTATTGCCATTGAAGTTCTATTGGTAAAAACGTAACCTATTCTTTTTTTATGAATTTTTTATCCATTGCGATAATTTTTATTATCGTACACAATAGATATATACTCTCTTTCCTGTATTCAGTTTGTATTGTTCTTTCATTAGTTAAAACAAAGCTATCAGTAAAATGCATATTCTAACAAACTAAAAATGCATTGCGTATAAATCACTCTTAATGGGTTTACTACGGTCAGCTTTTGGTGGAAAGGCGTTATAAAATACATTTTTTTCCCAAAATACTGGCCCTGATCATTATATAAAACTACTACAAAGCCGAAGTGTTTTATTTGTATCATTAAATTATAAAATGAACCTTAAAAGGATTTTCAAACAAAGAAAGTCATGAAATTTAAAAAAAAAATCTATAATTGAAATCACTCGTTTCATTTAGTTATTATTTAGCTGTTTTTTCATGTATGACGGCAGAATGATAGTTCATATAAAAACAACATAAGTAATGTGAAAATTTTCTAAAGATCATAATATTATGCACATTGCCTGTTAGATTTTTTATTAAATATGCCGGCAGTCGATCCGTTGCGTATGAAAATCTTAAATTTGTACATCGTGATTATATCCCACTTCAAACAGATGTTCTACAAACAATTAAAAGCAACAAATCTTTTTTAAAGTCCAAAGATTGGTGAAGAAACTTTATTCTAAAGAATTCTAGACTACCGGTCATAAATATTTTGCAGCGTAACTATAACAAAGAGCTAAAAAGTGACAATAAAACTTGAGGAGACCATAATTTTATATTTCATATACTTATTCAGCAATTTTATAAATAAGACCAGGAATGATTTTCTTCAAATCGAAACCGGTCATTAATCTTATTAAAAAAAAAATTCTTTAGGTATCACCATATGTCTTTTATTTGTCTAATATAGTGTCATTACACCAATCAATGGCGTTTACCGTTATTCATTAGAAGATACACGATAAAATAAAAGCCTCATTTTTAAATGTCAAAGTTTCATTGCAAGTAATGTTCAATTTAAAAATATATATCGATGAACTTTACGATTAAATTATTTAAAAAATAAACCTCAATCATGAAAATTCCATTTTTGAATTTACCATAAAATTAATTCATTTTAATACAAATCTTATTGTTGTAAAATAAAATTATAAAAAAAATACCTGTGCTTTTTCTTTGTCGTATATATATTGTGTAGTCTCATTGCTAAAATATTAATATATTCATTTGAGGTTATTCTTCAATCCTTCAAAAAACTCTAAAGAAATAAGAAAAATATTATAAACCACTCACTCTAAAATGTTCTTTTAAAGACGTGATACAATATTATATAAATAATTCACAAAGATTTATAATTATTGGTTTTTTAATTAATATATTTTTAAATTTAGAAACATTAATAAAATTATGTCAATGTTTTTTTTATCGTATGTTTTTTTTTATTTGCGAGTTATAATACATTATGTGCTGTTATTTTAGATATTGGCGTTATTTTTAGGGTATTTTTACATATTATTTTATTCCACTAAGTGTAAACTTCTAAAAGCCGATACCGATTGAAAAAAATACACATTTTCATGGCGTACAGTCAATTGATGGAACTCCGAGACACTCGATGGTTATACGGTGTTTTTTTTTCGGTGAACCCGGCTAAAAATCGAATCTCAGTTACAACGAATACTAGTCGATCGATAGTTACACAATTACGTAGAACATGTCACGACGTCAAAAAATAAAGAAAAACACTCTGTGGGGGTCCACAGGAGTGTGCGTGAAATTGGTCTTCCACCGCACACCACTCGACTGAAAAACTGACTGTTTCAAAACCTCCTTCGCTGTGTTGCCACGGTATGCCCTGAATACACCCCTGTTAGTAAAATTCTGTGATGTGATCACAAAATTACGATCACTGAAACTATGCTTACATGCTTTCTATTTTACGCTGTAAATTTATTTTTAAATTGCTATTAGATTAATTTAGGTTTTTTTAGGAAGATGCTTATTGAATTTTCAATATCAAATTTGAATCGTTTTAAATTTTAGCTTTTCCATGATTTTTGTCTCCTATGACCCGGGAAGTTCATTCGTGCACTAGAAATGCCTGCAGATGCCAAAAGACGAATCCCAGGTCGTAAGCGACAAAGCCAGGGCTGTGGAGTTGGTAAAAAAAAGTCCGACTCCGACTCCAACATTGACCAAAAACACGACTCCGACTCCGACTAAAAAAAGTTTAATATCGTCAATTCTTTCCCCTAATTTTCCTATTTATGTGTATATAATTAAATATCAACCCTATCAATGCAGCCAAAAGCTAAATTTGACAAAAAGACCACGACTCCGACTCCACAGCCCTGGACAAAACTCATCGATAAGTACAAAATTCAATCAAATTTGTCATTAAATTGTTGAAGAAATCGAATAAATTATTTTAAAAACATCGACGTAATTCCGTAATTATAAAATATGATTCATGGATATAAATACATGTATTTATATATGTTACAGTGAAACTGTATTCTCAGTGAAAATGTATCAAGTAATAGATTTTTATGACAACATGATTTCACTGGACAAGATCATTGAAATCATTGGCCCAAGTCGATGATTTGTCGGCCTAAAATTTTGAATTGCTTCAATGAAACAAAATCAGCAAGTAGTCCCTTTCATAAAAAAGAGACCAAAAAAAGAAAAAACACAGGGCTGAAGATAGGGCGGTCAAATTTGATTTCAATGACAGCTTGGATAAGAATATAGTTTCACTGAGAATACAGTTTCACTGTAACATATATATACATACATACATGTAAATACTTAATAAAAATCAAAAATTAATTAAAAACAAGATGAAAATATTGTAGTCATAAAAACAGAGAAAAAAATTATAAAATCATCCGAGTGAGTTCTGACAAAATCAACTTTTATTCATAAAATATAAAATATATTAAAATTTAGTTATAGTTAAAAAAACCTCCACGAAAAAGGTTTTTAGCTATATTTTTTACTTATTTTTATTATATTATAGCACTGTCAACCGAGTTTTTAGCGTCACGACGGAAATAATTTGTACCTTACAAGGGGTAGCGATTTTAATATTTTGAATGTTATAATAATCACTTTTAGGGTGTCTGTCACTTATTGATAGCAAGGGATTATTTAAATAAATAAAACACATTATATAGTAGGTACTACTTTCACATATATTCTGATAAAGATCAGGACCAGTTTTGCCCGTCGCGGGAATTTTCAACTGATGCATCGCAATGGGAGAAACTGGTATTGATCTTTATCAGAATATATGTGGAAGTAGTATGATATAATTTATTTATCTATTTAAATAATGCCTTTCAAAGAATAAATTACATGCAACCCCTAAAAGTGAGTACATAGAATAATACTTAATTGATGTAACATTTTGGGTAAAGAATATTCCACTAGTTTTTTCTTATTTTCTTCGTCGCAATCGGAAAACTATCATTCTACCAGTGTGACCATAGTTCAAGCCATCGCCTACGAGCTTTTCCGAAAATCGCCGAATCGCTACGAAAATGCACGATAAAATTTTTCGATCTCACAACGGCTGACAAGCAAAAGCAACCCTTAAACGTACTGCAAATAGTGGATATGATTTCATGTTGACACACATTTGCGAATGCCGTACAGTGGAATAAAAATTGCTTATTCGTGACAGCGAAGAAAATCGAATGCGATGCTAGCGTCACAGCTCTGTAACGGGGGTTGCTGCAACTAAATAATATACACAAACAGCTCTTATCTCGAACTAGAATCTGTGAAATATTAATCTTATTTTATTAATGAAAACATTCGTATGTGTTGTTCATTTGAATTTTCAAAATTCGTATCTGTTCCTTTGCACAGAGTCTGTTTGTTTCAAATGGGCCGCCATCTTTTGACAATACTAAGTATTTAAGGTAAAAATATGTGTGTTTTTAATGAATGTTTTTATGTTGCATGGACATCAAAACATCGCATGTTTTGAATAGCACTGTCATAAATTTTCTTAGCTTTATGTTGATTATGTTAAAATTATTCCAGCTGTACGTAAACCTTATATTTCCTTTGTTAAAGTATATTATGTCTTTCGGTATGTTTTCAAACTAACTATCACAATAACAGAATCGTGTGACAGATGTTCAATTTACCATTTTATTGTTTTATCAAACTTTAACATTTCGTGACTACACATTAAAATGCCAAAGCATATTTTCTTTACTTTATTAGACATCTAAAATAATTGATAATAAAATATTTGTTGCCCAGACACAGATTATCAAAGCATATTTAATATCACATATTTATACAACTTGGTACCGTAAAACTGGGTGGATAGAGACAAAAACAAGGATTGAACTTTAGCACAACTTTACTAAGTATCCAATGTAGTTTTTATTATTTATGTATAATCTCTCGAATGACAAAACCAAACCAACTAAATGATGAGCCAAAATTTGTTTTAACAAACGTTTAAGTTCGATACCTGTGCATCCTTGCTTTTTGAACCCATAAAATCTTCTCCTTTTGGCACGTTTTTTTTGTTAATAAGTACCGTAAAACGGAATGAATAGAGGTTCATATATTCCAATCATTACAATCTGTTGTTTTGTCTCTATTCACCTGCAAAGTCGAACAAAATCTACTGTGTCTTAATAACGATAGTAAATATTTGAAAAATATTGTCATAAATGTGTAGAAGGACCATAGAAATACGTTTCAAGCCATTCATATTTGAATTATGTGGCGCAGGTATGAAGATACATAGTCGTGAAGGGTAAAAAGTGTCTCTATTCGCCTCGTTTTGCGGTACTTTAATGTTAGTGAGGCTAATGTTCAGTCGCGTATGTCGATAAATCAAACCCACAGTAGTGCAGTGGCAGATTAGTGTTTTCGGGTGTATTAATTTGTGTGTACTGAACTTTGTTTGATGTTTTATGAGATTTTAGAGTCCATGAATTTTATATAAATACTTCTGTCAGTTTGACTCTGATTTTTTTAGACTCGTTCCTGTACCTGATAGAAATATTTTAATCTTGCATGGAAAAATGTCTCAAAATTAAATAAATTTATAAAAAAATATTAAAAAAAATTATGATTACTCAAAACTAACAATATTGCATAAATCCAGATCAGATGTTTTTGATAAAGTACAATATGATTCTTAATCATATACTGTGGAACCTCTCATAACGAGCATAATTCGTTTCAGAATCTTGCTCGTTATGTGAAACACTCGTTAAGCGAAACATAACATAAGCTTAGAAAAATGTGTGACTGTTACCTATGTGACTTCCTCTTTCTGCGTCACTCGTTATGCGAAATGTCGCTCGTTAAGGGATATATTTTTTCCAGGGCTGTGGAGTCGGAGTCGGAGTAGTGGAGTCGGGGCTTTTTGGCCGGAGTCGGAGTCGTCGCGGCGTTTTGGCCGGAGTCGTACTCGGAGGCGGAAATTTTGAAAAGTTTGAACTTTTTATTTTAGCATTTAATATGTCAAATTTGGCTTTTGGCCGCATTGATAGGGTTGATATTTAATTGAATACACATAAATAGGAAAATGAGGGAAAAAGGTGACGATATTAACCTTTTTTTAGTCGAAGTCGGAGTCGTGGTTTTGGTAAATGCTGGAGTCGGAGTCGGACTTTTTTTTACCGACTCCACAGCCCTGATTTTTTCACCTTTTTGCTCGTTATGCGAGATGCTCGTTAAGAGAGGTTCCACTGTATTATCATTTTACTACTTCACCACCAAATAAAATAACTTACACATTGTTTTTCGTAGTCATTGTTGAAAAAGTTTGATAAAATCACCTTTATGTTTGGTCGAAATCGATCATGGTCAACACCAATACAGTTCATTAAAAGCAGTTTAAATTTAACTTATTTCTGTAGTTTTATAAATTGTAGGTTTATAATATTAGTATGTGTAATGGTTCCGCTTTTTCATATGGATATATATTTTTTCCGATTTTCGAAAAAATCATCATATATTTTGTAAAATGAATGTATTTTTAATTAAGAGTGATTAAATTATTCATTTTCTTACTACTGCAATATTTTTTAACAGAATCTGTCTGTTTGCCATTTATATTCAAATCAAATGTGATGCTTATTATTTATTAAAGTTAGTGCAACTTTTGCAGGTAAACTTGGCAATACCATCTATTGAAGAAAATTCATAGTTACCATACACTAATTTTTTTAATAATTTTTCATCACAGATGGCGTTAAAAGCTACGGAAATAAATTGCTGAGCCAAATATTCTCGTAGAAGAATGTTCATCATTCCTTGGGAAAAGGGAATCATATATTATTTTTCATATCATATCATTACTTTCGCACGGAATCTCAACACTGGTGTAATCTTCAATTTAATAAATGCTCATGAAGGTGGCAAAGAGAAGCGAGCTGAAATATGCTGAAGTATTTTTATCTTAACTTAATCAAAGCATTCGTTTCTCTCATTTAATCAAAAATTGGAACAATTCTTACATTGATTGTTCAATTAGAGGCTAAGTATTTTATGACGCCACGACCTACGTAGGCAAATCTGTGTCAATCAATTTTTATTATATTATGTTTAAACGGTCGATATTTTTGGACCAGTATTCAATATATTATTCAGTCAAAGACTCATAAAAACCTCATAAGGAACTTCCAGAATTTATATTAAAGTGGGATATTGGGGGTGACGTAGTTTGATTTTTTGAAGAGCTCTGAGATTTGTTATCGTGCCAGACAACGTCCTGTCAAGTCGTTGGTGTCGGAGAGACGTTGGATCTGGCTGGGTCATGCTGCATATGCATCCGGAGACCTGATTGCCTCTTCTTCCGACTCTTGAGATAACTGCATCCTGGACGACCACCTGGTACTATCCATACGATGCTCTCGGTATGACTAAACGATGTTGGCATGTCATGGAAGTATAGCAATTGGCGGGCGCCAGGGAAACACGTATGCCTTGCAAATACGATCAGAGAAGAAGTCTCTCGATATACTTATGATTTTTCTAGAGAGCATAGAAAAAATCGATAGCGTAGAAAAAAACGTTTTTTTTTACGCTATCGATTCCTTTGGATATAAATTAAAAAAACCTTTGGAAAATCAATTTAAAAATGTCATTTTGTGAGTTTCAACTCATTACCGCAAAACTGAATAGAGTGGAAGACCTCAAGTGCTACCATTTGGTATAAGTTATGTCGAAATATAAGTATATTATTATTAAGTTATTTCAAAATTCGGTAGGAGTATAAATTTCAAACCTTTCTAAGGTTATACTAATCTCGTTGCAATGGATTCTTTTCGTGTATTATATTGTTGTACCTCAAAACCCATTTGCCGTAGCATATCCGAAATAATGATATACTTGATACAAAAATACCTTTTCACGTTGCGATTTTCGGAGGGCTCAATGCCTGGGGGTACGGAGAACCCTTATATCTTTTTAACCCCTCTGCATTAGTAACGAGCAATTCGAAAGTTACATATCTTGTGAGCACAGAAAGCACGCTGCCGGTAAATAAACAATGATTTTGTCTTCGTTTTTATCGGGTTAACAACTTACGATATGGTTTGGTTGTTCAGTAGATAGTAATTTAATGTTTTATTGTGGGGAATATGCTGCCCCCGTCGAACCCCAAAGGTTATTAGTTAATGTAGTCAAAGGGCAATAATCGATGACAAAAACAATTTAATATTGTATCCTGGTTGACCTTATTGAAAACAAATTTGTAGCGTTCTAAAGCAAAAACTGATATCCACATTTTTTCAAAATATAATAACTTATTTTAACCATGTGTGTTCCCAATGTGAATCGTATGGACTCCTAATCGATTTTATCTAAAATATAAACAGTTCTCTGTTGGCGATCCTATAAGGCTGGGTTTGCCAAATTATGTTCCGGGGAACACTGGTGTTCCGTTTAATCTGAATTGGTGTTCCACGACATTTTGGAAACGAAACATTTTTATTTTTAATGTAATAGCTTGCATTGCTAAGAGGTCTTCAATATTTTTAATATAGTCTATTTTTTTTTATTTTGCTTCAATTTATTTGCTTAGTTTTAACACCAATTGTTTGTCATACTTTGTAATTCTTGCTTAACTTTTGTATAATAATCGTTGTATCGTTGTATTTCTTATTAGTTGATAATGCTCGCCAGGGAAACCGGTCCTGATCCAATAAATTTTATGTGGAATAACTACTAAAAATGTGTTATTATTTTAGAAAGGTTTTATACACTGCAACAACACATTTAAAGATCTTCAACTTCAAATTTAAAGACGAGTGATGATCAATCTATAGATGTACCATCATAACTTGACCGACGTTCAAATTGGGAACTAAACTTCTCCCCATATAGTAGATACATTTAAAAGCCTTCGAAGTTATTTTGTTTTAGTAAAAATATATTTTCATGACGATTTTGTTTCATTTATAGCTTGCATATTAAAGTAATAAACAAATTTGATTGAGTATTGCACAGTTTTTACGCGATGGTGGCGCCCTCACAAGCGGTCAAGTTATAATGGTACATCTATAGTAACGACGATTCCTGGTTTTGTAATGCATTTTCCATAACATTAACTTATATTAAATAGTTTCTTAACCAGCATGCTTAATCGCAAGTGGCTATACAAATAGAAATTAATTAATTAGTGACTCTGATTTGAAACAAAAATACATCAGTTTAAAAAGATACAAAAGATTTCTGGTCGATTTTGTCAGAAGAGTAACCAAATTTTTCAACCAAATAGTATTCAACATCCGGATCTCATTAGTGGCTTAAAATTTTAGAAAATCTTAAATAACCAAGTAAAAGTCACCGTCTTATTTGCTGATTCGATGCTAGCAGAAAATCTGACGGATGCAATCATATTTTTCCTGCCCATAACATATTACATAATATTCTAACCATTCTCTTGTGTATTACATATGAATGATTTATAAAAAAATCAATCGTATAGACCAGTGGTCGTCAACCCAGATTTAAGTGTAGCCAATAAAATCATTCAACGTCACTTTTAAGGTGCCAACTGTTTCTTATTGGTGAAAAAGCATAAATAAATCAGGGATGCTCAAACCTTGAGGCCCAATTGAAAGTTTTGTGTGGCCTTTTCGATGTTTTCAACTTTGTACACATTCTGCATTTTATTATTAATCTTATATATAAAACCGAAACGGGGGATGTATGTCTGTAATTCCCTTTTGCATTGTTGTTGCAAGTTCAAACAAACGAATTGATTTCGCTCGCGAAAGTTTTGACGGTAAATTTGTTTCGTTATCAATGTGTGTGTAGAGACTCCAATTACTCGAGTATCTAGTAGTACATATATAAAACCGAAACGGCGTATGTATGTCTGTGGGTCTGTAATTCCCTTTTGCATTGTTGGTCATTAAGTTGCCATAAAAACGAATATGAAAGAAAAAATGTTTGATTTTTTTATCGGCGAAGACATTTAATCAAAATGTAATAAATTAGTCTTCTACTGAACTTTTCCCGCTTTTATTAATATAATAATGTTTTTATTTACGTGAAGGTATTATTTGACATTTCTTTGACAGCAAATTAGATTTTTTCCTTGAATTTGGACATTTTAATGGGCGAGAATGGGGCTGTCAATATATGAAAGGGGCTGTGAAATGTCAATGCCAGTCTGAAATGTTCATTTTAATTCCATTTTAATTGACCTAGACTTTTGAATTTTGAAAAAAGTTGTTTCAACTTGGCCCGTCTGAATTTACGCGCCGAGGTGAACATAACCCCAAACTGGTCCGAGCGAAGCCGGGTTCGAACACTAGTATTATATAAAATACTTGAAAACTGTATGACGAAATATGTGACGAGTTTTTGTCTGGGTGTCGCATTCCACCGTCTGACTTTCTTTCATTTGTGGCAATGGAAATTTCGAAAGACCCTCAAAAAAAATTTACAGACCCACAGTTTTATCAAGAATATATCCTTGAAGATAAATTTCCGAAATTAAGGCATGTGCATTTGAGTTGCATTTGATAAATAAAACACATTTTATATTGCCAGCCATCGAGAAATCTTTCTCGGGCCACATACATAGTAGCACGCTTGACAAAGGTTTCCCATCACTTCTACCCACAGTTCAACAGAAAGTTATTCATCTAATTACAATTCGTACTTCAGTCTCAGCGTATACATTTTTTTATCCTATTCATGCTGATTGATTGATGGATTTGGAAATATTAATATGCGTATTACAAATACTTTTTTGTGTTAGTACATAATTGGAAATGAGCAGGGTTTTGCCGTAGAATTTTGTTTTACCATTTATTATAAAGTATTATCAGATGACATCAATTATGAAGCGAAACCAGCCAGAAACAGTGAAATTGTTGGATAAGTAAAACAAATAAAAATTGTTAAAGCTTAGAAGCAAAGAGGAAAATTCATACAAAATATTCTGGAATCATATTAAAACCCAATGTAATTATATAATCTTTAAAGAGTATTTTTTAAGAAGGTGTTGTCGTTTAGATTCCTTTCAGTTCTTCTCATTTACGTCTGAAGTAACTTCACTTTCATTCTTATACGATAATTAGAATCACTTTTTATTCTTGTTTGCTTCCAGTTTGGTCTCAATGGAACTAATTTCAAATGAATGTGTTTTTCGATAACTACTTATTATGCAGTTGCTCGACCTTTTCTTTTCTTTAGGATGGAAAAAATCAATGAATTGATATCACTACAGCAATAATCGATTAAAAAATTAAAATATCTCACATCACAACGAATCGATTATGTGGCCACTAAATCCCTAACTACTCAACTACAAGCAATAGCTACGTTAAAAAGATGTTCTGTTTTACGATTCAGTGAGTAAAAACCAGTGACGGCTGGTGACGGGGTGTTGGGGGGTGCAATGGAAGATTCAACCATTTTTGCAAGAGTTCTTTCCTATTCATTGGATTTTAAAACACTTCTATAGCATGGACTTTCAATTCAGATGTTCGCAATACCAACTGCTTCTCTTCCGTAGTACGGAAAAATAGTTGAATCTTCCTTTTGCACCCCCCAGCACCCCGTCACCAGCCGTCACTGGTAAAAACCAAGCATATGTCATCCATAGAAACAAAACAACAAGTAATAATAACATCTTAAGGATTGGATAAATTAATATCTTCAAACACAAATCCAATAATCGATTGAAAAATGAAAATATCTCCAATGCGAATCGAATATGTGACCACTAAAACCAAAACCACTCAACAACAAGCAGCAGCTAGGTAAAAAAAATGTTTTATATATAAAATACTAGTATTGGAACCCGGCTTCGCTCGGACCAGTTTGGGGTTATGTTCACTTCGGCGCGTAAATTCAGACGGGCCAAGTTGAAACAACTTTTTTCAAAATTCAAAAGTCTAGGTCAATTAAAATGGAATTAAAATGAACATTTCAGACTGGCATTGACATTTCACAGCCCTTTTCATATATTGACAGCCCCATTCTCGCCCATTAAAATGTCCAAATTCAAGGAAAAAAATCTAATTTGCTGTCAAAGAAATGTCAAATAATACCTTCACGTAAATAAAAACATTATTATATTAGTTCAGTAGAAGACTAATTTATTACATTTTGACTAAATGTCTTCGCCGATAAAAAAATCAAACATATTTTCTTTCATATTCGTTTTTATGGCAACTTAATGACCAACAATGCAAAAGGGAATTACAGACCCACAGACATACATACGCCGTTTCGGTTTTATATATGTACTACTCGATACTCGAGTAATTGGAGTCTCTACACACACATTAATAACGAAACAAATTTTCCGTCGAAACTTTCGCGAGCGAAATCAATTCGTTTGTTTGAACTTGCAACAACAATGCAAAAGGGAATTACAGACATACATCACCCGTTTCGGTTTTATATATATGATTACGATCCATGGAAACACAACAAGTATTTATAGCGTAATTGCTTTTTGATAGTAAATTTTATCCGCAAATTGCCGCCTCTGTTATATTATTTGAGTATTCGTTGTTCATTTTGACATCCCTAATTTATTTCAAGTACTGGGAGACTATACATAGATATTCTATACCAGGAATTCGCAACCTTTCCTAGGTCTGGGGCCAAATTATCATTCTATCTCCGAGTTAAGTGCTGGACCAAATTATTAAACATAATAAAATAATATGTAATTCAATAAAACACGCTGCTACTTCATTTATTTTTTTAAATTTATATATTGAACGACATAATATAAAAATTATAAACTGATTACAAAAGTTAATTTGAAGATTGACCTTGTACTTCACGAATCACGAAACTATCCATATTGCCGTTGATATTGCTTAAAGATAATCGCATAGAATTTTCTGTTTGAATTTTTGATTTAGTGTATTTAGTCCTCGCAAAAAAACTGTTCACACGTATGTGCTGCCAAAAAGACAAATGATTTTTCTTGCAAGTGCACGTAAATTTATATAATTTTTTTACGCCAAATTACATTAATAAAAATCCGTCAAAGCAATGTTGTTAAATTGTGATTTTAGCACTAAATTCCACTGAAGCTTAATAAGTTTCATCTGTAAATTTGCTGGCATATTATTTACATATGCATTCATACGAGAGGACGAGCAAATATAGCAAATGTAGAGTCTTTGTTTTGGAAGTAGGCAAACCTCGTATCAAATCTTTCTCTTTTACTTCGCCGAGATTAATCAGGGCCGGACAAATTAGCTAAGCGTGCCGGTGGTTGCCCATGTATGTTCCATTCAATTAAAATGAGACACAGACTCCGATGGGCGGAACAAAAAACTTTAACTATTATAGTTATCGTAACGATATTTTGATTTGATTTTAATTTGTGCCCAAGTGCGAAACTGCTCGAACAATGTCAAAGATTTTTGTTAAATTATACGTATGCTTGTAAACATCCTGGTTATTATAAGTAGCTCTAAATTTAATTTAATGAATAGAACCTCTGCTGGGATCAGTTCTTATGAATTATTAGGCATCACATAAGAGTCTAACAAATAAACATTGCCTTCCCGGTGGGTAAGACAGTTTACCACCATTGCCACTTTATCTTAAATATCTATCTCAATATTAGTGATACAATGTGTAAACTTTTGGTATTCTTAGATCATTATTTTTTACACCTTTTGCATTAAAAAATATGATTTTTACTGACTAGTTTCGTCGCAAATAAATAAAAAAGAAAATAAGTCGGAATATTATTGGCCGAAAACCCTTTATATCGTCGCTACAAATTGCCAAGATTCAAACTTCACTGCCCATACGCGATATGATAACGTTATCTTTTCTCAAACACGCCTTGTTCAAACGTACGTTTCAAATCAAATGGATGCTTTTTATATCAATAGGCGTATTTTTTTAATGCAATCGATGCTAATAAAGCCATACCACTGTGGTATATAAGTATTACTCGAGTATTTTTCAAAATTCTTGAGTACTACTCATATTTTATAAATAAAGATTTATTTCCAAATTGTATTTACTTATTTAAGAAATATATATACAATGTTTAACGGTTGCGCTTAACCGAGTCTTTCGCGTGAGTTTTGCAATCAGGAAATATTTATTGTTTTGACTATGCTATGAGAGAATTTCTTTTGTTTATCAATGACGAGAGTCTATGATGACAAGAGACGTTTGCAATAGAATATTTCAACAAATTATTATGATGGCACTTGCCAATAAAAATTGTTTTTTTTTCATACACTAACTAACTAACTTTTCAACGAGGTACGAAATCGCAAATAATTCGTTTTTGTGGGGAACCACTATGAATGTAGCCTTGTTTTCTAAGTTTTCTCAGTTATTTTGTTATCTTATCTTTAACAAATAAATAATTATTGGTTTTATAATTCTTTTAATGTTATGTTCAACTCAATTAATGTGCACCGTTAATTATTGCAGGTTTATTCGACACTAAAAACAGTGTGAAATATTGCCAAATAAGCAAAATTAAAGATTTTAATGTACATTCATATTGATAGTATCATATCTCAAGTTATATGATACAAAATGGAAATTTGTTTATATATACATGCATTCATAATGTATTATACAATAAAATTGCTTGGATTATTCCGTCACGCATGTGTTTTAATGGTACCTTTTTGTGGTCATGACAATATTCGGCTTTATTTGTTCAACGAAACGAGAAACGTTTTTAGGAAGTAATTTTTTGTAAAAAGTTCTTACCTAATGATCGATTTTAGTACTACATTACAAATATTTTGGTTGCCATGCTAACGACGGTGACACTTAAACAGACTAGTGAGCCGAGTGATTAACGTCGTTTGTCTCTATACGAACACCAATGAGTATGGGATATCTCTATTCCTTTCGCCTATATTCGATCCTTCAGCGAAACGTGGCAAACGAAATTAGCCTACCACTAGTTCTGTCATATCTAGAGACTCCAATTCGATTATCGAGTATTCGATACTCGAGTATACTCATCCGTTTTCCAAGTACTCGATACTCGAGTAATTTGAAGAATACTCGAGTAACACTCGTTTTAGTAATAATTGTCGACAGTTTTTTCTTCTGCGAGAAATATAAAAACAAAACTTAAAATTAATTAAAAATTTGTTGAAATATATGTGGTATAAATTGAAATCAATGTTTTAATGATTTTCAATATATTTCTTTATTTACTTATCATCTATTTATATACACAAATTCGAATTAAAAATATATATTTGGGTACATCTGAAACTACTCGAGTATACTCGAGTACTCGAGTATTTTGAAATTTTACTACTCGATACTCGAGTAGCTGAGATGTCGAGTAATTGGAGTCTCTAGTCATATCCGTATCGTTATATATAAGTAAATATCGGTACTGCTTGGTCATACCTGATAACTGATTTTTGAAAAAGAGTGTAGTAGATTGATTTTATACTTTGAGATAAAATTTGCTATTAATATTTGCAGGGCTATGGAGTCGGTAAAAAAAGTCCGACTCCGACTCCAGCATTTACCAAAATCACGACTCCGGCTCTGACTTTGACCAAAAATACGACTCCGACTTCGACTAAAAAAAGGTTAATATCGTCAGTTTTTTCCCCTAATTTTCCTATTTATGTGTATTCAATTAAATATCAACCCTATCAATGCGGCCAAAAGTAAAATTTGACTTATTAAATGCAAAAATAAAAAGTTGAAACTTTTCAAAATTTCCGACTCCGAGTACGACTCCGGTCAAAACGCCGCGAAGACTCCGACTCCGACTCCACAGCCATGAATATTTGAGCTCCTGAAAACGGTTGTTATTTTAATACCAATTTCTTTGTTCTAACTTCGTAACAAAGACAAATCAATTTTTTTTGTCAAAATTGTTTGTCACGTAGGTCTTTTGAATCTCCAGTTGCAAGGGCTATTCGGCTGATAAATGCGCTGCCTGTTGATGTTGACATCTTCGGCAGTGAACTTGATGCTTTGTTTAAAAATTATGTTTTCTTATGTAAATAATATGTTTCTGTTCTGTTTCTTATTTTTGTGTAATATTTTATGTAATCTTTATTAATTTCTCAAATGCATGGCGCATTGGCGCTTGCTGTAATGCCATGTATTTTTAATAGTTTTTTGCCAATTAACTTAGTTTTTTCATGGTTTAATATTTTTTTGAATGTTCTTTCTGTAAAAGCAATATTTTGCAGTTTTAAACCTCCAATACACTCCATTAGGGACTCCAATTACTCGACATCACAACTACTCGAGTATCGAAAAGTGCAATTATAAAATACTCGAGTATACTCGAGTAGTTTCAGATGTACCAAAATATATACTATAAATTCAATTTTGTTTATATACATATGTATGTATATAGATGATAGATATATAAATAGGCTTATTTTATTTCATAATACATTTATTTTAATTTATAAAACATATGTTTGAAAGAAAACGTCTCAATTTTAAAATTGGTTCTAAGTTTTGTTTTCAAATCCACGCGTAAGACTCAGTTAATCTCAACGGTTTAATACTATATAAATTTTTAAATAAGTAAATAAAAATGGAAATAAATATTCATTTGTAAATTAACGAGTAATACTCGATTATTTTTCAAAATACTCGAGTATCGAGTAGTTGATCAATGGACGAGTATTCTCGAGTAACGAGTACTCGATTCTCGAATTTGAGTCTCTACACTTCATATTAGGAGTGGACATGTTCAGAAACGATCGCCACGACAGTTTATTGAATCGGATGGGTGTGAGAGGTAATATTAGATATGCATAAACTAACCCGAATGGAAAAAGAAATTTTGGAACGTGGAATCTGCTATCCAACCTTAGCATGTTGACTCGACCACGGACCTAGCATAAGTTAATATGGAGCAAATACATAGTACACATTAAAACAAAATAGTGCCCCTGTCATAGTATCACTTTAATTAGTCTACAATGTAAATCGCCCTTATCAATGAGTCAATTTTGATACGAAAGGTCACTGCACGGAATTGCACTGAGTGAATCCGGCATGAATAATAAATGAACCAGGGACGGCTACGGTCTGTCGTTCGCCGTAATTATTAAGTACATACATATATCAACAATGTTAAAAGATATCCTTTTTAATTTCTAGTGTAGTATCTAATGATTGGTATCGTGGAATAGTTCGAAAGTGCGCTTCTTTTTTTACTATACGATGCCTATTCAAATTGTGGGGCACATGGAATCAATGCAAAAAATCCACCTTCAGTCATTTAAATGCTGATTTTGGGTTGACACCTTTATCAGAAATATTTTCCAGGGAGATCTCAACACCGATAGAACCAAACTACTCTGTACAAATTGTGCATGTGACGTGGTAAATACAGACGCGACGTCACAAAAACTGTTTTTCAGCGTACTATTTCTATTCACAGAATATGCACCTCTTGCGTCATCGGCTATTGCTTGAATATGAATGGGGGATCAGTGCGCCATTGCACCATGACTAGCGCGGTCGTTGGTAGTAATTCAAATAATAAGTTTCGTCAGAGATGGAAATTAAAGATGGATGGGCTGAAGGAAGCACTTGAGGTTGATCGCTTTCTCTATATCCTATGTATGTTGATAGGATAGCGGGTGGATAAGAAAAAAAGAATAACATACAAAGGGTTTGGACTCAAATCGATAAATATTTACGTTCCTACACATTCAACAAGCGGCCTACTGAGCGGATGAATTTGCTTCACCTCAATTTTGTATCAAAATGGTAAAAAGGCCAACGGCACGCGGTGTTCCCAAGCGGTCACCCATCCAAGTACTATCCGCGCCCAATGTTGCTTAACTTCGGTGATCGGACGAGAACCGGTGCTTTCAACGTAGTATGGTCGTTGGCGAATGCCGTGGTTTATTCGCGCTAGTAGTAAGACGCTTAACCGTACACAAAAGTAGTAAAAATCGAGAGTAAAATCGCCCTATGCAAGTCAATGACCAAACGACCGCTTTCCCCGGTCCCTCAACACAACTCTTTTTGCCAGGGCTGTGGAGTCGGAGCAGAGTCGTGGAGTCGCGTAGTTTTGGCCGATGCCGTAGTCGTGAGATATTTTTGAAAAGTTTGAACTTTTTATTAATGCATTTAAAATTTGGCTAATAGTTGGATTGGTAAGTTGATATTTAATTTAATACATATAAATAGGAAAGATAGGGAAAAACGTGACTCAATTAAACTTTTTTTAGTCGGAGTCGTGATTTTTGAAAATGTTTTAGTCGGAGTTGAAATCGGAGGCCTGCTTTTTACACGGCAGATACGTTTCACAAAAAACGTGTTATTTGACAGAAGAGAACAAGTAAGTATTGAAAATCGTGTAGAAAAAGTATAAACTGAAGAACTAATATGTAAATTACACATAATATTCTCATTTTTTTCGAATTGCCATCCAAATCTTCTTTTTTTTCATATCCGCTCCCTATTCGGAGCATATGGCCGCTATAGGGTGCCTCTAAGATTCTCTGTCTCCCGCCAACTTCCTCGCATCTTCCCAGGTCATCCCGGCGTCCCTTAGCTCCCCTGAGATGCTCCTATGGATGGTCATCATCTGTCAAAATCATCTGTCGCGTTAAATGTGTTAGATTCGAAGTTCGAATGAAATCTTTTGTTTGTTAGTACTGTGTTTTGTTATGTATAAGGAAAAATGTATTTTTGTTTCTGGGATTCGTGCTAGAAAAGTTCGTTTCAAAATATAGTTTTCGAACTTTTAGGTTTTGTGTGGACCACGTTTATTTCTAATTTGAAAAAAAAAATTGAGAATATTTCGCTTACCAATACATAATATAAAAAATACACAATAAAACGGTGTAAAAAAATAAGGATAGTACCTACATTTTTACAGTAAAAATATTCAAAACCTTTTATGTACGCAATACAATAAAATTTTTACTTATTTTCAATCCCATTTCTTTTCTGCGTATTTTCCTTTGAAGATTACAATTATTAGGTTCAATGAACTTAAAATAAAATTGTGGCCATCCCTGATTCTCTCTACCAATGTGTATTTAATTGCAACGCAAATTGCGGTAAAGATATTCTAATTTTATATGAGTGTCGCATATTTATTGGTTGTTTATGTTTTTTTATAAAGCTACATTAATTTTTGTTGAACCTTTCATCAGATACACGCCCCTACATTTTCCTTCACTGTTCCTCAAACTTGAACAAGCTTTATCAATATCATAAGTAAAATAATTAACACTGAAAAGCACCTTTTTATATCGATAGATGTTATATTAGAAGCTATCCTTCATTCTACGATGTTTGTTTAAGTCTGTTCGAATGTAAATTTTTTAATGTTTGTACAAAAATATGAATACATAATAATTGTGTACACAAAAATTCTATGTGTTTCAGTGGCCACGATGTTGGGTGTTTGACCTTTTTATCATACATAAGATAATACCCACCATTTTAAATTATTCTGCATCTCCATGTCATGACCTTCAAAATAACCTTCTTACGATGTTACATTTAAAAGATCTACAAATATTGTAATTTTATCTATGCAATTACTAATCCAATTGGTTTTACTTCATTCAAATCAAATCATCAACCAATTATTCAAGTCCTGATTTCCAGAAATAGCCTTAAAACTTGGGATATGATAATCCTTCAGATGAGGGGCTTAAACACTTTTTAGGGAACACTTGACACTTGACGACAGCCATCTTAAATTATGTGTCAAATGCAAAATTTTTGTTTAAATCTTATATATAAAACCGAAACGGCGTATGTATGTATGTGGGTCTGTAATTCCCTTTTGCATTGTTGTTGCAAGTTCAAACAAACGAATTGATTTCGCTCGCGAAAGTTTCGACGGTAAATTTGTTTCGTTATCAATGTGTGTAGAGACTCCAATTACTCGAGTATCGAGTAGTACATATATAAAACCGAAACGGCGTATGTATGTCTGTGGGTCTGTAATTCCCTTTTGCATTGTTGGTCATTAAGTTGCCAGTTGTTTCAACTTGGCCCGTCTGAATTTACGCGCCGAGGTGAACATAACCCCAAACTGGTCCGAGCGAAGCCGGGTTCGAATACTAGTAATGTAATAAATTAAACCCTTCATCTGAAGGATTACCAGGGATATTATGTGTATTCTAATATACTGTGGGTATAAAACAATAAACGATACAAGCTTTTTACTACGCGTCAGTTCAAGTTTAATCGTGCACTTGAAATGCCTAAATATACCGAATAGTGAAACCCGAATAATAATTGTCTCTCCGATACTGCATTTCAAAACTATGTGTGTTCTTGTATCGAATTATTGCCACAATGTTTACCAAAAATTTTGTCATTGGCAACATTGCTACTGCTGCATATTCGCGGTATGTATTCTGTTGAATGTTAAAGAAACACCGCTGTCAGGCTATTTTTATAACAGACAGTCCCCCCTCTTCCCTTTCATTACGATCGCAATATAAACAAACGCAACACAAAACCGGTTTTAAATGAAGAGTGAAATCATTGCAAAAATACGTCTTGCATATTCAGACGCCGTCAACATTGCTCGGAGGTTAATTGAAACTCCAAATATAATTTTCGGTAATTTCCTAAGGAAGCGTTACATCGAATTCTGACGTTTGTTTCAAAATGGCCGTCGTGTTGTCAGTACATATACGAAATACTTTTTCGACTGATTATGGCGCAAAACTTAATTTTAGCATTCAATGTTGAACAGGTTTTTTAGTATGCAGTTGAACACGCTAGGCGTGTTCTCAGCATCCAATGTGCACCTAAATTAACCTTATTTTCTTTATATTTCCTTCGGCCTGTTCCGTGGTCGCTAGTGTCAATGTCGCTTCGGTCGCGGGGCTCGCGGATTCAAATCCCAGAGCAGGAATATAAATCAATTTATTTTTAATGGATTTAACGATTTCGGTTGGTATTTCTAAATTCCTTGGATTCTAAAGCGCGCGTGTCGAGAGCGATTAACTAACTACTCAATCTTTCCTAGCCATATCCTAATATTTCTACTTGCACCAAAGTGACAAGCAGTTTTCGTATAAAATAGCTTCCCGCAAGTTACGATTAGAGCGAGCAATTTTAATTAAAAATAATTTAATATTTTCCTTCTCATAATAATTGATTGCGCGAGTATTTTTTAACCATGTATGCTATGTCGAGCATATGGACTCCTAGTAGATTTTTCTTGGAGAGCTGCTTGCTACGCAGTTGTTCAATACCTCTTGTTCGAAGATATGTAATGTAAAAAAAGATAGGACAGGGCTTAACTAGAGGTCGGCTAATCGCATAGTAACTTTAAATTGTTGTTTTTTTGTTAGTATGCCTTGTTATGACGAATTGCCAGTTAAAATAATTCAGTGTAACATAATTATGAGATTTTTAATTTAAAAAATAATATTTCATTTTCAAAAGTTTTTTTTTAATTTAATATCTTTTCAGGTTTAAAAAATCAAATTATAATGGAATTCTTTCGAACTGTTTTCGATCGCGATTATTCATGAATCGTTTAGGGTAAGCAAACTTTGTATCGAAACTGGGACGCGATAAAAGCATATTAATTTATTTAAAAAAAAACATTAAGTCTTCACATCAAATATGACAATTATTCATTCACTTATACCAGCTCGTTAAAACTGTTTACTTATTAATGATTTCGGCAATAAACTGTTATTTCAAAAATGTATTTGAAACACAACAATAAAACAATTATAGAAAAATTCAAAAATGTTTTATTATTAAAATACATGAATATTAAAACACAAAAACAAAATAAATGAATAATATTCATTGAAAATTAGCATGAAACATATTTCTGCAGATTCTTTACTGCTATTTTTGTGGTGATTAGTAACAATAATACTATATTTACTAAAATAACTCTCAGCATTCACACTAATTACCTGATATCAAATTGATTTTAGAGCTGCACGACCAAACTCTTCATGCTTAAATTTTGTTGCAATCAATAATGGCAATACACTTGGCGTAGATTTACTTTTTATACCGTCTATTAATTGTCTAAAAAAATGCTAACATCCTTCCAAATTAATTAAATTTACTTTTGTTTGTTATTTTAGCATTTATTTTACGAATTTCGCATCCATTAGCATCTATTCAAAATTTAATAATCTATTTTGCATTTATGAAAAGATGAACAAAATACGTGTCTCTAGTCTCCAGTAACTCATAACTACAATAATCGGATTGAGCCTTTCAAAAAATTGAAGTGAAGTTTCAAATACGTGATATCATTTAGATGGGAGGGAGAGGGGTAAAATACTTATATCCGTTCATACGCCACGGCTTGCAGTTCATGTGAAATCGGTCAGACCACCAGGGCCATAGCGTGCAGGCACGCACACGCCACTACGACTTTATTTATGAATAAATATCGTATTTTTAAATAAAACCTAATGCAAACGCATCTTTTCAAGGCAATGTGATCGTTAAAATATCAATATGTTTAGCCATTTTTATTTTATTTGAGGTAAAGCTAACAGATGTCACTAGGGCTTGCACTTTATCATCGTAAATATACATGGAAACATTTTTTTATCTCACATTTTTTTTTGAAAATAATTTGGGTATAAAATGATTTTCCGGGTATGTTACGTGGCATTTTCATGAAAAAATCGATGGTTACAAATAGTGGACAGTGGCGAATATCCATGGATTTGGCTTGATGTTTAAAGGGTTAAGACGGTGAGGTAATTTTTTTTTTTTATAAAATCCATTGAAGTCACTTTAGCAATGGTCACCGCACTCGCCCGGCTTATCTGCCACAAGTAGTCACCGGGTGCTTTGTACACAAACAACTCGCCTCCAGTTGGAATCGAATATCCGTTTAGTCGCCGGCAACTACTTAAGCGAGTCGCATCTCTCTTATCTACTCTTAGTTTAAAATTAATAACACAAGTTCATCATATGTCCGTACAGTCGTGCACATAATACTTAACACAGTTGTTTTAGTTATTGATAGTGCTCGAAATAACAACTCTCTTGTGTTTGGACAGCTGTATTGAAAAACCATTGTTTCTGTCACTTCCTACACCGGCCAGTCTATAAAGGTATGTTTTAACGCCTACAAGTGATTATTTGGATTGGGTCCATGGTCGAGTGTTAAAGTCATCGGCTTCGTTTGGGTAGCGCACGGACTCGAGTCCCAGTCCAAAGAGTTTCATTTTTCAATCGAAAAATTGAGTTCTATTCGGAAAAATTGATGACTGTCTGTGTTGTCTCAAATTTCCGTCAACAACCATCTGATCCTTAAGACTGGACGTAACGAGAGCGATTAGCTAACAACTAGTCCTGCCCTCGTCTCATCCTTACTCTCTTCGAAAACGAAAAGTGAAGCAACTGACTGACAAGCAGTTCTCGTAGAAAAAACTTAGGATGAGATGAGCTCCACTAGAAGTCCATATGCTCCACAGTAAGAACGGACACTGTGAACACAAAATATCCGTGGGATCCGTAGCTCATATAAAAATAATTATACCTCTAAAGAAAATCAGCCTGTGTCGGTAAAATAAAAAGCATTAGCAAAATAAAAGATTTTTTATAATTTACGAACAAAGACCAGCACCACAACTTGTACGAATATCTAATTATAAAGGTAAACAAATAAACGAATCCATTTTAGCTACAGCTATCTTGAAAAAAGAATCGGTCACCCCAAAGGATAAATTTCTAGGTATGGAAAAAACCGGATCCGCATTGAAATATACCGTATGGTCTGAATAAAGCTGATTTATTACGGTCCACTGAATAAAACACAACGCATATCCCAAAAGTCAACCTTGTGACACAGATTTTTATATTCCTCATTATGACAAAAATATTTAACTAAACCGAAAATGAAATTATGGATCAGTATCTCAAAGACGAAAGCTTATATTCATATGTTGAAAACAATTATCATAAATCCAGTGTAAACCGATAGCGAATTGCACCATAATCACTGGTCCCATGCGGGACCGTAGGGCTTTAAAAGGTTAATGCATACAAACCCACGATTAATGCATATGTGGCACATTTTTTATGTTATCATGAAATTAGAACATTACAAGAGTGCACTTATTTATTTATAAATATTAAAAGAGTATTTGTTTTGCTCCGTATATCGTATTCCACTGTATTTCAATCACAGCTTTGATAAGGATAACAATAAATCAGAAACCACTCGAGCAGTTTATTGGCAAATATTCTTTGTTGTTTTGTTTACTCAGTGCAACCTTAAGTGACAGGCGCTAAGAATAAAACCGTTTTTTTGTGATAGAGTATCAATTTTTGTCCCAGAACAGATGCGATTTCACGATTCCGTTTTCATTCTAATTACATATTCATCATTATTTTATATAAGTTTACTTCAATAAATAAAATTAAAAGAAACTCTAAGTTTAATCCCGTTGCACTTAAGTGCATAGCAACAAGTCTTGGCTTCTAACTTACTATTGGCATTCATTTGAAAATAATTTACGTTGCTGTGATAACTAAATGCATAGTTTCATGTCCTTAGTTGGTGGGGATGGGTGCAACGTGGAGTACCCCGAGAAGATTTGATAGTATACTCTAGATAAAATATGTTGCGTGAAAAAGTTTCTCAAATGCTGCCTGATTAGATTGCAGATAAATGAATGATAAAGTATTTTTTATTTAAAAATCGAACAATTCAGTTTCAAACCCAAAAAAATGAGTATAAATTGTTTAACATTTATATAAGGAACAACGCATTAATAATTACCTAAATATCTTTAAGTTTTTACTTATTTTAGCAGATTTAAAAGATTAAATTCGTATGAATTACATGTGCTTTTAATTTGTATCTATCACAAACACTTTAAAATTTATCTCATTGTATATTAACACCTTACCAAAATCATTGTATTCTATTATTGATACACATATTCATTATAAGTGGTAACATAAGTATAAAGCCCTCGAATTTTTAGATTTCCTTTGTTAAAAAAATGTCATGAAGAAAACGTACTATTCTCATCAACTTGTTTTACGGTGTAGTTTTTCAAAACACTTTTTATTCGAAAAACACATTCACTTATTATGAATCCACATTGTCAACAGCACAACCGGTCGTGTTGACATAAACATAAAGACATAAAATATTTCAACATTTTTGCATACAAATTTAGTGCCATCTTTATTTGCAATATTTTTTTAAAGTATCGATTAAAAAACCACTGCTTAAATATGCTCTCGTATAATAATACAGTATTTGCAAATTGATTATTTACTTGGTAGAACTCTATTATAACACGGTATCTACAGATATTATTTCATATACCTAATATATAGTTGGAAGCTATTTCGGCTTGCGTACTCGATATAACTATCCTCAATCTGCAATTATGTTAAAGGAATTCAGCTGGAATGTTTTCATGCAGTGAACATAAATAAAAATAAAGCAAGTGGTATTGCAGGAAATTCAACTGAGCATGAAGATTTATACATATGTATGTCCATTCATTATTATCAAAACAGGAATCCTACAGATTTTTACACAATAAATGCATTTATTATAAGTTATCAAAATATCTTTCATTCAACAAATCGATGTAGTCGTTTGAATTTTAATGACTCCGACTTCAACCCTTATACAAGCTTCGCGACTCCGACTCCACAGCCCTGTCCACGCATGAGTGGCAAAACGATAGTGACTGTTACTTAAGCATCTGACTGATAATTGATATCTAAAGATTCTGATAACTAGCAGGGGCTTATCCTCCCCCAAAATGGCGTCTTAATAATAACATAGATATCATAATATGTATATTACGTTCACAAATATGAACAAATAATCAATTTGACGGCTTAAGAAATAGGGGGCAGGACCTAAACACGACTACCACTACAAAATTGATTAAAAACACGTCTCCGACTAAGAAAAGTTTAATTTTGTCACGTTGTTTTCCTGCCTTTACTGTTAATGTCGATTAAATTAAATATCAACCAACCAATCCATCCAATAGCCAAATTGTATAAATGTTATATGCACAAATAAAAAGGTCAAACTTTTCAAAAGTTTTTCACGACTCCGACTCGGCCAAAAACCGAGACTCTACGACTCTTTAGCCCTGGCAGAAAGAGTTCAGTTGAAGGACCGGGGATAGGGGTAGTTTGTTCATTGACTTGCATAGGGCGATTTTACTCTCGATTTAGCAACGTTTGTGTATGGTTAAACGTCTTACTAGTAGCGCGAATAAACCGCTGCATTCGCCAACGACCATACCACGTTGAAAGCACCGGTTCTCGTCCGATCACCGCAGTTAAGCAACATTGGGCGCGGATAGTACTTGGATGGGTGACCGCTTGGGAACACCGCGTGCCGTTGGCCTTTTTGCTATTTTGATACAAAAGTGCGACAAAGAAAATTCGCCAACTCGGTTGCAGGAAAAGTTTGTGATGTTATCGTTAAAATCCACGACTCCGCAGCCCTGACTAGATCTATGATTTTTTTGACAATGGTGAGCAAAAACCGACGGGCGATGGAATCAAATTGACATTTAATCGGTCCTTCGTATTGAAAAATGAACATACATTTACTTAATTATATGTGTGTCCATTATATTTGACGTCAAACCAAAGGTCAATGTGAATTATCATATTATACGAGATGGACATATTTATATTGTTTTGTCTATAGAAAAAAACTTAACCTTGAATTCATAATACATAATTATGTATTACTTTAAATTCTATTATCTCATCATATCATTTTCTAAATACGCTTAAACACGGTTACTTGTATGAATTAATAATAAAGAATCACTATAAAAAAACGCTGCACAGTGGAACCGCTATGTATGTCATGAACCCGGTTCCATAAGAAGAAACTTAAAATTCAATTAATCTGTTCCTAATCCCTAATAATTGGTAATTGACATACAATGTTATATAATCTATTGACAATACTCCATTAGGATATCATATGCTACATTTTGGAAGAGGACAATAAAAATAATAGCGTCTCGAGCGAGGACTCTTTTTTCCAGGGCTGTGGAGTTGGAGTCGGAGTCGTGGAGTCGGAGCTTTTTGGCCGGAGTCGGAGTCGGTGCGGCGTTGTGGCCGGAGTCGTACTCGGAATCGGAAATTTTGAAAAGTTTGAACTTTTTGCATTTAATATGTCAAATTTGGCTTTTGGCCGCATTGATAGGGTTGATATTTAATTGAATACACATAAATAGGAAAATTAGGGGAAAAAAGTGACGATATTAACCTTTTTTTAGTCGGAGTCGTGTTTTTGGTCAATATCGGAGTCGGAGTCGTGGTTTTGTTAAATGCTGGAGTCGGAGTCGGACTTATTTTCACCGACTCCACAGCCCTGCTTTTTTCTCTATATTGCATAAAATATAGTGTGAGCCTTAATTTTTTAATCAGTGAGAAAAGTTTTATGGGGGTACGCGAGCTTACTTTTTATCGATTACAAATAATTGTGATTATGATATATGTTGATCGTTATTAAAGTACATATATGCGATCTTTTTTTAACGAGGGGTACTTGGTGCTACGAAAAATATATACGGGATACATAGATGTCGAACGTTTGAGAAACACTGCTTTAGACAATCAAATAAGATGATATTGACGTTTTCTATGCCGCTGAATACCGCCGTTTAAAACTAACGTATCAGTGGTGGGTAAGAAGAGGGGGCAAGAAAAAAAACACAATCAAAGTCGTCACAGATCATAATTATCCTCAGACAAAACAACGGACGACGAAAACGCCATTTTTTCTGACCAATTTTTCAAATTGCATTGCAATTACTTCTGCATGATAAGATTACTTATTTTATATCAAAGTCCGACAAAAAATTGTCTCGTGAATGATTGACAAAAAAATAACGCCTTGCCCGCATATGGCAGTGATAATTAAGCCGCGGCACGCGAATAACGAACAAAACCGTGATTGGAAATCTCCGCTTTTGCCTTTTACTCTCTATTATTTTATTTACTAAAGATTTTAATTTATTAAAAAAATTTTAAAAAAAATGGCATTGCAGATAATGCCATTGCGCCACATTTTTTAATTTTGAAATTCATACGAGATAAACCCGATGATAAAAAATGAATCAGCTGTGAACAACTTAACAAAAAATTACATACAACCAGTCCAAGATCTCTTTTTCAATTAAAAAACGGGCACACCTGATCGCTGAGGGCAAAATCCTTGCCACTAGACCACAGGGACCGACGATTATAGATCAGTGAAGCACAACTTGCTCACCAATGTGACAAATACCAATCTCCTTTTTTTCTTCAGAACTTTTCACGGACAATGGAAGAACAATATAACATATTATTTTTTTTATTTTAAAACATAATAAAAATAACGCTCTCGCGGCACTCGAACAATCTGAAAATTGATCGAGATAAGAGTTCTTAATACCAACCGAATATCATGATATGACTTAGTTAGATAGCTGCAATGATAAGTGAATAAGGACTTCGGTCGGCAGCCATAACAATTAGTCAATTATCTGATCACCATTCGTTATATTGGTTTATTCACCAACTTGAATTATCATTGATTTCTGGTCATGCGATGATCGTCACCGTCTAATCGACACCTTACTTTGAAAAGGTTCTAACTGTTATTGACCCTGTTTTGAGATATGAGCGTTTGAAGTTTAGAATCTGTGTAAGTGTTGGTGTCTAACAATATAATTGATAATTTTGTAATAATCCTTTGAAATAAAAATTAACCGATATGAATTATCATTGATTTCTGCACACGCGATACCGATTATTATCATAGAAATCTTTCAGATTTCGTAAAATTATTCTTACCGGTTCTAATAAACAATAAATTATCTGACGCATAGAAATACTTAAAAATTTACGCAAGTCACGTCATATTATAGTCCAAGTAATAGCGTGACTGTTAGGTGGATCCGCATGTTACTAATGGATATGTCGGTCTTAGGGATTTCAATACCGGTTTTTTTTTCGATTCTGTTTTTTTGAATATACAAATTAGACAACCTGTGTTGGAAAAAGAACATGCGTTTTAACGACCGAATACACCAGTGATGCACAACCTTTATGGAAGAAGGGCCAGATAATCAATTCACAGATAGTTCGTGGGCCGCATGAGTTATACTGATAAAATTGAAAAATTTATATTGTTATTTCATAGTCTGGTAAAAGTTTTGAAGAAAAATGGTGATCAATATTTGTCATTGCGTGTCGCAGGTTGTGCATCACTGGAATACACTATTAAATGGCTTCATAATATGAACGTCACAGAGCAAATCAATAAATAATCAAAGAAGTTGATAATAGATATACGTCTTGAATCGACCAACGCGTGGCTGAATGCAACGCAAAATAAGCTTCTCTGTTTGTTTGTGCCTTAGATTTTTCGTAGCTTTTAAATTAAAAAAAACGTTTCCTTTTTCTTACTGTGCGTAAATTTATAATAAAGTATAATTTTGGAAACGAGGAAAAAAAAAATTTTTTTCTTTATTTCCCATATGATATGAGATAAGTAAATCACAATTTTGCCCTAAAATCAATCGGATTCCAATTCATTTAATTTTAACACAATACTTACGGAGCGCGCTTACTAATTGGACATCAAATGCTAATTACCAAAGTGATTAATAGAGCCCGTAAACAAAGTGTTAATCGAGTCGTCAAAAAGGCATGTATTACCACCATTAAATTACATGTACATAAGTGGTAAGCCTGTATAGCAGGGCTGTGGAGTCGGTGAAAAAAAGTCCGACTCTGACTCCAGCATTTACCAAAACCACGACTCCGACTCCAACATTGACCAAAAACACGACTCCGTTACCAAAAGTTCAATTTCGTAATTTTTTTCCCCCTAATTTTCCTATTTATGTGTATTCAATTAAACATCAACCCTATCAATGCGACCAAAAGCCAAATTTGACATATAAAATGCAAAAATAAAAAGTTTAAACTTTTCAAAATTTCCGACTCCGGCCAAAACGCCGCGACGACTCTGACTCCGACTCAGACTCCACAGCCCTGCTGTATAGTATACACATCGATTTGTCCTTGAAACTTATAATTTTAGATTAACCATTCATAAAATAACGTAATTTTAGTAATGAGACACCTGGCAGTAACAAGGTATTTTATCTTTTCTTGACACTTTGTACCTGTCATTGATAATTTTATGATTCACAATTACGTCTTAAGTTACAATTACCTTTAAAAATAAACTAGCCCACCCTTTTCTGATTTGTATCGTTTTTCTATATCAATATTTATTTATTTATTTATTGGAAAAACGTATTTTATATAGGTACCATAAAACGGGGTGAATAGAGACACTTTTCACGACTATGTATCTACATACCTGCGCCACATATTTCAAATATGAATGGCTTGAAATGTGTTTTTGTGGTCCTATTACACATTCACGACAATATTTTTCAAAAATTCACTATCGTTATTAAGACACAACCAATTTTGTTCGATGTCTCTATTCACATTGAATTGGGGTGAATAGAGACGAGAGAGGGTGAATAGAGATTTGGCAAGTAATAGAGACAAAACACCAGATTGTTATGATTGGAATATACAATATATGAACCTCTATTCACCCCGTTTTACAGTACTTATTTAAGGTCAAAATCATTTAGTTGGTTTGGTTTTGTCATTCGAGATATAGTAGTATAGTCATTATGAAGAAACTTACTTAACAATAATGATTACATTGGATACTTGGTAAAGTTGTGCTAAAGTTCAATCCTTGTTTTTGTCTCTATTCACCCCGTTTGACGGAATATCAAATAATCAAATTTCTGGAAACAAATAATAAAAACTAAAGGATAAAGTTTTTTATTATGAATTTTCGCATCATCCATACAACAATCTAAAAATTCTGGTTTCGAGGTAATTAATGACTGTTTAGTGTTTCGCATAATCTTATACATATGTTGTTTAAAAAATTAACCTCGGACTGGTTTTCTTGTATTTTTTATTACCTCATATTTACAAAGAGGCTGTTTCAATTACAGTACAACATTTAAGTAGCAGACTTATATTTTGTTGTACTGTTTTTAGAGTGACATGTCCACATACATATGTCATATTTTAAATTGACGATATACATTAGATTCATTATTCAGCTGTCTTTAAAACCACGTCAGTACCGCAAGGCCACTAATGGTCGCCGCGTACGGACGTCGCGAATAAAGTCGAAAATATTGCAAAATAATAATAAAATCTTCCTGTAAGAATTCTTATGATGTTTTTCTTTGTCAAAACTAGTGACATCTATACACTGTCTCTAGAAAGAAATGTTTCTTCTGCCATCTGTCAGTCAGTCGGGCGGTAGATGTAATCAATGCGACCATTTTGCTCGGTACTGAAGCGGTTAAAATGACACTCAAATGATATATACATATAATATGAATACACGTTTTTTTGTCGATTATCCTACTGTTGAATTCATGTAGCGATATGTTTTGTAAACATAGCTATCAATTCAGGTATTATACCATGAAGAACTGTTGCATTATCAATGACGAACAGACCTGGGTATCTCAGTAATGCTTATTTGATCGGGCATTATTGTTCAATTATTTCATTATGGCGTAATTTGTGCGCACCATAATTATTATTTATTATACGGATATCATTTGTTATATGCATGGAATATTGTGAACATATAATTGTATTATGTCAGTGACATTACGTGACTTTCAATAAAGTAAATAATATTTTATAGATACATTAAAAACCTTATTTAATAAATTTAATTGAAATCTTTAATGACAAATACTTTCGATGGGTCACATTGTCATAATGACCATCGAATCTACGATACGATAGTTAGTCATAAGATGTTTATTAGAGAGGCGAAACACGTGTCAATTATTATATTTTTCTCATTTTTATCACTTGATTGGTGACATTTTATAGTGACAAATAAATTATCATTTATTTCAAAATCCCTAGGGTAATCAACACTGTACCCACCACCACCTGCTTCATCATAACACATGTTGCAATATGTTCTCAAATACTTTATTTTACTAAAATTTACGTAAATAAGTTTTGCGTACTAAATATATATTGGACTATCCTTTATATCCAAACTCTTTTCGAAAAGAGAGGTTAAGCTACTTAGTAACAAGCAGTTCTTGTGGAAAAAATCATATGTTAAGATAATCTCCGTGAGGACGTCTATGTGCTCCACATTGGGTGCGGGCCTTGTTTAAATATATATTATGCAGGCAAATGATTCGTGTATTTTAACTCCACTTCGACAAAAACAGACCGACCATTATCTTTGTACTAAGCCATCGATTTATCATCCAGTGCAAGAGAAAACTGTTATTCAAATCAGCTGACCAGCTTTTTTTCATATGTTGAGGTCGAGAGTGGTTGTCGACCACTGATAAACAGTATATTAAATTTTAAACTAAGCAAGATTCGAAAATAAAATAGTTTTACTAACGATATTATCAGCATTCCGTGCCAATATCAGAATAACTCTGCTGTCGTTCTGTATGTTTCATTCTGATTTGTTATATGTTGGCAAATCGTTTTATCAATATTTTGCATATTGCAGTACACAATGTTAATCGACACTTTACTTTTACTACCTCCTTTCCTGATAACGATATTGACATACTGTAAGCTTACAAATACCCACAATGAATTATAATTAGGATTCGCAGACCAATAAACAATGCAACGAAAATGCCATAAACGTCACGTTCAAAGTTTGCAATTGCGTACGATCTATGCGACTCGTGTCATATCGTAAGCGTGAGGCTTTAGTTTCAACGTACTATTTTTCAGCGCAGCGTACAGTTCAGTGAACAAACAACTTCCGGTAGTCTCATTGGCTCGCTCCCGCCGCTGCCCTTTTTTATAGCCAATGAGGCCACCGGCATTTGTGAAGCACGCGTTGAAACGCTGCGCTGTAAAATACGCTGGCACTGAGGTGTCACACTAAGCTAAGAGTGCAAATTAAAGCTCTAAACACAATGCTCAAAGGCCACCGGCATTTGTGATACTCGCATTTTTCAAGTACGATACCCGAGTATTTTGAAAATTACTCGAATAATACTCGTTTTAGTAATAATCGTCTAAAAGTTTTCTACTGCGAATTATAAAAAAAAACAAACCAATTCAAAATTTGAGTCGTTTAATTCTCTATTATTGTTGAAATATATGTTGCATACATGGAAATAAATGTATTATTAATATTCAATTAGTTTCTTTAACTATTTGTCATTTATAAATATACACAAAATTTGAATTAAAAATATATATTTTGGTACATCAAAGAGTGCACAACATTGTGCTTTTGTTAATCGGCCATCAAATGCGACATAAGATGCTAATTACCAAAGTTATTAAAAGACCCCGTAAACCAAGTGTTAACATCAAAATATAAAATAGACACGCATATCTCCAGATTTTTTTTAATTTTAGATCTTGAAAATTCGTTTTCGATTAGTTTATAATCAATTAATACAACCACAATGTTTCTCATTTATATTACTTTTGTAAGTATTGTTATAGATATTTTTAGAGTATATTCAAACTCATTATATTTTTGTTGACATAAAAAATTTGTTGAAGTTGAAGCCATGAACATTTGAATTGACAATAATTATCTTTTTTTATCAATAGTTTAGTATATCTTGTCTCAATTTGATATAAATAATACTGTTTGCTTTAATATTTCATCAGTAAAAAATGATCGCGAGTATATCTTATTATTTTATTCTAAAACAATTTTGATGAAACTTATCTTAATTTTTTTGTACAAATTCAATAAACTTCCACGTATAGTTTCTAGTTCATGATAAAAATGATCGCGAGTATATCTTATTATTTTATTCTAAAACAATTTTGATCAAACTTATCTTAGTTTTTTTGTACAAATTGAATAAACTTCCATGTATTGTTTCTAGTTCATGATAAAGCTTCAAAGATTACATAAACTTGTTCAAAATGTAAAGGTCAAACAATAATATGTATTGTAACATCACCTATCTGAAATCATAAGTAATACATCAATGTGTTAGTGTATGTATCCGTTTTTTGTATTGTTAATAATATCAGTCAGGTGTATATATTTTTTTTTTTCCATTATTATTTAGTGTGACACGAAGTGGAGAGACTTCCTGACATGTGTCCACAGGCGTCAACACGAAATTATTTTAGGGATTTTGAAAAGTATACTATTTTTATTGAATTTTTCACATACCATTGAAGTATATAGATATAATTATAAGTTTCTAAATACCTATGGCTGGCATGACATAATTTTTTGAAGAATCGTGAGCATGAGTTGTTTGTTCTTCCAAGGGGTAGAACCAGTCTGCCAATGGGAATGCCTCTGGGAAGAGCTTTAAAAATTTTAAACGGCATTGCTTCGGATGTCGACATATTTCATATTGACGTGAGTGAGTTCAGACGAATACTATATTTTATGAATAAGAGTTGATTTTGTCAGAACTCACTCGGTTGACATCTTTGAAAATTTCTAATATGATTTTATAAATTTTTTTCTCTCAGTTTTTATGACGACAATGTTTTCATCTTGTTTTTAATTAATATTATGTATTTACATGTATGTATATATATAAATACACGTATTTATATTTGTCAAATACATGGCGCATTGGCATCAGCTGTAATGCCATGATTTGCTTTTTCTTAAATAAATAAATAAATAATAAATGACTCAGTGGACAATTCTTAGGGTATTTTTGTCATTAGAAATAGTTTAGCAATATTGTTCGATTGCTAAGTAAGTAAGAATACATATTACGGAAAATTATTCAAAATGAAAAAAATACATATTGCAATACTCCCAATTATGTTGTTATCTGCATAAGACGAACATTAACTCTATAGATTGACATAAAAATACATGAATAAATTACACAGGTAAAAAATGTGCATATACATTTCGCACGGTATCTTCGTATGAAAATAACTGGTTAAGTCTAGATATCATTATACAAATATATACCATTATCACATGTCTAAAGTTCAAGTTAGTATTAATTTTATACTCGCGAATCTTCAACCGATGTAAAGCAGGCGTTCTCAAACCTCGATCCACGTACCATTTTACACGATTATGAACTGAACACTGTATAAATTGACACTCAAACGAAATGTTCGCTAAAAACTGTTTGGTTCCGTGCCAAAATGTTTATGGAACTCTGGCAAAAGATGAAATTGCTATCGGTGGGCGGATTATTACAGTGACCTCAAAAAAATGTCATCTCATTCGCTCCGAGCTCTGATAACATTCAATATATTCATTTTGTTTTGTAAAATTTCGTTTTTAACAAACAAGATAAATATGTTTTCGATGGTTTCGGCGGTAACTTTGTGGAAGTTCATTTTAATATAAAATTTAAAATAACTTTGATTATTCCACGTATTGTGTAACTAACTGTGACACGTGTTTCGCCTCTTTCAGAGGCATCTTCAAACTTACTATCGCAAAGTTTGCTTAAGTAATGTTAATTAATAATTACTTAAGCAAACTTTGCGATAGTAAGTCTGAAGATGCCTCTGAAAGAGGCGAAACACGTGTCACAGTTAGTTACACAATACGTGGAATAATCAAAGTTATTTTAAATTTTATATTAAGATAAATATGATTCACGTTAAATAAGATTAGTTTTACTTTTTAAATCTATACTTATTAGCTGAACGCTTGAAATGTTCGCCTGAGTAAGTATCAAAATCTGAATGCTCTTATATGTATATCGAAATTGTTTTGGAATAACATGACAACTGATTGTTGAAAAAAAGGTGTAGTGGAAAAAATATTAATAATAATTTAACTCATGAAAATCGTTATTATCTCGATCATTAGATGAATAATCTAAATTATAGTAAAATTTTGTTACATCTCACTTATTTTTTTCATAGTTTTATGTGTTAGAATAACCCTTCTGTAAATTCAGTATTTTGCAATTATCAGGTTATACCAGGGCTGTGGAGTCCGACTCCGACTCCAGCATTTACCAAAAACACGACTCCGACTCAGACTAAAAAAAGTTTAATTTCGTTTTATGTGTATTCAACCAACCAATCCTGCCAATATTTTCGATGGTTTCGGCGGTAACTTTGTGGAAGTTCATTTTAATATAAAATTTAAAATAACTTCCGGAGTCCGACTCCGACCCATTTTATGTGTATTCAACCAACCAATCCTGCCAATATTTTCGATGGTTTCGGCGGTAACTTTGTGAGTTATCGCAAAGTTTGCTTATAATTATTAATTAACAACATTACTTAAGCAAACTTTGCGATAGTAAGTTCGAAGATGCCTCTGAAAGAGGCGAAACACGTGTCACAGTTAGTTACACAATACGTGGAATAATCAAAGTTATTTTAAATTTTATATTAATCCCGCCAATAGCCAAATTTGACATATTATATGTAAAAATAAAAAGTTCGATCTTTTCAAAATTTCCGACTCCGACCAAAACGCCGCAAGACTCCGACTCCACAGCCCTGGGTTATACACAAACAAGACTGATATAAAAAAATACATTAAGTAGTTGTCATTGCGATCTGTCAACAGTCATCCATACTTGCAAGCTGTAAACTTCGATCCTGGACCCTTCCGTTTGTCAAGTGGAGTATTTAATTGTTAAAAAAAACTAACGACTTATTGAGAAACGTAGAAAATAAAAAGTCCACCATACGTTTAACCATTTCAAGTATGTACGTACATACTATTATATTTAACCGTAGGATTAAGTAAGCAAACGTAGAAAAAATTTCTGTATGAGAGGTACTTGCATTTATTTTGTTATCTTAAATAAATAATTAATGACATTTGGACCCATACATGCGCGTGAGTATCGTTTATCCATTACTGTTATTAATATTTTTATCATTTTTTTATCAATATCGTAATATAGATACGAGACCATCCGATATGTACTGCTTTTATTGCTCGAATTTTCGGATGTCATTTTTTGGAACTGAAATCAAATAATTTGCAAACAATCTATGAACCTTCCATTGTTGAACCTTTGATTTTTATTATTATTTTATTTTCAACGAGGACCAATATTTTTACATTTAATTGTTGCACAATACATTTACACCAATTTTATTTATTTTACATGAAAGAAATGAGTGACTTCCAAATCATAAGCCTCGCGATAATTTTTAATAATTGAACGGATATACAACAGTCTACCATCCTATAGCATGAAGTGACTTTTTATAGCGTGTGCTGCAGTCTTCAGGCAAATTATATGTTACGTGAATATGAAGTATTATACATAAATATGTGCATTGCAAAAATATTTAACAGTTAGTAGCTGAACGTCTTTTGTAATTTTGATAAAGTAAGTTAGAAAAAAACCCTATCTCGGTGCTGTAGGAGGGTTGACTGTAAATGGCATTATGAATATGATTACAAAGTTTACAATATATTGTATAATATTAAATTGTTTCAAATTGATAAATACATCAGCTGTCTCTCTCCCTGTAACACAGCACACACAAGTGTCTGCGCATTCAGGGAGAGTGTGTGTGTGTGTTGATAAAGTTTAGACGATTCCGCTGCCACCTGATGTATGATATTATAGTTTATTATACTATATCTGTCTTGATTTATCTGTATGTCCACACAAACTATAGCAGTATGGTGCGGAGAGTGCGAGAGAGAGAGTGTGTGTTTAATAGTGATACACGTTTATTTAAACTTTTTTTAAGGCGTGGATTAGATAGTGACTTGAATGCGAAATGGGAATATAATTAATAATAAAGAGAAAATTACATATTTCCATCGCAAATAATTTTCATTCAAGTTTTCATAAATGTTTAGTGCAGTATAATTTAAACAATAATCAGTAAATAATTGATGTGCTAATTTGTTTAATCACATTAAATATAAAATTTTCTTAACTTAAATATATAACTTACCTTCCTGTATTGTTAAATTAAATGCATATAATTGGACGAATGCATTTTATAACCTTCGTAGAAAACGGATTTATACAGCTTGTATATTACGGTTATTATTATTACGAATTTCAACCTTGATACAACTCTTTACATACAAAAAAATGTTACGTTATATTTGTTTACATTTTATTGTATGGCTTACTGTTATTATATAACTAAACAAAATTTAAATAATGTTGACTAGAGCGTGGCGAAAACTTACTTGGTGCGATTTTGTTTACTCACTGCAAACTGAAAAATAAAACATTTTTTAAATAGTAATGTAGTTTTAAGAAAGTAAGTTACAGAACAAGACTTTAAATATTTGTTTTGTGTTTGAAGTGACACATTTTATACATCAATAAATATTTATTTACTTTTACTTTACTACGAAAGCAATCGTGCGATAGTTCGGATGATGCTTCTAAAATAGGTAAAACAGGTCACTATTTGTCACACAATTCGATATTTGAAATTTGACAGTAAATATTTATTGGATGTTACTTGTTTAATGATTAATGTTTAATGCTTGTAAACATAAATGTTGATGGCAAAATTGTTTAAACATAAGTAAGAAAAATGGTTACTAAAGAAAAGAAGTACAATTAAGCTTTTTTTAAACGGTTTTGAAATAACACGGCTCAAAAAAAGAACTATATCTACAGACTATTTATAGAATTTTCTCACTTGAATTATCTAACCCAGAAACAACAATTAATTGTATAACATATGTTCAGCCGCGGAACGCACGAGCTCGGATCACAGTCCGGACAGATTCATTTTTCAATATAATTATTGATTTCTGCTCAGAGACATGGATGCCTATGCTGTCTAAAATTCCCTTCCACACACATATCCAAAGTCTTAAGACGGACGTAGGGAGAACTATAAGATGACCACTAGTCTTATCCATTATATCCCTATACTCTTTAAAAGGATAGGCCCATTAGGATTTTATATGCTCCACATTGGAGCGGATATGGTTAAAAAAACAAATACCCAATAATTCGTGTGGGTATGTGTCGAGGCTAAAGCTATATTTGCCGGGTCGATGCAATCTATGGAAACGAAACAACGACAATAGGGATAATAATAGTTCCTACATAAATATTGCAATATTAATACAATCAATAGTGGGTAGGTGAAAAAGTAAAAATTGCACTGTCATTTCAAGCTAGTTTTTAAGCTGCTAATAATAATAAACTCGTTTGAACTTTGATAAGACATCGGGATAACCTTCATAATCTTGTCCGATAAATAAGCACTGGATCGATTTGCAATATTTATGTACCGATTACTGACATTCTGAATAAATTAACAAGAATGGAAATAACGTGTGTAATAGTATTCAAGTGACAGCTGCTGTGAGGCGGGTGTTGTACATTGGACCGACTGGAACTCAACTAATACAATCAATTCACCTGTAAAAATATAATTTATATTTTAGGTAGGCAATAAAAGTTTAAATATTAATTGGAGCACTTGTACACGCAGTGTGTGATAGTATATTGACCAACGCTCATGTCCTTCATTATAATCCTAATTCATGAACGATACAATATAGGATTCTGTACATAGTATTATTAGTAATTCTTTATGCCACTCAAGGTTATCTGTGTTTATTTTTAAATTCATTATATTCTGACAGCTACCAACAAAGGTATGGAACCGTATCATTCTATTTTCAAAATATCTTTTTAGTATACGGCTGAATATGCATAATTCGTTCGCTTCATTTCTAGAAACTAATATGAATTTCTTATAAGTTTAATTAAAACTTGCCAAGTTTTGTTTCCTATGGGAACAGAGGTGACTTGAATGACACACTATTTAAATTAAATTATAAATATACCAGTGGTTCATATATCAGTGATAATATAATACAGTTCTACGAAAACAAATTCAGAAGTTTTAATTAACAACAAATTCCAAATTATTCAATCTTGGTGTTCGTCAACTTCATTGTTTTTAAATTAATTTATTTGAATTCTAGGTACATAAAAATAAAGAATATTGTACCACAGACAATCAGAGACGAGTCCGACTACAGCCAGTAACTGGCTAACTAGAAACAAGTATATTTGCGCGACAAATATGATGAATGTGAATTTAATTTTAATAAGCTGTCATCCATTCCTACTAGAGGTCTGTACGGGCCGAAATTTTGAAATTTCACCCGGCCCGGCCTGGGCCCGAGGCCATTTCCAAAAATCTTACCCGAACCCGACATTTTGCAACCTTGCCCGAAAAAAATCCGATTTTTTTTTTCTAATAAAATTGACTCACCAATTATCGTGTGTGCAGTTGTGCGAAATACATTTCTTCCTAATTAGAATTAGTTTTTGTTTGTTTTACAGGTATGACGATAAAAATGAGAAGTTCATGTTTTTGAACTAGAAAAGCTGAAAATGCATTTATATTTTATACACTCAACGTATTCAACTTTTTTGTTTGTAGCCATCTCTATGATTTCCACACATCACTTTTCCCGTGGGTTTTTACTGAAGAAATATATTCTCCAGTCTTCAGTTTTGTATTAATATTTTCGAAGCCCATTTCTTGCCTGTAACTTTAAAAAAAATCAACCTAACAAATCGAATTGCGACCGAGCGAAATAACCATATGAGAAATACTGTAATAAGTCAGGATCATATTATGAAATTCATTATGCGTATTGTACAAACTCCTATGAAGAAGACATCATTAAAAATACTAAAATAAGTCATTAAATTCAAAACAATGCCTCTTGTTCTTTCGAATGGGTCAAAAAGATGACTAATACGAGTACGTGAAGTTTATTATAGTATTAAATTTAGATTTACGATAATGGTGAGCTCATTCGAAAATAGCCCGATTTTTGTTATATTTTGTTGTATACTTGCGTCCGAGCCCGGCCCGAATCCAAACCTTCGTTACCCGGCCCGCGGGCCAAACCCGAGCCCGTGCAGACCTCTAATTCGTACCTATATCGTAATATTTGAAACAAATAATCGATGTTCATTAATTTGTATTTAATATTTGACAGTTTTCCAAACATATGTTATATTATGTTATATCTTGTAATAATTGTTAATTGACTTTTAGTTTCAATGTTCGATTTCGAATCCATGATAACTCGGCACAAGTCAAGTCGGCACATGGCACGTCGACACATGTCAAGTCGGCACATGACAGGTTGACACATAGACAATTCGGCACCTAGACATCTTGACAAAATTACCTTTTTGTAATACAGTGAAAAAATGTATTTGAGCTCTACAAAAATAATATATTGTTGACGGCTATTTCATAATAATGCTTGAACTGTGACAAATTGATATAAGTTTTTCTAAATGAAAGCAAATCTGGGTTTTTAGTGAGTGGTAATGAATGTACATTAGTTTTACATCAAGATGATATTAGTAAAATGGCATTGGCGATCTGTGATGATCAGAGTATTGATGTTGGATTAATGTTTGTTTTCTCATTAAAAATGTCATTGGATTGATGATATCTATTAATTTCCAATTGTTCTAATGCATTTATCTAAAGGCCAATTAATTAAGATCAATTAATAGTAATTCTGTACTGGAAGCTAGATATGGCTATGGCTGGCTATGTTAGACTGTAATGACGACATGACTTTTCATAATCTAGCATGCAAATTTTACGTAATTATGTAGGAATTCACTTCCCCTAGTGTGCCAGAAGGTGTTTTCGTCCATAAAACACCCCCTTCGTGCAGTATTTTGACGGAGATCGAATAAAAATAGGAGTGGTTTGTCAAGTTGTCCAGGTGCTGAATTGTCTTTGTGCCAACTTGTCATGTGCTGACTTGACATGTGTCGACGTGCCATGTGCCGACTTAACTTGTGCCGATTGGTCTGGTCACCTTCGATTTCATACTTTGTTTCACATTTTAAAAAATTACATCCTAGTCGCCAATCATCACATTGCAATCGGCCCCCTCTATATTCCCCATTATACAATTTGTTCATTACACTATAATTCATTGTATAGTCATTGACTGTCAAACAGATGGCTTTCCCAATATGTAATTGCCTTTTAATGATAATTGTTTTTTATAGGCATCTGTAATTATGTACTTATCAAACTCATAATTGTCCATGTAAATTTATTTCCCAGTTAAGATAAGTCTTCAGAAATATCAAAACAGTATAAACATAAATTCTTAACAACAAAAAATATATCCTAAGCTATGTATGTATTATTAAATGAAGTTATTTTTTTATACTTATGTATATATAAATTGTGCAAACTGTGAACTGTCACTTCATTAAGCTGGTGCAAAATTCGAACAATTTTAAAGTAACCTTTTGATCTTACCAGCAGTTATAAATCAACAATTTATTTTGGTAGCAATTGTTATGTGATTATACTTTCCACATCCCTTGTTTGTGTAAATAAAATAAACCCATTCAACTTCATAGTGTGAGACTCAATCATAGATGCATTCTATCACATCAAACACTCTGATATATTAATCTTTGTAACGTTATGATTACTTTCCTTGTTTCAGATTGAATTCTTGAGCAACTGGTATCAGAAGAGGCGTTGAAATGTTACAGCCAGTAGTTCAAACATTCCGTTGCTTGGGGCGATCAATATGCGTAAGACAATACTCAATACAATGCAGCAGAGGTGAACTCTCAAGCCTTACGCTGCACCGGAAAGCGAAACACTCGTCATTCATCAAGAGACAATTTCACCATCCCACAGAAAAGAATGTCATCATGTCGTCATTGCCTGACATCACCGTGCCGAACTGCATCTTGAACGATTTCATTTGGCAGGGCTTAGACAAATGGGCTGATAAAACTGCAGTGGTCAGAAAATTTATCTTATTCAATCTAATCTTATTAGAAATGTTATCTTTAAGTAGTGGTTTCAAACAAATTCCAAGCTTTGTGTTTTTTGTTTAATTTATTTGAATTCAACGAAAAAAAAATATTTAATCGGAGAAAAATTCGACCACAGCCAATCAGAAGCGAATTACATACAATCGCTCTTTGTTTTATTTATAAGAATACTCAATCCATATTTAATCAATATTATTAAAATGTCTGTAAGACAATGTGACTGAACTGAAATCCTACCTTGAAAACCAAAATTTTTATCTCCAACAGATCTAACTGAAAGTAGTACAGTCTTGAGAATTTTTGATATCACTAAAATGCTCCAATAGCTGTCCGATTTTCTCTCCGCTTTTTAAATTGAATCAAGTAGTAGTGTCACTGAAATAAATCATTAGTTCTGAAACACTATATATAAATAGCTTTGGCAATACAAGTGTGTCAAGTTTTGGTTAAACTATTTACCTCATAATAGAAAAAAAATTAGTCAAAAGATAATAATTAACCAACGGATGAACGCACATTTTCTAGTTGACAGTTTTAGTTCATTATTTATCAATATCAAAATATTGTGGGATGATTTGCTTCATATTTATAACTAAATCTCTTCAAAGACATCAATCAGCATTTTATCTTGGGTGACACTGATACTAGAAGAATACATAAAGTTGAAACAATGAATTTAATTATACTAATCATGATAATATACATACATCAACCAGTGGGAAAATAAAATCCTTTTGGGGTAAACCATTTTTCTCTGGTTTTAATTTGAGTATTTTCTTTTTGGTATGATAAACTTCAGATCATTAGAAATGCAGTTACTTAGTGTACTTTACTTAAACAGAGTGTGTCAATATTTTAATGGCAGGTTTACTAAATCTTCTTTTTATCTTATCGTCTGTAAATATGTTCCTTCTTATCTAGATAATTCTATTAGTTCTTAGTAAATAATATCTTTGGGCTGATATGAAATTATTATATCATGACAACTGCTTCAGCCTAAATTTTTTCACTTTGCCAATTTTCAAAATTCTTATCTTTATTTTAATGCCCTCTGAACATGAATCAAATAAACAACAGATATTTCCACCGGCTTGAAATAATTTTAAGACAGTCAAATAATTTTTAGTTATATAGGAATTCAAAGTTTCTTGACAGAAATGGTCAGAAATAAATATGGTAAAAATGATTCCTTTTTTAAAAGAAAAAACAAAAGCATTGAATGATCATTCAGTATTCAAATAATTATGTAATTTAGTTTGGAACCATAGACTAATTTTTGTTTTATTTCTTAATGAATTTTTTTTATATAAAAGGACATTCATAAAAATTGAGGGGCGGGAATAAAACCTTAAGAGGGCTTCATACAATTGAATCGTAGTGTGATGACTACTGTTCTAGTCTAAAGCTTCAAGACAGCAGTTCAATTTTAATCCTCCTCCTAATAAACGAGTCACATTATATTTGAGATAGTGAATATATTCAGGCCAGTAAAATAAGATGGAAATTAAAATTCTTTTTATTTTAGGTATGCGGAATTACAGGAAAAGGTTTTACTTACGCTCAGGCATACAAGATGACGACAGCTTTTGCAGCCTGCCTACGAAACAAACTGAAAATACGCGATGGAGACTGCATTGCCGTAATGCTTCCAAACTCGCCCGAATTCCCCCTTGCAACTATTGGAGCCATCCAAGCTGGTTGTGTAGTCACAACAGTTAATCCTATTTATCTGTCAGGTCAGTGTTACATTATTTAGTATAGTCTTTGAAGTGTTATATCCTAAAATCTCAAATTGGGGAATGTGAGTGGATAAGTGCTGTCACAGAACAAGATGTATATTGACAGGGAAAATAATTAGAAATATTTCAGCTAATAATCAATAATTAAGTACTACTTACATACATTAAACATAAATTCCTAAAAAGTAATAAGAAAGTCGAAGATAAAATTTTAATTAAATATCATATTTATTATTGACTGATGGTGTCTCTCGAACTTCTAAAAATAGTTTGTTTGTTTACTGATGAAGCCCAACTAGGTCATACAAGCAAGCCAAACACTTAAATTTGAGAATGTAAAATTTGTGAATGAAAAATGTTAATTGCAAAAATTACAAATACTATGAAAATTGCTTTTGTAATCTTCAAAAAGATCTATGTCATCTTATGACCAATAAAATGGGATCTATCTTTATATACGCTGTGCATCAAACTTATTAATACCTAACTATACCTTGCAGAGGAAGTCGAAATTCAGCTGAGAGATTCCGGAGCCAAAGTGATAATTACTACCGCGGAAACGTACAATGTAGTTCAAAAAGCCATTAAAAATCTGGGCAGGCCCGTACATGTGATAGTCGCGACGTGTCACCTTGATCTGCCATGCCCCGAGGGCGCCATTAAGTTTGCCGAGTTTGCCGAAAACTTTAGCGAAGACACCAGCTGCCTGAAGGAAGTCAGGCGACACATGGACGATGTTGTATTTCTACCGTACTCAAGTGGGACCACCGGTATGCCGAAAGGTGTCGAGCTGACTCATAGAAATATTACGGCAAACTGCGTACAGATGCTTTCGGGAAAAATCACCATCATTTACCCAACTACTGGTAAATATTCTTACAGTTCTGTCACTGTTTTCTAACTATATTTATTGCAATATTTTCATTACATCAGTGGTCTCTTAACTCAGCATGGGAGATACTTTAAGAAATGTTAATAATTGTCTTATAAGACTACTAATGTATAATATATGCAGTTGATCCGCAGACTGTGAGCATAATTCTTTCCGGAAACATGCTCTGACCTTTGTGTGAATTTCTTCAGAAGAAATAATGAAGCCTCATAAATTACCACTTTGTTTATCGACAATTTTTGTTCATTGTGGAATAAATCTTTTGAAAATGTGTAAAAATTGAATTCTTTAGCCACACTGAATTAAATGGAGCTATGGGTTGAGGTTTTCTAATCCTGATTTAAATATGAAATGTTGCTGTAATGGATTACATATTTTTTTAATCAAACTGAAATAATCTTTTTTTTTAGATACCTTTCAAGATGTTTCAATTTGCGTGCTACCCTTCTTCCACATATACGGCCTAACAGTGACCTTATTGAGTAAACTGGCATTAGGTGCCAAGATTGTCACCCTGCCAAAGTTCACCCCCGATACTTTCTTGAGTGCCCAAGCCAAATACCAAGGATCGGTCCTGTTTTTAGTACCGCCAATCGGTAAGTTTCTAAAAGATATTTTACATGAAAATTACACATCAATATTAATATATTTTACACAATTATTCTTGAGCTTTTATATTTATTATATACGGCGGAATTGTAGCATTCAAATAAAATTCCACCTGAACATGTTTTTTATTTGCTGGCATGTTTATTCAACAACTTATTTTATTTGTCTATTACTATGCTTTGAGTCACCGAATTGTTGGATTTCTTGAAATTTAATAGCCTATGATATAAATAAAACCCTTATGATAGGAGAGGACAGATCACAACTAGCAACATAACCAATGGAATAAGAACGTTGTCTTTATAATTGTACATATATTGATGTTGAGAAAACAGGAGGGAAGATTTCATCTTTCATGCCCATCTCTTTCGTGAACACTTCTTTGCTGTGGCATTTTTGATGCAGACAATTAAAGCTTCTAACTTTTCAAATACTACTATTTTTATATCGATATTTCTTGATTGATTTCAGTATTGTTTCTGGGATCTTATGAGGGTGTCAACTACACCCATTTGGACTCCATAAGAACTGTAATGTCTGGTGCCGCTCCACTAGCTCCCAGTGATATTGATAGATTTTTACAAAGAACAAGAGTAAGAATAGGATATACTTCTTAATTAAGCCAATAAGTCGTAATATCATTTTTGAAAAAATATTTCATCCTGTCTAAACCAATTCCTAACCCAACTGGTCAAAAATCTTTGACTTAAGTTGGAACGTTCACAGGATTGAAACCCAGTATGAATTTCCACACGTCCATCATATTCTGTTTATTCATATTTGAATTTATTCCAGTGCTAGCACATTGGCTAAGGGGAATGTGGAATATGTGCTATTTTTCATATGTGTTTTGAATTCCGCCGTACCGTGTAGTGTTAATGAGATATTAAAATTACTAATATTTGCAAAAGTCTTTTTAGTTTAATTTAGTAAACTTCAAACCCAATTTACTATGGAAATATTCGAATATAATATAGATTTACAAAACATTACTTATTCAATAAAGTCCTTGATACAATATACTACTTTTAAGATAACTTAACTAACAAAATCATTACTTTGGTTTTTTTATATTCATTACAACCAATTTAAATTTACTTATCTCTTATTTTATTCACAGAAAAATGTGGCGTTCATGCAAGGATACGGGTTGACTGAGACTTCTCCTGTTGCCATGATGCAAGAAAGAGGAAACACAAACTTTGCTTCCGTCGGAGGAACTATCCCAAATACTGATGCCGTAATTGTGGATTTGGAAGACAATACCAATGTATTAGGGCCCAATCAAGTAAGTACAATATGTTATACGTTCGGGCTACGGGTATCACCTATGATACACATGGTTTTTGTAAAATATCAGCCAGGTTGTTGAATTGAATGTACCAAAACCAAAAGTACCTGAATATTTCCGAAAAATTTCATGTTAGTATAAAAGTTTCTGTTGTTGAAGGAAGTTGATCCTTTTTAGCATTTAAATGCTTCGACACTTACAATACAAATACAACAATATTTTTCTCTACGTCTTACATTATTATCTAATGTATTGCTTCAATTAGAATTGCTTTAACATATTGTTTATAATACAGCATGAAAAAATTTTTTGGTATGTTCAATTCAATATAATAATATTATATAATAAAAACCATGAGTATCATAGTAAATGTACAATATAGGCTCCTAGTGGAGCACTTCATTTCTTAACAGAATATGTAAGTCTGATTCCCAACTTTAGAAACCAGAAAAAAGAACAATCAATCAAAGAAGGAATTACCTCTCTTCTTATTATCCTCTCGAACAATGAATGCATGAAGAGTTTTTCCCAAGAAATTTTGAGTATCCACTCACTACTGCGATGATGTCAAGCCTTACAGATAGATTAAATGAAGCTCTAACATTGCTCTCTCACATGTTTCATAATTCAATTATCTTTGACACGAGATCAACTACAATGAATGTAATGTTTGTATCAGGTGGGAGAGCTGTGGGTGAGAGGTCCTCAAATAATGAAGGGATACCACAATAATAAAGCTGCAACTGATGACATCTTCAGGCCAGGTGGCTGGATGAGAACCGGAGACATGTCATATTATGATGAAAATCACGCTTTCTATATCACCGAGCGCCTCAAGGAACTGATCAAGGTATTTATAATTTTCATTCTGTGCAAATTTCGCGAGAAGATATTGTCTATTACATTCACAAGATATTTTTATTAGTAAACTGTACAATTTCAGTTCTCGTCCGGAATATATATGATAGTTCCATCATTTTTCAACAAAATGTTGCCCATGTTGTAGTAAATTATGAGTTGCCCATGTTGTGGTAAAAAAAAATGTTGTGGTAATTTTACCTAATTCTCTAAGGTCATTAATCAACTATGGTCATGCCATCACTGTCATACTGTTTATATCCTGTAGCACAGCAGCATCAAACTCTTTCAAATGACTGCCAGAAGTGTCTTAGGAGCAAATGTCTAAGACTTGGTTGCAATGCACTAGTGTGCTTGAAATAAAAAGCTTCTATGAAGTGAGATTCACTTGCTAAGTTATTTAATGCAATATGATTCAACCAAACCAATATGGCCAGCTGGTAAAATTATGAGCCTAATCAACATGAGTAATACTTCTTTTTCTTTTTCCTCTTGCATCAAACATTACACAGAATTGCTTCCGATAAACAATAGCCACTAGAACATTCTTGTCTGTAAAGTCAACAGGGTTAGCTCAAAAAGCTTAGCAACCAAACCATCATGTCCAGCTATGAATTAGTTAGTGAAAATTTTAAGTCGGAACATTGTTTTCCTCCAGTTGTCAATCTTTTGATATGGATAGTTAAATGATGTGTGCCTGATATAAGAAGTGCGTAGGATTGAAATAAACATGAAACAAACTGATTCCAATCTGCTGCTTGGCTGATGCCATCTTTTTTTTGGTCTACATCTTATTTCAAAGTTTCAATATGAGATGGCGTTGCTATGATCTCTCCAGCTGTTCAAAGATCATTTAAACAATTTAAAGTGATAAGCTTATCTGCATGTCAGAAATTACAAGAGCATTTTTCAAGCATAGCCACATATTTCAATATAATAAATCCTATTCTAGGTGAAAGGTTACCAAGTGGCCCCAGCGGAACTCGAAGGAATCCTGAGATCGCATCCAGAATTAGCCGATGCAGCTGTCATTGGCGTGCCGCACGCAAAGCATGGTGAGACACCAAAGGCGTTTGTAGTAAAAAAAGAGGGAGCTTCCCCCACATCTGAAAACATCATGCAATTCGTCGCAGAAAAAGTTGCCAGTTACAAAAAATTAGGAGCGGTGCAGTTTGTGGATACCATACCTAAGAATGCGGCAGGAAAAATTCTCAGACGAGAAGTCAAGAAGCAGTATGCGTAATCTAACTAATTTCTAGTTTAATTTACAATCAATGGTGTGATTTTTTTATTTTCCGTTACAAGACTTTTTATAATTTAATAGGTTATGTTATAGGCGTGTGCATTCCTAATACTCAAAGTGCAGTTGGTTCTGTGTGGGCGTTACTAGAACTTTTCCGGGTGACGCTAAATAAAAACCGTTCACATAATTGAATGGGGCACTGAGAAAAGAAAATGTTTCTTCAAAGCACAAATATAAATACACAAATAGTCTAAGTAAAATCTAGATTTAAACAAATTGTCATTAGTTGGACTATTTTGCTATGTAAGTTAATTGTAAATATGTATAGATAAGAGATTTGTGTTTTTCTTGGTTTTTTGATCCACTACAGATTATACAAACTACTATACATTTCTAATAAAACAGTATTCATTTATTGCATTAAGGGTTGACCAATTTTCAAAAGGTTCCGTTTTACCGTATTTACTTGATTATCTAACTCTGTTTATTTTTCCTATTTTGCTGTCTGAATTTGTGGTGCGTCTAACAATCGCTTGCAGAAAACCTTTGATAGTAGATTATTTATTTTATGGGAAGAGCAATAGATTATAGTACTTTAAATGCTAGTTATTGCCATTGCGCTATTTCGTCTAAAATAAAGTTTTCAATATGTTTAATAATAAAATATGGTGTTGCTAAATAATTCTAATACTCCATTAAATCTATTAGTGTACCGTACAAGCAAGAAATGGTTCCATTCTTGTAGCCAAGCTGTAGCTAATATTTTTTCACTGGGGGTTTGCATTGAAAAACCATGAATACTTTTTTATTAAAATTTGTTACATTTTAGTAGTTTTATCGAAATTTAACATAAGTTTTATACCCTTGATTAAAAACAATGTAAAACAATATATATAGTCAAACCTTGGATTTCGAGTCACTTGTCTGAGAATGTTTTACAAGATGAGCAATTACAACTTGATAAATGAGCAGGTTTTGTTATAATGTGAGTAGATAGAGCGTATTACTATGTTTGTGTATGTAAACTCTTTATCAACTAAAGGTACACACAGTGTCTTTGGATGGGTTCCTAGTGAATTTATTTGTAAATTAATAAAATAAAAGAAAAAGATTCCAGTGAGTAGATAGATAATATATCAGTGATTTCGTAAGAGGTAGTGAAAGTAGTCTCTCTTTTCTACTTAAAACAAGTCATGATTAAATTCAATTTGTAAATTTTACTACTTCACAATAAAATGAAATAAAAAATGATGAAAGATTATTTTGTATTGATTATTTTAATATAATTACTAGTTGTTCCACCCGGCTTTGCTTGGTATTTGTAATAATTTTATATATTAATAAACATAATCACAGTTCTACTATATTATAGTTCTAAAATATTATTCTGTCATGATGTACGTAAACTACTTTTGTTTTTTTTATTAAATTTATTTGAATCGAAAAAAGAGAGAAGATTCACAGCCAATCAGGAATGAATCCAGCGGCAGCTTATTGGAAGCTAATTTCACATTGTCTTTGTTTTATAAATAGTAATATTTGTCTGAATGAAATATGTACACAATCCGAGATTTGACTGTATATGATTTTCATTGATTAATCATTTAACCAAAAAAAATATACACCACCAATTACCCATTACAGTATTTTGGTGTGTAAAAATAAAGCATAATGATTTGAATGTGGGGTATCTTATTTTCGACTGGCAATATTCATAGAAAAATGACTGTCATTTTATATCATCCAGTTATTAATAATAATTCCAATGTTACGTTTATTTTTTGGTATTCATCTAAGGATAGCCTAGCCTATGTTATTTAATATTTTGTAAGTTGAAATTATATGGAAAAATTGTTTTTTTAATTTTAAAACTGTATAACAGTGAAACTAGTTTTTGGTGACTAAAATTTATTTATTATCTAAAGATTGCATGTCATTTTCTGTCTTTCCTTGGTCAAAATAAACCAAATGAAGCAGAAAGGGTGATATCATCTGGCAAAATATTAAGTGGTTTAAGTTATATATGTAATCATGTCCACTTTTGTTTGTTTGCTTGTTTTGGCTGGTCCATAACTGACTTCACCATCCATTAGGCATCTAAGTCAATAACATTCTCTTTTGAAAGGTTACTTTTATTAGTTATAAATATTGCTTTTCAAATTGGAATCTAGTTGCTCGACATTTTACATGTTAATGAGATTTGAACAATACATTATTCAACGTTATAAGTATTCAACAGTTAAAAGCAGTATTTCGGACATGATATTTTTGCCAGAAGTACAATGACATCAACATACTAAAAATTACCAAATGACAGAGCCATCTGTCAAAATTCGCGCAATGCAAAGATAGAAAGAGAGAGTGTATGCTATTTGTTTCAGACAGACAATGATAAATCAAGATATAAATAAATGTGTATTGTAATACTAATAGATCAATTTTATGAAATTAACATTCAATGTTTCGGTGTCAATTACAATACTTAAATAAGTATTTTATTCTGTTAAAGTTCTATGATTTTAATAAAATATTAGTGTCTTTTATAATAGAATTCTTATTATCTAAGCAGAATTGGACACTGTCAAAATATTATAGGTACCGATGTAAACACTGAGGCACTTGTCAAAAATATGAAGTTAGCATAAAATGCTTATTACTTTTTAACATTCAATATTTTTTCACAACAAAATGTAAATGAATCTGTTGTACTTAAGTACTTGATGATGAGTGGACAAATCAAACTTTCAAACAGTGGCTATAGATGTGTTGATCAATTTGAAAACATCGCCATTTGTGCCATAACCTTGTTCTGCGTTGTTTTAATTCCATTGAATTTCCATTGACATTTCATATATATAGTGATGCGTGTTGCTATGAGCATTGATATCCTGAAATTTTAGCAACAGATTCTCGTTGAAATAAAAAAAAAATCTTCAAACATTTATTTTTACAGCATATTAAATAATAATCATTTTTTGTTTGAGGGTATTTACTCATTTTATCGTTATTTGTTATCAAAAACTAATTATTTTTATTGTGAAATCAAGAAGAATACCAAGTGTCCAAATTATGAATTAATATCTACTATGAGATAGGAATTAATATATTCTATATTATCAACAATTAATGCAAATGTAAGAGTTCAAAATTTTGAGACTGAAATGAAATAAAATAATACACCTTTCCCATATTTACTTACGTTATTTCTGTTAATAAAGACTGCATTTTAAAGGCAATTTTTACGACTGCTTCTGGTAAACATTATAAATGTATAAGTGGGTTGACAAATACTTCAAAATTCATCAACAACTGTCATGTATGAATTCTATGTATGTCTGGGCTATCTGGCTAGCTTTAAATTGAGTGTAATTAACACATCTTATGCAGTTAATTGCTAAGTCTCATTAACACCTGCCATCGTGGCTTTTATAATCTATATTGCCAAATAATTTATATTAACTATTTTCTTTTCTCAATCAAAAAACAACGACATTTGTACCTAAGAAAGTAATCAGTCAATAAAACAAATTTCAAATGAGAACCGTATTTAGTGTTTAATAGAACATGCTAATAACACAGTTTCATATTTAAAAATAATAAAACATTTGTTATACTTGGTCCACATTTAAATGAGAATGCTTGCTATGAGCGAAATCAGTCCTAATAAATTTATTATTTAATAAGTACAAAAAATGATTTATCATTTTTTTTATAATGCCTTTCCACTAAGTATTGACATTGAACACCTTAAAAGTGAGCACAGTTGGATATATATATCTATGAAAGAGGTATTTGATGGACAGTTTTCATTTGGAGACCATATGTTCAACATTAGGTGCAGAGATAGATAGTTTCTTAAAAAATGCACTATGTACCCTCTCAATTGGCATACAATATACTGTAATAATTACTGCCCGAGGAGTGATAGTCTCTGAAAATAGCAGCTGAAAAGTCATGCATCCTATTAGTGGTCCTCTGTTTGAATTCCGTTTACATTTTAACCGTATATTGTGATAGTCCGAAAGTGAAACTTCACATTATTGAGTAAATAATAAAGCTGTTATGAATCACAATGCAGGAATAATTTATTGTGAAATGTACATAAATATTTTGTAAGTTTATTATCTTTTTACTGTGTGAATGCAGACGAAATTTCGTTTGCAAATAAAAGACTACTATTTAAAAATACATTTTTACTATTTTCAAAAATACCCCATCATTGATTAACCCATAAACTTTCATTATAAAATTAACGACATAAATATTTGTAACCTATTTTCTACTAATATTTGTGTTACATTAATTATCTAATAATTTAAATAAATACAATTACACGCACAATACAATTTCACCAACACCATACCTGACATAACCATATGAATTATTACATAATGAATTCAACCTTCAGGCAGGATTATTTTTTCAAATATTCTAAAACAGGTCTTCTCAGCACACTGACAGTGATGCGATGTCTGCTATAAAGGATATAATTACAATAAAATCCAAATGTTTTTAAACTCACAGGTAGGTACAAAGATGTAATGCATACATAATATATTGTATCTCCCTCAATCGTGAATGTACTGTGCCCACAATATAAATAGCCTCTATTCAATTAGACTCTTTGGATATGTTACAGCGAAAGTGTATTATCAGTAATATTATATTATCACTAGTTAAAATATACTTTCACTGATCTGGCCAGTGAAAATATATAAAGAAATAAATTTGTATGACAGTGTGATTTCACTAGTCACGATCACGGAGAGTATAATATATTATAATGCTATATGATTGGTCCAAGACAAAGATGAAGTTTCGCACACACCTTCAGAGCGGTTTGTTCGCGTTGACAGCTGTCAGATATGACGTGTGAATTATGCCTGTTAATTTTACGTAAAAATATGTTCAGTAATGAAGAAAAATTATTATGATATTATCCAAGACACCCGTGATTAAGCATAATAACACAATGAACATAGAAAAGTACATTTACTTGATAAACCAAGTGAAAGAGGCGAGATCAAGTCATAAAAAAAATTGGCTGCTGAAACATTAAGATGTGCTAACATGGGTGGAAAGGAATATCTCATTTTGCCAGTTGTGAACTCGGAAATTCTATACTATGTTCCAACAGAAGATACGTTTGATATTTTACATAATATCCATCAATCTATTGGTCACGGAGGACGGGACCGAATGCGAAAAGAATTAAGACGCAAATACAAAAATATATCATATCACGAAATTCAAGTGTTTCTTAACATTTGCGAACCATGCTTTCAGAAGCGAAACAGAAAAAAGGCCTGGTGGTGAAACCAATGGTTTTTCTCACTTTAATAGTAGATGCCAGGTAGACCTGATTGATTTTCAGTCTCAATGGGACGGAGAATATAAATTTACATTAGACGACCAAACATATTTAGGAATGATGGAATGATCCCTGAAAAATATCTAAGATTACACCAATTTTTAGCGGGCGGTGCAGAATCATTAGTTGAAAATTATAGGCCAGTGGCTGTTCTCTCAGCGCCAGCGAAGGTGTTAGAGATGATAATGCATCACATGATACTTAAACAAATTGAACCATTTCTAATCGTTCGGTCGGTTCCTGTGGTCTATTGGCAAGAGCGTTGTCCTAGCCATCAGGTGGCCTCCGGTCAATTCCCGGCAAGGTCAGATTTCAATTGAAAAGAGACCTTGGGCTGGGTGTATGTAAGTAATTTATCGTTGAGTTGTTCACGACTGATTAATATTTATCATCTAGTTAATCTCATGACTTTTTACAATTGAAAATATTTGGCGCATTGACATTAGCTGTAATTCCATACATTTATTTAATCTATAAAAAAAAATAGTAAAAAATAATAGGTGAACAGCATGGATTCAAAGCCGGGAGATCAATGTTCACTATATTTATAAATGATATTTTAAGTCATTAAAAATTCTAAGTTCTTATCAGTCGCGGATGATTTGAAAGAAAGTTTTTCTGAGGGTTGTCACCTTGAATTATTGTCACCGTCTCCAGTCTGATATAGATAATATAATAGAATGGGAAAGAAGCAAAAAACCTCGATTTAATATTGATAAAGCCAAATTTTCAGTTCTCTATATGCCCTATTATATGTATATTTTAAAGATAAAGATCCTATTCAACAAGAGTTGAAAAAATGCCATTTCATCGATATCTCATAAACCGAAAACTAAATTCATTAAACATTCTTGTAGTCAAAATTTAAAGAAGATTTAAAAAAGTTAGATTCTTTTAAGCAGCGGACATATAAATTAGATACACTATTCAATTCATTGCTAACGATAAAACCAACGTCCACAGCTACCGAGAGTTTTTTCAACTGCGGGAATAATTAAAACTAAAATTAGAACAAATCTTAAATTTGAAACATTTAATTCTTTGTTATTTTTTAAAATATGTGTTTAGTAAAAATGAATTAAATGTATCAATGAAATTAAATAAGCTTTTTATTTATTTATCCCTATTTATTTCCAAAAATGTGAATTAATAGTATATATTTTGGTACATCTGAAACTACTCGAGTATACTCAGTACTCAGTATTTTTCAATTTTACTACTCGATACTCGAGTAGTTGAGATGACGAGTAATTGGAGTCCCTACTAGCCACGCTAGCCAGAAATTGCACATAAGACCTTTAATCAACTACGTTTTAAATTGACTGGATTCGCCTAAATTCGCTTGCCGGTTCGCGTCGCTCACATAAGACACGGGGTAAGACACGAGGGTTAGATACTGGGCTGGGATATTCAACTGTAGATATACAGTAAGATAACATAACTGATAAAAGATATCAATGAATATATACATGATGACATGGATTTGAATGAAGATTTGATTGCCTTTGTTGGTGAAAATAATAGTACTACGAACTGAAGAAAGCTTACAAATCGACTTGAATGAATCACATAAAAGTTTCAATTCTGAAAATTTTAATGAGGGCTTAAGATTGTTTAATAATTAAAAAACACACTTGACTCAAGACGATCTCCCAAAAGAGCGATTAGACTAATTAACAAAATACTTAGAAATATGTAAAGCCCAATATATTAAATTTAAAAAGCAAAATGCGGGGAAAAGGTTATTTTTTGACAATAGAAAATAATCCAAGTTAATAATCTGAATTATAGAGAAATTGAGGGAACCGGTATTGGCAACAAGAAAGTCTCGATGGAACTTAATATTAGATGATAGTGACAGTGATTAAATAAATATGTACATAGTTATATAATTTAAGACGTCTATCGTCTTTTTTTTTTTTTTTCAACAGTTATTATTTTATATGAATATGTATCATTTATGTGAAATAAAACATTTCAGAAATGCTTTTACTATTTTGAATTGTTTGAATTTTTTTTCTCGCTTTTACTATGTTCATTCATCACACATAAATACATTTTATAAAATTAACTCGCGTTGAACTTCCCTGCCCGCACGTTGCAGGAAGATTACGTCAACAATCGAAACATGAGATGAGGTCATCGATTATCGCCGAGTTCAAATAATTTTCGCTAGTTTAAAAGTAATATGTATTTGAAATAGAATAATAATATATATTTATGATAGTAATTAAAAAATAATATGTAATTCCGCATTTCAAATAAAAAAAAATCAATTGAAAATCTTAACCCCCCAATAATGAGCCCTCCAGTAATGATCCCCCTATCTCTTCATTATTGGGGGGTTTACTGTATTTCGACTGAGGGTGCTTGATGGAATTTCAATATCAAATTTGAATTTTGTACTTTTCCATGAGTTTTGTCGCTAACGACCCGGGTTTCGCCTTTCGGCAATTCAAATGTTAAGGTCCATTTGACATACGTCAAACACAACAGACTCAAAAGAAAAAATTGGTGCGGCCACCTGACATTTCCGTATGACCGCTTAATGCTTACGATGCGACCACAGTAAAAAAATTCGTGAGAACCACAGGTCAAGACCAGCCCTTTTCCTTCAGGCCGCATTCCGATTTTTTGCTTCTGCGTGGATCGCAACATATTTATAGTTTAACTAATTGAAAACTATTAGAACGAAAATTTTAAATTCATTTTGTGAGCCTTAAGAGATCTTGGATACATATTCGATGTGATAATTTGAGAAATATTATTTTTTGAAACCTTAATATAGTTGCCCACCGGTGAATTATAAGCTGTCAGAGCTTTAGAGCGGTTAATAAGATGCCTCATGTATCGTGTATTATATAATAATATACATAGTATGTAGGATATATTTTTTCTATTTTTAAGATATTTTTCATCAACTGGTAGCACTGTTAACTCAAAAATTGGGACTACCCGTCACCATAGCAAAAACCCATTAGTGTATTTTGCTGTCGACTGGATATCGGAAACCTTTTTTTGACTGCTGATAAAAATCAGCCAAAACGAGACTATGACAAGACGTTATGGGACAGTGAGTATTTTTATTTTCAAACAGCATTTTAGTGAATACCTAAAGATCAATTTTCGTAAAAGAAATATGATTTTGAACTTTTTTGTAAAATATTGAATAAGTATGCATGAAAACAATTCTCTATAAAAGTCATCATCAATCTCTTTTTTTAGATCAGATCTATATCAGTCAACGCGAGCATTCTCAACTGATCACCAATTTATTTTCTAACCATGTCCGTTTCGAGCGTGGAGCAATAATTGTACTTCTAATGGAGTTAATCTCAACAGAAATTTTCTACGAAAACATCTTGTTACCAGGGCTGTGGAGTCGGTAAAAAAAGTTCGACTCCGACTCCAGCATTTACCAAAACCACGACTCCGACTCCGACTAAAAAAGTTGAATATCGTCACTTTGTTTTGCCTAATTTTCCTTTTGATGTGTATTAAATTAAATATCAACCCTACCAATCCGGCCAATAGCCAAATTTGACATATATTATATGCAAAAATAAAATGTTCAAACTTTTAAAAATTTCCGACTTCGAGTACGACTCCAGCCAAATCGCCGCGACGACTCCGACTCTACAGCTCTGCTTGTTACTATGCTTCTGTCCGAAAGAAATATGCATATATGGTCGGAGAAAACTAATGGTTAAATTATCGTTCTCGCTGCGTCCGGTTTTTAGGTTAAGATGGATGTGAGGAATTTAAACAAAATTAGCATGGAGGCTATCGAACTGAAATCAATAAAACGATTGACAATTAAACTATCCGTAGTAGAATTCAAATAAGTGAACTTCAAAAACAAGCCGAACGAGTTTGGTTCTCGAACACTAAATTTGTTTCCAGAGAATAACTTTTACCACTACGGGCGACTTTTTTTGAAATTCTTGTTGGCGATCGACTCACAAAATAAATTGCATTTTTGAATAATTTAAATAGGAATCTATGATTAAATTGAATGATAATTCATTGAAATAAAAGATGAATCATAGATGTGTACATCAGTACGTCAGACAGGCGGGTGACTTAAAATAGCTCCGCGATCGACCACCCCTGATATGGGACGAAGACAAATAATATTTTTGAAAAAAACTATCAATAGCGTTGAGATCAATTTATATTATTTTTAAAACTATTTTTTTCATCATCTCAGATCTTGGCTCAAATAAAATTGGACGTATTTTATATGCCATTTGTTAGAATAGTTGCATTTTGGTATAGTAATCCCAAAAGGTCAAGCATCCACATAAGGAATACATAATATTGTCGGTCCCTGGTCTACTGGCAAGAAACTTTGTCCTAGCAATCAGGGGTCGAGTTCCAATCCCCAGCAAGGTCAGATTTTTTCAATTGAAAAAAAAAGATATCTTGGGGTGGGTGTATGTTATTTATCGTTGATTTTGTGCACAACTGATACATTATTTTCCATCGAGTTAATCTCGTATGACTTTCACAACTAAGAATATTTGGCGCATTGGCGTAATCTGTAATGCCAAATATTTATTTTTGTAACTTTAAATATTCCCATAAAAATAATAAAGCATGGTATACCGCTTATAAGGTTGTCAATGACTATAATTAGTTCGCATGGACTTGATGCTTGCCACCAATCCTGGAATAATGCTACTTTAGTCTTTTACAATAAACGCGTCGTCGACTGAGTAGTGTGCAAATGGTGTGCATAAAGTATGTTATCTATGGCATAAAGCTTATATTTACATCTATCAAGCTCTAAATTAGTTTGACGCAATTCTAGCTCACAAATCGCGACCGGCGTTTATGTTTTTCGACAAATTAATCTTGGTTTCGGATTCGCCATATCGGACGGCTAAGTGAGTAGAGTGTACATTGTGTTTTTGTTACATATACACCCATATAGTGCATGGTTAAAAGATAAGTCTCGGGCCAAGTAAGTGAGGAGTGAATTTCGTTTATTTTCTTGATCGTATAGCGTTATGTCAGGCGGCTGTGAAAAACGGTTGCACACAGCTAGAGGTCTCCAAAGGCTCAGGCTTGGTCCGTGGGCCGGGTAACGAGGGTTTGAATTGGTCCGTGGATTTCGGGCTCAGGCCGGGTGAAATTTTAAAATTTCGGCCCGTGCAGACCTTTATCGCACACGTAACTGAAGGGTGGTGGGACATCCAACTTGTGCTGCTAAATATATATGTTACAGCGAAAGTGTATTATCAGTAATATTATATTATCACTAGTTAAAATATACTTTCACTGATCTGGCCAGTGAAAATATATAAAGAAATAAATTTGTATGACAGTGTGATTTCACTAGTCACGATCACGGAGAGTATAATATATTATAATGCTATATGATTGGTCCAAGACAAAGATGAAGTTTCGCACACACCTTCAGAGCGGTTTGTTCGCGTTGACAGCTGTCAGATATGACGTGTGAATTATGCCTGTTAATTTTACGTAAAAATATGTTCAGTAATGAAGAAAAATTATTATGATATTATCCAAGACACCCGTGATTAAGCATAATAACACAATGAACATAGAAAAGTACATTTACTTGATAAACCAAGTGAAAGAGGCGAGATCAAGTCATAAAAAAAATTGGCTGCTGAAACATTAAGATGTGCTAACATGGGTGGAAAGGAATATCTCATTTTGCCAGTTGTGAACTCGGAAATTCTATACTATGTTCCAACAGAAGATACGTTTGATATTTTACATAATATCCATCAATCTATTGGTCACGGAGGACAGGACCGAATGCGAAAAAAAAATTAAGACGCAAATACAAAAATATATCATATCACGAAATTCAAGTGTTTCTTAACATTTGCGAACCATGCTTTCAGAAGCGAAACAGAAAAAAAGGCCTGGTGGTGAAACCAATGGTTTTTCTCACTTTAATAGTAGATGCCAGGTAGACCTGATTGATTTTCAGTCTCAATGGGACGGAGAATATAAATTTACATTAGACGACCAAACATATTTAGGAATGATGGGAATGATCCCTGAAAAATATCTAAGATTACACCAATTTTTAGCGGGCGGTGCAGAATCATTAGTTGAAAATTATAGGCCAGTGGCTGTTCTCTCAGCGCCAGCGAAGGTTTTAGAGATGATAATGCATCACATGATACTTAAACAAATTGAACCATTTCTAATCGTTCGGTCGGTTCCTGTGGTCTATTGGCAAGGCGTTGTCCTAGCCATCAGGTGGCCTCGGGTCAATTCCGGCAAGGTCAGATTTCAATTGAAAAAGAGACCTTGGGCTGGGTGTATGTAAGTAATTTATCGTTGAGTTGTTCACGACTGATTAATATTTATCATCTAGTTAATCTCATGACTTTTACAATTGAAAATATTTGGCGCATTGACATTAGCTGTAATTCCATACATTTATTTAATCTATAAAAAAAAATAGTAAAAAAATAATAGGTGAACAGCATGGATTCAAAGCCGGGAGATCAATGTTCACTATATTTATAAATGATATTTTAAGTCATTAAAAATTCTAAGTTCTTATCAGTCGCGGATGATTTGAAAGTTTTCTGAGGGTTGTCACCTTGAATTATTGTCACCGTCTCCAGTCTGATATAGATAATATAATAGAATGGGAAAAGAAGCAAAAAACCTCGATTTAATATTGATAAATGTAGTCATTTATCATTTACTGATGTTATTCTATCGCTATTCAATTAATGGCTGAATTCTCACACAGTTTCATCAGTTAAACATTTTGGCATACAAGTTGAGAACAAATTAACATTCAATAATTATCTAAATTAATATTACTTGCAACAAAACATTGCAAATGTTGGGCTTTATCCTCCGTACTACCAGGATAGTTTCTGAAGTAAAAGTTTTTGATCTTGTTGATATATGTTAAATATATTTTTTTCACTCATATCCGTAAACTATTATTTTTTTTTCTTCCAATGTTTTAATTTTTCACATTGCAAAAAGCAATAAACTTTTTAATTTGTATTTTTTTGTAATGTAAATTTTTTAATAAATACAATAAAAAATCATGGTAAAGTACCAGATATCTTAAGGTGAAATGCCAGACGCAACAAAAAAAAGCCTCTATAATAATAAATAAAAATAATATTTGATTTATAATAATTAATAACAAACATATTATGTTTATTTCGTGCAAGCCGGGCGCATTATATTTTGATGCAGCGATATTTTCGTTCTGGCAGCACTGGCCTGCAAGAGACGTCAATTCAAACCGTCAAGGTTGAATTTGAAAGCTGTCAAATTTAGTTTCAATATGATTTAACTGGCAAGTGCCAGTGATAATATATTATTGCGAGTGATAATATATTTTCGCTAGCGGAAATGTAGTAAAATAGGCATTCACTGAAATGCCAGTGATAATATATTATCACTGATAATACACTTTCGCTGTAACATATACACCCGATCCTCTTTTTGCACACAGGATACGTTTCAGACTTCCGTATGAAAAAGATTAGGTGGCCCCACAAACATGGTAGATAAGTTCCGTTACTCTCTAAATACGAAGGTAAAATACAATGGATAGTGATATTATTTTGACGTCTGTTCCAATATGGCCGTCGTGTCGATGATACCAGTACAATATTAATTCGTGAAATATTATTTAACAACTCGTGAATTAATGTTTTTATTTATTACTCAATAATTATTTATCACACCTAATAATTGTAATTCTGTCTCAGTACCAGGGCTGTGGAGTCGGAGCGGCGCTTTGGCCGGAGTCGTACTCGGAGTCGGAAATTTTGAAAAGTTTGAATTTTTTATTTTTGTATTTAATATGTCAAAGTTGGCTTTTGGCCGCATTGATAGGGTTGATATTTAATTGAATACACCTAAATAGGAAATTTAGGGAAAAAAAATCACGATATTAACCCATTTTTTGTCGTAGTCGTAGTTTTGGTAAATGCTGGAGTCGGACTTTTTTTACTGACTCCACAGCCCTGCTCAGTACCGTAAGAAATACTCCAAACTCATTGGCTAAAAATATTAGTATAAGTGAAGATTGTTCGGACCATCTGACTTTGTTCCGGCATGGCTGCCGAATCATTGTGCCACTATTATAAATTCATTCATAGATATTCACGGCCCAAGAAAATGTCACTGTACTAGCTGACGTTTCCTGCCTAAATTACCACAAAAAGTTCCGATGAATTGCACTAAGTACTGCCTGATACCCAAAGTTGTAATTTTTTTTAGGAGAGGACAACCAATCTACTGCATATAGCATCATTAAAAAACTGCCATAATGGAAAGAGGTAGGAGCAAGGTGTTGGGTCAGAGGCGGGTATTTGGTCCAGGATCGGGTCCAGGATTGCGTCGAGGATTGGGTAGAGAGCGGACTTCGGAGCATGGGAATCACTCGCAGAACACAGAAGTGCGTGCTCACAATGTGCCACAGCCAAATGCTACCCAAAGAAATCGAATATGCCAAGAGATGGGCTTTAAAACAATCTCGGATATATCTGAGATGGATCCAAACCATATACTGCTGAAGCTGTCTTATTCCAAAATATTTCAAGCCCTGCTCGGTGGAACTCCGAGTCCAAACTTCATTCCTATAATAGTGAAGTGCTTGTCAATTATATCTCAATCAAGTTTTGATGATAGTAAAAATTCTCTCTTAACCAAAGCGTTCAATTCTAACTTTTCAAATACGTTGCTTAAATACATGTTAAGTCTGCCATACGCAAGTGAAGCATCGAAAAAGGACAATCATGTCTTTTGGGAAAATCCAAGTGATTTTCTTTCAAACATACTTGACTTGAGTGAGAGTCTTTTTGATTTATCACACCTGGAATTGGACGCCCGCGTGTTCATAGATGTGGCTGATATTTGCATCAAAGGTTTGCAAAAAATCCGCACTGAATCTGACACAGAGGATCCTATCTATGATGAACACCTAAAATCATTTTCCATTATGAAGGAAACACACAAGGTGAGTAAAGAAGTTTACAATGAGATACATTGGAGATTACTGAAATTTTAATACAGTTAACTATCTATCATTTTTTCAGGGACCATAGAAATAAACTATGGATGCGGGAAAACAATGAATGCAGACATATAGAAAAAAAATCATTATATCTAAATGCTTAAAATGAAACATGTTTCAATACAGTCAATTTGTTTTCCTAAAAAATATCTTAACACGAAGCCGGGAGCAAACAGCTGCAAAATACCCCCCGGGGCGGGGCCGATTAGCTAAAAATTGGATTAAAACAATAGATTTCGTAAATTGAATACTTTCAAACTTATTTATCAATTTTGATAAAAATTTAAACATAGGCTCCCAACAATATTTCAAACTTTTTCAATTACCATAAGATTTTTTGACAGGGGTTGTCAATATTTTAAAACTCAACATTTAGAAAGAAATAAAATTCATGAAATATTTTTCTTCACTTTAGGTCAGTGGTGCACAAACTTTTTGAGAGAAGGGCCAATTTATCCATTTAAAAATTTTCGCGGGCCGCAAAGGGTAAAAGTGAAGAAAAATATTTTATTTAAAGTATTTTTCTGCAAGATAATCGATAAATCAGTATACAATTTTTATATATTAATCTAATATATAAAACCGAAACGGCGTATTTATGTATGTGGGTCTGTAATTCCCATAGGCGGATCCACGGGGGGGCATGGGGGCCATGCCCCCCCCTGAGGAGAATTTATTCCATTCAAAATACTATAACATTCATTTTCAAATGTTTTTTATTTAAATAAATGTTGTAGTTCTCTTTTTTATCCCGACCCTTTAGTAACAACTACAGTTACGGCGAAAGAAATCCGCGCACTCTTTATAATTCCATTCCTTTGCGAATATTTCCTCTAAATCTTTACCGATTTTTGTTTCTTCCGATTGAAAAGAAAACTACTAGCCATATTTTGAAGAACAATCGGTTGACGCCTTTCACTAACCTTAAGATGGCCTGGCTGCTTACCGCGTCTTGTCCTCATGAGTTTAACTTTAAATCATCAGAGTATATGACTCGTCTCCAATCACCCAAAGTCATCAATTTTTGTGCACCCTCGTCCATTCTTACCTCCATTTTTACATTTTTACAGTAGGAACTATTTTTTTAGACTTCGAGCGGCAAATCCATGTGCCACAATTCTATTACGGCTAATACGGACATTTCGCATCAATCATGTGAAATCACTAGTCGACTAAAGCTCAGCATGGAAAACTGTAGCAGTTTTGAAGGGTTTTTGAAAAACCATACTCATTATATGAAGGTCGTCCCGGTCGGTTGTTAAGCGCTCTCTGCCAGTTCAAACATACTCTTTCAGAGCGCCAGTTTCACGAAATATTAAAAACAATCCCACATTATACTTTTTATACAGCGAAATTTTTCTACTTGGTAAGTTTTCCCCAGAAAACTGATTCAATTCGAGCATTTATCGCGATAATGTTTTTTTGCGGTTATCCATAATTTTGACAGATGCTAACGCGACTAGATCTGGACCAGTACTGTTGAAGCTTTCAAACCTTGATTATTTTCTAAAATATAGTTGTTTTTTTACAATCGAATGAAAAAAAAAATGTTAATCGGTAAAGATTTCGAGGAAATATTCGCAAAGGAATGGAATTATAAAGAGTGCGCGGATTTCTTTCGCCGCAACTGTATATATACGACATGTGATGGATTAATAATTATGTCGTAATTGTGAGGTTTTTTTACGAATTTTACTAAGTTTGACAATCAGCGTTGCCTCCGCTGAATTACAACGCATGAAAACCTGTCTAAGGAATCGTATGAGTATGGAAAGACTATAAATGGTCTGGCTTTACAACACATCCTCTAGAAAATGGATATTTACCCTGTATATTTTAGGGCCTATTTGCAACTTCAAAAAAAGAAAATTCGACTTAAATTTAATGTTTGCGACTTTTCTCTGGTATTGAACAATATTTTTTTAATGTTTGCATTTTTTCGGTGTCATCACTTCTTTAAACGCAAGGTCATAATTTATTCCGTAAAAAAAATTTAAAAAAAAAACGTGTAAAAAAAAGTAACGGTGACATTCAAAAAATCGCGTAAAAAAGGGACTGGGTCTATATATTTTTTAATATATCATGTTTTTTTTCAAAATGGCCACCCCCTGGGACAATTCCTGGATCCGCCAGTGGTAATTCCCTTTTGCATTGTTGGTCATTAAGTTGCCATAAAAACGAATATGAAAGAAAATATGTTTGAATTTTTATCGGCGAAGACATTTAGTCAAAATGTAATAAATTAGTCTTCTACTGAACTTTTTCCGGCTTTTGTTAATATAATAATGTTTATTATTTACGTGAAGGTATTATTTGACACATCTTTGACAGCAAATTAGATTTTTTCCTTGAATTTGGACATTTTAATGGGCGAGAATGGGGCTGTCATCAAATTAAATAAAGTTTGTGATTTTATTTTAACTCTGTTTTGGATGTTAGATTTTGTGATATAATTATGTCGAATGATATAACATTTAATAATTATTGGTCGGTTAGTCCGAGCGACGCCAGGTAGCAATACTAGTATTATATATTTTCATTATTTTCAGATATTTTTTTAATATCGATTCACAAACGTCATGCACTGACAAAATCCTGAATTCACAAAATCTAACATCCAAAATAAATTTCCTACTAAAATCACAAACTATATTTAATTTGATGACTCCGACTCCAACCAAAAAGCTCCAAACAATAAATTTCTCCATATTTTGAAAACAATAAAAGGTTAAAGACAGACTTTATCAGATCCAAATGATATGACTTTTAAAAACAGATTTTTTCCAGTCCACAGCCCTGGTATTTAATTTTGAAAATGAATATATCATATTAAATTATGGAAAATAACATTGATTTTTTATATACCATTGTTACTGCATTATTTGTTCACATATCGACTAAAAACTATGGTTTTTATCATATTTAATGAAGTATTTGCTATTTTGGGCCATAAAAAAATCCATTTCAAGACGGCGCTACCAGTCACATCACACGCAACAATTGAGTTATTAAAAATCTAAAATCATTTCGCAATGGACCAATTCAATGGCCGCCTAGATCATGCGATTTAAGACCATTGGACTAAAAGTTTTTTGGGGCTATGTTAAATCTTTGGTCTATTCAATGTAAGTCAGCGAAACTATGAAATATTGAAAATCTATAAATATACAAAAATACATGGGCCGAATTATGTGAAAAAGTGGTGGAAACTGATTCAACGATTGAACTGAAACTTACTTGTTTCAAGGTATGTGTGAGAAATTGAATTTCATACATAATTGCCACTAAATGTGTATTTACCAAAAACATAATAATTTTTTTTAGATATCTTCATTCGTTTTTGTTTTATTTTAAAAAAGAATTTAGGTACATTAATGAAAAAATATATTATATACAAAAAATCGACTGCATGTCACTGTTCGAAAATTCATTCTAATCGTCTTGTATTGTTGTTCGGAAGACACAACTGACGGGTATACCTGAAATAACATATGTTAGCACATAATTTAATTATTTTTTTTTTAAGCTACTTTTTTTATAGGTTGCTGACAAAAATGCATTATGTAACAAAAAGAATGGTCAGTGCCCATATCGTAAATTTTAGAATTTGCTTCAACTACATTCTACACGGTGTTAAGCAGATGTTTTTTTAAAATGATACATATATAGGTATAACGAATACTTCATTTAGTTGGCTTATTTGAATTGTATGCTATAAAAATTATAACATTTTTGAAATTTATTTAGGTTCATCAAAACTATTATTCTTCCAGGAATTAAAATTTTGCATAATTTTTCATTTAAATGCTTCACCTACAAATCGATTTTGTTAATGTAAATGTTGGAAAAAAAAAATATGTGTAGGAAACGTTCCCTCTTAAAAATAGATCTAAAAAATGGTGAATGTGCTGTAAATGCCGTCGAAAAAAAATCTTTGAAAATGAGGATGAAATCAAATTTTCGTATTTAAAATAACACCAAAAAATACTTCAAAATCAAAGTTAAACTTCTTAATTTTTTCTACAGCGATTGTTTTCGATTATTGAATTGACCACTAGCATATTTGTTCGTTTCATTAACGATGTTACAAAAAGCTATTTATTCGGAACGTCATAATAGTAACATACACAATCATCATGATAATTATTTAACGAATGCGGTGTATACCTACATGAACATACACTTATAAAATGTTCCTCATAGTTACTATCGACATTCGTTATAATACTTTAAATCAGAAGCTTAATTTTCATTTTTTTTCTTTCCAAGAACCGTTATCGAAATAAAAATACATATGAAAATCAATATTTTTATAATGTTCAACTACTAAGATCAATATCGCAGAGTTGAGAAATATAATCGTTCCACAATACGAAAAAATATGGTGGCAATATGTGGGAGTGGCCTTAGAAAACCGTCATTAACACTAGATCACGACTGACTGTCACTACACTGTCTTTTTGAAAACTGTAAAAAGTACTTAACTTGACTGACATAAAAACAATCACTTATTTCATTTCACTACCATTTATGTCCTTTTAGATCTTTATTGAGTTCAGATGAACTCGATATAGATCTACATTCTCACAGATGTTGTTCTACTTATGATATTGAACGTAAATGGATTTAAACACTCATACTGCCATAGTATATTTTAAGGTGGGTTTGTGAGCATGACTTTGATGGTCTTAATACTAGAGACTTCTGAAAACAGAGAAACTCGAGTATTCAGAAAAATACTCGTCATTTATAAATGAAGGTTTATTTCCAAATTTTATTTACTAATTTAAAAATATATATGTATAATGTTTGAACGTTGCGTTTCTTACGTGTGAATTTTACTGTCAATATTTGTGGTAATGCAGTGAAACCCCGATTCTACGTTTTTCAAGGGACGGTATAAAACAAACTATTAATGCGGGAAAGTTTTATATGTGAACTAAATGCCGGGACTAAAGAAAATGAACGCACCACGCGGGAAAACGTATAATGCGAGAACGTAAGATCGGGTTCCACTGTATATATTTTTTATTCATTTTGCTACGACAACTGCTCGTAGATAAAGATATGTAGAGATAAACTCCGTGAGGATTCCATATGCTCCGAATTGGAAGCGGACATGGTTAAAAATATGTATGTATGTATATATTTTGGTACATCTGAAACTACTAGAGTATACCCGAGTATTTTAAAATTTTACTACTCGATATTCAAGTAGTTGAGATGTCGAGTAATTGGAGTCCCTAGTTAATACTAATGAAAAAGGCCACTTCCCATTTTGGGCTACATATTCGGACATATTTTATATCGCCTATCTTTTATTATACTTTTAGGATGCAAATACAAAGCTATCCGCTAATGATTTTCGTAGAATAGAAATCATTCCGACCAAAGAAGAGCTGACAACCCGAAGGCACTTGTTTTTGAGACCTATTATAGCCAACGGAGCGTACCCGAGTGTTCAGCATTACCTGGATGTTCAATTTCGGTTAATGCGAGAGGATTTCGTTTCGACCCTGCGTGAAGGCATCATTGATTACATTGAAGACCCTACATTGCGGAAGTACAATAACATCAGGTGACGATCAATTTATCATGTGTGAATGAATGCAGTATGAGTTTACATTTCTTCATAAAATAATGGAAAAAGAACTGAATCTCACTTCAAGAGTTGGAAATTTCTATGATCAGTTTGTACAAATTAACCTAACATATAAATATATGAAGTTTTTACGTCTATGATAGCTCCTCGAAAATAAATGTCACTTAGAATTAAGTGGTGGTCAGCAGGTTTTTTGTGCAGTCTTATAATATTGGCTTTTTTTTTTTTTTTTTTTTAGATTCTATCGAAATGCCAGATTCTTGAAGTACTCGTTTTCAAGAGACAACGTCGGTGTGTTGGTAAATTTTGATGGAAAATGGAACAACAGAAGTTTTTACCCGAAAAATGAAAGGAATGATCAACGGAAAATGCACAATTCAAAAAAGTTTCTGTACGGATCTCTTGTATGCTTTGCGGATGAAAATTTTCAAAATATCATGTTCTCTACCGTAGTCAACAGAGACGATCTGGACTCGGGACTGGTAAGATAAACAAAAAATTGAATCATTATAAAAAGGTAAAGGCTGGCATCAAATAAAATGGGACTGCAGAATTGGAATAAATTTAGGTTCCGCCATAGCTTGGGATTTCACCCTTAACATTTATCTTTTTTTTTTTTCATTCCAGGTGACTGTGTCCCTCGATGGCTTTCATCCAACAGAAGATATGTTCCGTAAAACATTCTTGCTGGTGGAAAGTGAAATTTATTTCATGCCTTATCAACATGTACTAAAAACACTCAAGGACAAATCACTTCAAAAAAATTTTCCCATGAAGAGATACATCATCGATGTCGAGGTATATTATGTTTCATGAAATAATATTACTCTTCAATATGAACGGCGCTTTTTGTGGATGTAATAATGCATCAATTGATGATCACGTCACTATTTATTCAATAATGCTCCAATCAAGACACATACTATATTTCTGCATGGGCTTAAATTTCTATGATTTGGGCGTGAGCCCCTGTCCCGGGCTGAATACATTCCATCATTTCCCAGAGCGGGCTCGAGTTTGTTTATACTTCAAGCTCATATGAATACTATATTTCTCAAAGCAATATTTTATAATTTTTATTCATGTCTAAAACGTAGTATTTTAATTAACATCAGTGCTTCTTTATATTTTTGACATGGTGCCTTCTTTAATCTGAAAATATGTTATCAAACACTTTGAAAAATGTTTTTTATTTAGGAAATTAAATTAATTGGAATATCATTTATTTTTCAAAAAACTTGATATAAAATACTGTTATTTTTTGAAAAAACTAGGCGTTTAGGCAATTAATGCATTTTGTTTTTGTATCCAAAACTGATGAAGTCTAAAATTCTAAGTTTTCAACTGTGTACACTGGAATTGTACATGGTAATTTACATGCTATTTCGCATTTCATAGCCAATTTGCATTATAAAAAATTTGTTGTGTAAATAATACATCTTTTGGTTTCTTCTAGGCTTGTGAAGTGAACCCTAAATGTATTTCTACATCATCTATGTATTATTACAATCTAAACCTAATAAAACCTCTTAGTGAAGATTGGCCATCCCCCGAATCTTTAGGATTTGATATTTCCCAATTTGAAGCATTCAAAATGGCCTTAACAAGAGAATTTGTGACCATCCAAGGTCCACCGGGAACTGGCAAAACTTTTCTCGCTCTAAAAGTTGCAGAGACCCTTCTGTGCAATGACTCTTGTGTGACTAAGAAGAAATCTCCGATGTTGGTTGTGTGCTATACTAATCATGCGTTGGATCAATTCCTAGAAGGTTTGCTTATTGCCGAAATACCTGGACTGAAGAGTCCTGGCAATATGGTGCGTATCGGTGGGCAATCCAAAAACGAAATAATCAACCAATACAAATTAAACAATAGACGGTCTAACAATGAAAATTTTCTATTCAGAAAAAATCTCATCGAACTGTCGGAATCTCTCAACACTCTGCAGTCGACGATCGATTTCATCAACTCCAATGAAGGAATTTTGAATGTGGCTCAGTTCTCGGAATATTTGAATTTTGACATTAATCGATTTCTCCAGAAATATGATATGCACCAAAGGAGTCCAATCGTTTCGTGGCTCTTGATGAGTGTCAAAAATAATGATCCCGAATTTTCTGCGGCCAATGTTCAGCCTGAACAAGCTTTCAAACAAAATTCTCGGCAGGATGAGAGCGACAGTGTGCACAGACCGATGAAGGATGCTGATGAAGATTTATTTGCGTCCACGGATTCCAGAAACTTTTTTTACGTCGGTTATTTAGCTGAGTACCTGAAAAGATGCCACTACACGTATGACTTGTTGATTCAAAACAAAGATGCGACGAAAGTGGCCATCAAAACTCAATTATATAGGTTAAAGGAAACACAGATAGAGTTGCATTTAGCTAAGGTATGCAATTTATCTCACCCCCCCCATCAAATATGGTTGTAAGTCTGAATTTACTCATTGCAAAAGAGCAATATAAAGCTATCAAATATTTTCTGCACACACCTAAAAAGTCTCGATAAATCAGAAGTTTTTTTATTTTATTAAATGGTTAAGACTTGTGATGGTTAAGACTTTTTTATGACGATCAGACCAGAAGAAATTTCAGTGTTGAACAAAACACACGAATATTTATAAGATATCTCAAAAGTATTAAGTTTACAGAGTTGCCTACTCCATTGAGTACCACAGCTTAGATTTTTTGGTAATTAACAAAAGCCATGACAGAAATCAATTATATGTTTAGGAGATAAATGTCTAAATTTTAAGAGTGTCCATTATTAAAATTATCCTCCCTGGGATTTTCAATTCCAAATGGAACTAATTAATATTTATTATTTTTATTGGATTTTTGTTTAATTTGTGTCAAACTCTATAAATGGAGAATTGTCAACAATTTCTAAGTTGAAGATTTAAATCAAAAAATCAACTCTATTTTCTCACAACTGCTAAAATGTGTTTTTCGCTTTGGCTTCATGGAAAGATGAACTCGACGCTCGAATGCCAACATTGAAGTTGTCACTGTGGCTGCATATTACTTCAATGTCATTTATACTTCCATTAGTTTTTTTAAATATTTTAATTTACATTACATTTTATAAATACATGTGACATTATCACTATTCCATAATAATTGAATATCTAGTATTGGAATGAAAAATTCTCAAGTCCAAAAGGTAAATAGAAATTTAAAGTGATATACTACGCTAACATTTTGGCTTATGTAGTGAATTGATTCCAGTCCATTCCAAAATGGGAGATGTAGAATCTACTGCATAGGAAATAAATAACTTTAAATTTAGAACTACGCCCAGTGCCTTGAACCGTGTTTGACTAGCTGTCTAATAAGTCGATTTTTTAGACTCAACTTGAAATGGGCAACAGAATATTGCAATCATCATTGGCCATCCCAAATAGACCGGCCGAGACATATTCGTGCCAGGAGCGATGGATCTTCTATTGGCAGTGGGTAAACGCTCTGAGACAGCCACTAAACAATGCCCTCATGACTAAGATGGTACGTTTTCTGGCTTTTGCCCTTTGCCTTTTGTTTAATTGAAAAGCCTGATGAAATATATGACTTCCTGACTCTTATTTGTAGAACTATGTTCATTGTGTTATGTTATTTACATAAGGACAGAATAATTTGGGATTAGCAGTTATTCTCTTGGTTCCTAATTTAAAAAAATAAAATCATCAAACTTTACAGCCTGACACTAATCACAAGCTTGACAAAATCTTATTGTCAGGTTAGATTTTACAAACAAAGTTGAGTTTTTTTTGAACTGATTCTCATTTGTATCGAAATGAATAAGTTTTGTTTTCCTTTTTCACTGTAGGAAAATTCCAGGCAGAAAAAGTTGTTTGCGATGAGTTGCTTATGGCTGCCGATTATGATATTCTTCGCAAGGCTAAGGTGATCGGAATAACGACTTCAGGGGCGGCACGTCAACAGTCCCTGCTGAAAGCTCTCAAATCCCGTATCGGTGAGTGCTTCTCATCCTCATTCCTATTTCAAATCAGTATCCGACACGGGAAGTATGGCAAGTTTAAATGATTGTTCAGTATAATTTTCAAGGTTCTATTATTTTTGCTTAAATTGCACAAATAGTATTGCACTAGCGCCATTTCTAAACATGGATGTGTAAATAGGTTTATGCAAGGGTTGTACACTGCTTCTGTATTGTTAACCTTTCCGAGAGTACAATAATTGATACTTGACTTGCATTAAAGAGGGAGTTCTTTTGACATTAAAATTTTATATTTTTTTTCGCGAAATCTATGTAGTATGCAAATAGAAATGCTGTAAAAATAGTAAAAAAAATAAAACTCACTATATCTCGGTGTTATCGTAAAAAAACCGCTTGTGTATTCCAGGGATCACAAACCATGAACAGTCAGAAAAACACTCGAAATATTTATTAAAAAATTGTTCACACGATAATTATTTTCATCACAATTTTATAAATTCAAGGCTGTGGAGTCGTTGATAAAAAATATGACTCCGACTCCAGTATTCACCAAAAACACGACTCCGACTCCGACTAAAAAAAGTTTAATTTCGTCACTTTTTTTCCTAATTTTCCTATTTATGTGTTATCAACAGGGCTGTGGAGTTGGTCCAAAAAAGTCCGACTCCGACCCTGGCATTTACCAAAACCACGACCATGACTCCGACTCCGATATTGACCAAAAACATGACTCCGACTCCGACTAAAAAAGTTGAATATCGTCACTTTTTTTTGCCTAATTTTCCTTTTGATGTGTATTCAATTGAATATCAACCCTACCAATCCGGCCAATAGCCAAATTTGACATACATTTATATGCAAAAATAAAAAGTTCAAACTTTTATAAATTTCCGACTCCGGCCAAATCGCCGCGACGACGACGACTCCGATTCCGGCCAAAAAGCTCCGACACCACGATTCCGACTCCACAGCCCTGGTTTTCAATCATCAACCGACCAATCCGGACAATATCCAAATTTGACATATTATATGCAAAAATAAAAAGTTTCTGAGAGTACGACTCCGGCCAAAACACCGCACCGCGGTGACTCCACAGCCCTGATTAAAACTAATTTAAATGTTATAAAATTAATAATGCCTTTTCGTATGATAATCCAAGAAACACGGGATCGAAGAAGAATCGCCACTAACCATTTCTAAGTCATCAATGCTTTCTATGTTTTCTTCTTCATTGTCGCTATTCATCAAAATATCGCCGATTTCATCGTCTCTTTTGGAATCCATTTTTACGTAAATAACACAATCACACAATAAAAGTCAAAATAACACAGTATACAGCTTCAAATCACGATACAAAATCTTCAAAACACAATATATAACCTCAAATCACCACCCAAAAACTTAAAAACACAGTATGTATACAGTTTCAAATCACGATAAAAAAACTTCCTAACACAATATAAAACTTGAAATCAGAATACTAACACTTTGAAACACATAAAAACATACCAAAACTTTTTAAAATGGAAAACAAACAAAAATATTCCGAGCACGCATAAATTCAGTTTGCGATATATGAACATGTCAGATCTTGTCAGAGTGACATCAGAGCAATGTCACGTGACTTTCGAAAAATACAAATAATGCTGAAAATAAAGCCAATATCGGTTTTCAAATATTTTTTTAAAATCAAAAAGCTTCATCCCAATAACCATAGATATAATTGCAATACATATTCGAGCCAATAACTACGTAAATCTGCACTGACGTCCATAGTCATCAATAAAGCTGGGAAGAAAGTTTACGCCAATGTCCTATATCGTCAATACTCTCGGAAAGGTTAAAAACTCGAAAAATGGCTCTGTGAAATTTACACCATATATTAATTATGTTTCAGTAATCGTGGAAGAGGCAGCGGAAGTTATGGAGAGTCATATTATAGCATCACTGACTGGGGACTGTGAGCATCTCATTTTGATAGGTAATTGCTATTTAAACCTTTATAATTGCTCAGTTTACTGTGACCATGGTTGGTTGACAAGTAGAGAAAACTGAGTTGGCTTTCTTGTCTCTAATAAGTGCACAGAGCTATGGTTTGTAGGGATGCAGGGAGTTTTTAAGACATTGACGCGATACTGTCTAAGATGAATGTATTGAAAACAAAAATATGAAAATTTAAAATATAAGTAGCAGGTGCGTGCTGTTGTATGGGATGTTTACCTTCGTAAGACTGTCCTTGAAAAATAACTCATAGGCTGAAGGGGGTCTAAAAAAGACCCCGGTGGTATGGCCTTATGGGCATAGACTGCAATAAAAAAATGATTGATTATGCTTTAGCGTATCTTTATACAACATTCTATAAAAAAAAATATATGAACATCGATAAGTTTCCTAAAACTATTCATATTTTAAGTCGCCCATGAATGAGACAACCAACCTGATCGTGTCTTGTTTATTCTAGACTGGCGGTGCGAACTATGAATGCGATTTCATATCTACGCCTTTAATGTAAAAAGCATCCATTTGATTTGGAATGTTCGTTGAAAGAAGCGTGTTTGAGATAAGATAACGAGCAGTGAAGTTTTAATCCTGGAAATTGGTAGCGACAAAATCATATTTTTTACTGCAAAAGATGTAAAAAACAATGATTTAAGGATACCAAAAGTTTACACCTTGTAACACTAATATTAAGATAAAGTAGCAGTGGTGGTCGACTGTCACTGTCAGTCTTGCAATCGCCAAGAAATATATATATGCTGGCGATATATATCTTCTTCTATGGATTCGTGCTCTATCTTCAAATGTGTATGATTTATAATATTTTAACCAGGGCTGTGGAGTCAGTAAAAAAAAGTTCGACTCCGACTCGAACATTTATCAAAACCACGACTCCGACTCCAAAATTGTCAAAAAACACGACTCCGACTAAAAAAGTTTAATATAGTCCATTTTTTTTCCTAATTTTCTTATTAACACATTTTGAGCGGCAGAGGTATTTCTACCCGTTGCGTCGACTGTGCTTTATCAGCGGGACGAGTAGTTCTACCTTTTGCGCCGACTCCGTGTTAAATGCCTGTAAATTATATCTAATGGATTGTTTCGAATGATTATTATACACCAATCTCATGGGGACAGTCACAGCTACATATACATCAACAAAAAAAATAATTATACTTCGTTTCCTTTACGCACCAACACTTCATATTATATGAATAACCTACATATACTCTTGCCCATTTTTTATGAGATTTTGTGTGTGGTGTTATTAGTTTTGATAATTAGTGATGGTAAAGAGACTATGACGGTATTAAATTATGTCTGTCTTCTTCTAACATTTAAATTTCTTTTAGTGCGTGAGTCAGAAAACACGAAATCTCAGCTGTCAATGAAGTCTTTAAAGCACAGTCGGTCCCTTGTTTTAGGAATGTAAATATTTATTCTTATGTCGATACTAAAAATATACTTGCTTTCTTCTAACACATGATTATCCTTCTTTTGAGTGAGAAAAAAGCGAGTCATGGTAAATCATCCAAATGTATCCCAAGCGCATGCATGTGTATAATGTATGGCCCATCTCACATGTGGATGCCACAAAATGCATCTGGAGCGCATGCATGTGTTGGTGTATTATATATCGACCGTTTCACACGTTGATGTTACAAAAAACATAACATGTGTGAATCGAATTTCTGAAATCTACCCCTATTTAAAATCAAAGTCGGTATTGGAATTTTAGTTTTAAAATACAGCGTTGTCCGACGGGTGTGTTTAATACTTTTAATTTACATATTTCTAAAACTTTCAAAAAATGGCTTCAGAAAATTACGAGAGTGATGAGGAGATATTCGCTGATAATTTATCTGAATATTCCGGTGAAGATTTACCTAATTTTGGCAGTGATAGCGACAGTGAAGAATTCCCTCGTAGGAGAAGGGTTCCATTGATGCCTTTGCAAATAAGTGATTCTGAAGAAAGTGAAGTTGAGGACGACGAAGTTATTGAATGGTCTGAAAGAGACAATCCACCGGAAATAGAATCATTTTTAGGTAATGTTGGTGTTTGTGTGGCACCAAACGATTCTGCGAATGTCATGGACGTTGTAAGTCTATTTATTGGAGACGATTTACTTCTAACAATGGTAGAAGAGAGTAATCGTTACCGCACACAAAATGAGTACCGAATCAAGCAATTAAAGAAATCCATCAAGTGGAAGCCTGTAGATATTATAGAGATGAAGAAATTTCTAGGATTAATTTTACTTATGGGACAAGTAAGGAAGGATACGAGACGATTATTGGTCAACAGATCCGAGTATAGAAACCCCAATTTTTTCTAAAACAATGAGCCGTGATCGTTTTAGACAAATTTGGCAATCGTGGCACTTTTCTAATAATGATAACATCACAGATTCAAGCGATCGTCTCGAAAAAATTAGGCCCATTGTAACATACCTCATACCAAAGTTTTCTTCTGTATACAAACCTAAAAGAGAACTTTCGTTAGATGAAGGTATTATACCGTGGCGAGGAAAACTCATCTTTAAAGTATACAATGCATCGAAAATAATAAAATATGGCATTCTTGTGCGTATGGTAAGTGAAGCTACCACTGGGTATATTTGCAATATTTTAATTTACAGTGGGCAAGGAAGACCATTGCTAGACACCATCAGTTTGCTTCTCGATCCATATTTAAATTTGTGGCATCACGTGTACATGGACAATTATTATAATAGTGTAAAAACCAGTGAAGAACTTTTAAAACATAAAATACGGTCGTGCGGAACAATGCGAATAAACCGAGGTTTTCCAGAATGTTTTAAAAATGTTAAACTGAATGCAGGCCAAACAATTTTCCGTCGGCGAAAGGATGTGTTGTTACTACAGTGGAAATCGAAGAGAGATGTTCGAATGATTTCCACAATACATCCTTCAACCATTCTGGAAAGCCACAACATCGACTGGAGCACAAAACAGCGTATTATGAAGCCGATCTGTGTTATAGATTATAATAAATATATGAAAGGGGTAGACCGCGGATCAATATTTATCGTATTACTCGGTAATACGAAGAACAAAAAATGGACAAAGAGAGTTGTTATGTATTTATTTAATTGTGCTTTATTTAATTCTTTTTTGAGTGTATAAAACATTAAATCCGGCCAAAAGACTAACCTACAAACAGTTTTTGCGTTCTATTGGTAATTTTTGGATAGCCGACCGTGTCGTTGCAACCGACACAATCATGGAAGAAAATGGGCCTTCCACATCACAAATACCGAGGAAAGTGGTAAAAAAAGATCCTCCCGGCAGATTATCACTCGATATGAAAAAGCATCGAGCGATAAAAATTGTAACTGGAGGCAAAAAAAATATCCTCAGAGGCAGTGTCGTGTATGTTCTATACATAAAACAAAAGGATTAACAAGTTACATGTGTGCATTTTGCGACATCCCCTTACATAGGGGTGAGTGTTTTTATAAGTACCATACGTTATGCAAATATTAGAATAGTACTTTGTGGGATTATATTTATATTTATAGTGAAAGGGATTTAAAACAAGAAAATCTTGGCGTGAACGTGTGCTAACGGTAATATACTTATGTAAATTCTAAGTATTCGTTGAAAAAAAATTCAGAAGAAAGCATCATTATATGGTTCGTATGCACTTAAAATTTCAGTAAAAAATAACATCTGGTTCGGAAGATAGAGCAATTATTGTAAAATTCGATATTTTTTTACCTGCCGCTAATTTTCGCCCGCTGCACGTACCGGTGACTGATTAATCAAGCCCGCTCAAAATGTGTTAACACATAGAGGGCTGCGGATTTCCCTCCTGATCAATGCCCCGGAGCCGCGCGTTTTTTGCGGAAATTACACTCACGTTTAAATTGCGGTAACTATTTAACCAATTGATATAAATTAATATTTTTTTCAGAAAAGCCTTTGGTTTGGTTTTATACATAATAAAATATTATTAAATCAGTGTTTCTCAGCCGAGGGTTGCATAGAAAGAGGTTTAACAACTGTAAAATTAGGTTATTAACGAATAATTCTTTTTATATTTCAATAATTTATATACATTGAATGTTTGAGAATCGTTTGTGTTTTAATGTTTGAATGGTGTCATTGATGTATATACTAAAAATGAATGGTAATTATTCGGGTGTGGTGATTTAAAATACGAAGCACATTTTTTCAAGGCAGAGCCATAAATTTTACAGAAAAAAATAAAATCTTGCCATGTGCGTATTGAAGAGGGGTTAGAAATAACATAATTTTTTGCCTTTGACAGACCCAACATCTTGAACGTAAGAGCAGTAATGCTTTGTTCGAATTCAGTCAACCCATTGTACCTTACGGGAAATATTTTCGTATTTATTATGATTTTTTGTATGGTATCTATTTGCTTCTTCTGCGATGATGTCAAACAAATCATCACCAATAAATAAACTGGTGACATCTGATACACTCTCCATCTGGTTATTCGGTAAATAATTTACCACTTGGAAACCTTCGTAATATTCGTAATCTGTCGAATCCAAATTTACATCTAATGGTTCATCCTCGGAATCTTGTGTTGAGGATAGCACATTCAAAGTTCGCCTTTTTGGATCTCTATCATTTATGATTGGTCGGTCAATTTAGCGTTTTAAAAAAATTATACATAAGTATCACTTAGGAAATATGTATCACAAATTAAATTATCACTATGTTTTTAAGTTTTCCTAATTATTTTTCATCACTATAAAACAATATTGAATGATATAAAATTATTTTCGTCACTTATTCCGCTTTCGTAAAAATTACCAAAAACAAACACGATATTTATAAGGACTAAACTTACCTGAAAATGTAACCCATATTATCACGGAAACGAAACAAAAGCTCTAAATAAAATGCATTTTTCCATGGAAATAATATCACGCAATCTTTGATTATCAATTAAATAGCAACCCTATCAATCCGACCAATAGCCAAATTTGACATATATGCAAAATAAAAAGTACAAACTTTTCATAATTTCCGACTCGGCCAAAACGCCCCGCAACGACTCTCGACTCCGGCCAAAAAGCTCCGACTCCACAGCCCTGATTTTAAACTATCATATCAATCCTGTTGTAGATAAATGAAAAAATTCACGCTTCTTATTCCTCATCCCTTCTAGATAATAGTGAAACAGTGATTTATGGTTGACTTTGTTTCAGATAAAATAATGAGATTGTTTATTCCAGGTGACCACCAGCAATTGAAGCCGATTACTGCGACATATCGCCTCGCCAAGCATTTCAATTTAGATTTGTCCTTATTCGAGCGCATGGTGAAGAACGGCAACCACTGTTACCAGCTCAGAGTGCAGCATCGTATGAGACCGGAGTTTGCCAATCTCATAACACCTGCTATTTATCACGATCTCTCAAACGACCCCAGTGTTGAAAAATATCCACAAATCTCAGGCACTCTGAAGAATTTATATTTTATCGATCACCAGTTTCCTGAGACATCCGTTAGTATTATAAATCAGATAAGACGAACTTAAATAAATTAATACATTTTACCATCAGTATAACCAAAAGGTTTTAAGCAGGGCTGTGGAGTCGGTAAAAAAAGTCCGACTCCGACTCCAGCATTTACCAAAACCACGACTCCGACTCCAACATTGACCAAAAACACGACTCCGACTCTGACTAAAAAAGTTGAATATTGTCACTTTTTTTTGCTCATTTTCCTATTTATGTGTATTCAATTAAATATAAACCCTACCAATCCGACCAATGGCCAAATTTGACTTATAATATGCAAAAATAAAAAGTACAAACTTTTCAAAATTTCCGACTCCGAGTACGACTCTGGCCAAATCGCCGCACCGACTCTGGCCAAAAATCCCCGACTCCGACTCCACAGCCCTGGTATTGAGTAAAAAATCTGGTTTTATGAGTTATGAAGATTGATAGATCTTAACCTTTTGATTAGTGAGTTGATTTCATATTGTATACACCTCGGGAGTGAGTTAATTTTGAAGTATTTATTAATTTTTATTTGATTGATTTTATTAATTAAATTATGAATTTATTAATTTTTTTCACAAGGACAATTAATTTTGTACCTTTTCTGATAACATTATAAATTATATTTGGAAAAATCAGCGGTCCTCAACATTTTACATTTACAACAAGAAAATTTTTCATGACATTTAAATAAAAATTTAAAATATAAGATTATAAGAAGAAATGCATTTTAAACTATACATAATTAGACCAAGTCAGTGGCTCTCAACATTTTTCATACATGAAGTTTTTCAAGAAAATATTTTCTTTAATTTAGTAGCGCTAGATTATTAAAAGAATCGTTCAATTATAATTTTTAGTCGGACAAGGTCAGTGGTTCTCAACATTTTACAAAAAGTTTTCGAATATATTTTTTTTAAAATTTATTAGTGCGAAATCATAAAAAGAAATGTACCTTATAAAAAGATAATTTAAGTAAAGTGTCATTGTATAAACTTACCCGAAACCTAAGAAAATAATTGTACACTGCGTTTGTACTCACACTATTGATTTATACACACCTATGTATATTTTTATACACACACTATGTGTTTATATATACACTATACTTTTGGAGTAAATAATAGGAAAATAGATTTTTCGATAATTGAAAATTATTATGAGTAATCGGAAAATAAAATTGTTTATGAAGTAAGACATGATAAGTTTTACAGAGATAATAGGAAAATAGGACGTTAAAATTTTCTTTTCGTGTGGTATTCCTCAAAACACGGATATGCACAGTGGAAAATCACATCCAACACACATAAATTTTGTGTCTTTCCTCTTTACTGGACGAATTTTGGAATGACTGCACACAAAACATTTCCTCCGTGTGTATTTTCCCCTGATTTAACTCCGTATAAAGTCGATACATCCAACAGTCGAAAGATTTTTTTTTATACCACCTTAGGGATTTCCTTGAACAATCCATGAAACTAATCATCATATCCGTTTTGTCAACAATTCCCATGTTTAGATTATAATCGAGAACAGCTTCTGGCTTACTAATGTTTCCCCTTGTTGAATAATTGATTGTATTAGAAATAACCATTTTCGGTTTCGGTTGTGAGCATATACACCTCCCGTTTGTCCTTCCATTTTATAGCTAATAGACTATCAGAATGCAAATATTTCACATAGCCATGAGTTTGCTTTCCTACTGGAAATTTCGGAAAACTTTTACGATTAGGTCGGACAGTACTGCAAGCTTGAGTTTGTGTTCAAATAGGTAATCAAATAATGCTGGACTCGTGTACCAATTATCAATAAATAATCTATGTCCCTTTCGCAAATTATCATGGAGCAATGTTTTTACTACCGATCCAGATATACATATATTTGTATCAATTTCCATATCTGTTATGGCTCCCGTGTAGACAATTATATCCAATACATAGCCCGTCTCAACATCGCAAAAAACAAATATTTTTATTCCGAACCGATGCCTTTTCCATGAAATATAAATTCTGAAAGACAATCGCCCTTTCCAAAGTTAAAGACTTTCATCGATGCATAAATTTCGGAACGGATGAAAGACAGCTTTATATAATAATTTTATTGGATCTAATAGTGGCCTGATTTTTTGTAATCGATCAGGGCTGCGGATGGTGTTATCTGCAAAGTAAAGTGCTCGCAGTAACAGAAAAAAACGATCTTGGGAGAAGAGAACTCTAAAAAAGGGGTAACAATTATTTGTTGACCAATAATCTTTCATGGATTTTTTTCCGACCAAACCTGCAACTTTATGGTGGCAAAAAAAACGTACATCTCCTAAATGTCCGTATCGACCCATTTTTGTAATTTAGATTTTGAAGTAATGCCGGTTCTCATTTGACATGCATATCGATTAGTTTCCGTCACCATATAAAATAACATCATTGAAGAAAAGTTTAAAAAAGCTCAATTCAGTGTCCCTTTGATACCCTGGCTGAATTCCGGATGTTGCACTGGTAAAAAGAAAAATCCGAGGGGAGAAATCTGCCTCTTCCCACGGCCTTTCTTCACGACGAGGACGTCGAGCTGGTGTAGGTTCAACTTCATCTTCCGAATCAGTTTCTCCAGCTGATGAATTGTTCAAGTTGAGACACAAGTCATCGATATCTTCTATCGCGTTTTCATCATCACTTTCTATAAAAACATCATCTATTTCCTGTTCACTCAATCTTCGGTAAATCAAGATAAATACTTCGATACTTTGAAAGTGTTTGATGATAAGATTATGTTTACTACCATTATTTATCAATCTATTTTCATTGGTTTATATATGTATATAATACATCTAGGACGTCATCTGAACCGCTGACAAAATCTTTATACATTTTAGAAAAAATAAATTTTACTAATAATTTTGCTAAATTTTGAATACGACTATCTCTAATTCGGGTCTGGAATTTTTGATAGAACATCTGTTTGTGGATCATAATTCACGATGTTTCTCAGTAGAACTTACAAAGGAAAAATAATAAGTTCACGAAATTCGATTTTGTTCGTAATATTTGTATTTATTTCAAGCATTTGTTTTCTCGCTAAAAACGAATATTTTGTTATAAAACGAAGAAAAATGATTGACAAATATATTTGAGTTATCTATAAACCAAATTTTAATTGAAATTAGAAGCCCAGCGCACAACAATTTGTATGAAACCGCACGGCCGCACATACGCGGCGATACTCTATACGGACCTATAGAGTGCCGCCGCATACGTGCGGCGATACTCATCAAAGGGTTAACATACTGTCAACTGACTTCACAAGTTCGCCAAAAAACCTAGATGAAATGACAATTTTTTTCAAACTTGTAGAAGATTATTAATAACTAAACTTAATTATACACCAATTGCATTGGTAAATCTATCGAGAATAAGTTCAATAATTAAAAGTGTAAAAATGAAAAGCTTTAATTTTCATGACTCTAGAAAAATTTGATTACCTCGAAACAAGGTTTTTTATGACTTAAAACCTTCTGCAAGTAAACTGATGACATTAACCCTTTCTGAGCTGCAGATAATTTATACAAATTGCATGTTTTCAGGGTGATGAAATGTCCAGTAAGCTCAATGTTCACGAATGTGACTTTTTACTCTGTTTGGCTCGATATTTTATTCAACATCAATACAATCCTTGCGATATAACTATTCTGGTCACATACACAGGACAGATGTTCCACATGAGACAGGTATGATTTGTTTATGGCAATGTTGAACAATTCTTTTTGAATAATGTGTCTTTGGTGTTTCATGCATAACGTGGGATGCTAAAAAATTTGCTTGTTGAAAAAAGTAGTTCAGCCACATGGCTGTGATTTTTTGTTGTTGTTTATTCTATTGAAAGATTAGATGGTAATAATCAAACACCTTTTTGACCTACTTATATTTTATAGAAGAAAACATTATACCCCGAATTGGAATCTGTTAGTGTCATCAATGTGGATAACTTCCAAGGCGAAGAGAGCAAAATAGTTTTGCTTTCTTTAGTGAGAAGCAATGATGAAGCAAAAATTGGATTCCTCTCCACGCCCAATCGTGTATGCGTCGCCTTGTCGAGGGCAAAAGAAGGTACAATTTTTATTTTACACATTACTTTGACCATATTTGTTTTCTACCATGCAGCACCTCCAGGATTCACCACACTTTTCTTCAAGCATTCAAGCATGACATTCAAGCGTCATTCGTCATTCAGTTTCGCTAAGTACACCCTAAGGATAGTGACTGAAAATATTAAATCACCTGCTGGAAGATGAGGCAAGTGTAGTCTAGCTTTGGAGGCATCAATAGCATGTGACTCGACCAGTTCTTATGTCTTATGAATCATTGTCCCAGTAGAGTTCTCTTTGGTCTGTTTCTGATCTCTGAGCTTCTTGTGAAATTCATCTCGACCCCACTAAATATACATCGTCAAATCTAGGTAGAATTTTTTTTTTTTATCTATATTATATTGCTTGCAATACCACTTACACAAAACTCATCTGTGTGCCATATGAAAACGACTCCTTCGATTAATTTGGGCTGCAATTTTTGTATGGACAAGGAAGCCGTGCTAGTACAAGTTTATTATAAAATATTTATTTATTCAAGAAAATATTCTTTTTATATTTTTGATGTATTCGGCAGAAACGTAGTAGGAATCGATTTTCATATTTGTCAAACAATCGATTGTTTCATTGTTCTTCAAAGTAAACTATGCCCAAATATATAAAAAAGAAAAACAGTATTTTGACTTCATGATGCAACATATTTCACCTCACGCCAGGATTTTTCATCATCGGAAATATGAGTAACCTCACCAAGAGTAGTGACATCTGGAAGAAGATGAATGAAACCCTCCTCAAACAAGAATCAATTGGGACAGCACTGAAGTTGCAATGTAAAAATCACACAGATGTCATTACTGAAGTAAGTTACCTCGCTCACTATTACAAAATATCAAATCAAATAATAATATGCAAATCGTCCCCGTTCAAAAAGTATTCCATATTTTTAACAATCGGTATGAAATGGGAAATATGTACTAACAAAAACAGTCAATCGGAAAAAAAAAATTTTGTTACAGGAGCTTAGTATTTAGACCAGGCATGGGCAACCTTTTCTAGGTCTGGGGCCGGATTGCCATTCCGTCTTCGAGTGAAGGGCCGGACCAGATTACAACACAAAAGTTATATGTAATTCAATAAAACACGTTGCTACATCTTGTATATTTTTATTTATATAATGAACGACATAATATTAATATTACTAATTACAAAATTTTGTGTGGCTGAGTGTGAAAGTAAGATTGGCCTTGTACTTGAATTAAAAGACTGTATTGGCGATGATATTGCTTAGGATAATCGCATAGAATTTTCGAAATTTTCATTTGTTATCTTTGTTTGAATTTTTGATTTAGTGTGCTTCATCCTCGAAAAAAAACTGATCGCACGTATATGTGCTGCCAAAAATACAATTGATTTTTCTTCCAAATGTGCGGACATTTGTATATTTTTCATCCACCAAATATAATTTATAAAAATCCGCCAAAGCTATGTTGTTAAATTATGGTTTCAGCAATAAATCCCCCTAAAGCTCAATAAGTTCCATCTGCAAATTGGCTGGAACATTTTTTACATCTGAATCTATCGGAAGAGCAAATATAGCGAATGTGGAGTCTTTGTTTTGGAAGTCAGCAAGCTTTGTATCATATTGCTCTATTAGTGCCTTCAGTTCATCTCCATAGGAACTACAGTCGCGCCAAAAGAAATCCGAAACGGCCGTTGAAGCCTTCAAATCTCACATGCTTTTCAAAATATGGCTATTAGTTTACTTTACAATCGGAAAGGAAAATAATGGAAATCGGTAAAGATTTCGAGGAAATTTTCGCAAATGAATAGAATTGTGAAGGGTGGAGGATTTCTATTGCCACGTCTGAATATGTGTTGTTTGTATGAGCTGATAGACTAGAAAAATGGTTCCAAAAAAAAAAATCCTCCCTGGAACTTTTAATTTCTTTTTCAATTATTTTGCTCAGATGTACATGGGCCGGACAAAATAGCCCGGCGGGCCGGATCCGGCCCGCGAGATGCCCATGTATGATTTAGACAATATATTTTAAATCAGAGAAGCAGGATTAATTGACATTCTTCTAATGGATGTTTGTCGAAACTATAAATAAGTAAACAATTTATGCAAAAGAACGATAGATCGAGGTTTCATTGTATTTATATTCAATAAGTTAGAAAAAGTACAGCATTAATTATGAAGAGTGTTATTTATAATTTTGTACTTCCATATTGGAAGTTCTACATTCTATAAAATGTCTTACCACCAAGAGGTGACCCTAAAAGTGATAAATATTGCATGTTTTAAAAATATATTATTTTTAGGTTAAAAGCAAAGAGGATTTCAGCCTTGTCAGCAACGGTGGCTGCAATAAGAAGTGCAACACACTGTTGGTATGCGGTCACTATTGCACAATGATTTGTCATGTTTTTGATATTGATCATTCAGAATACAGGTGCATGGAGAAATGTGAAAAGTGAGTAAATTTAGTAGCTTATTTAATAAAAACAATTGTTATTTGTTAATATTCTTTGATTATAGTGTTGATGTTCCGCATCTGTTACGTCATTCACCAAAATTATTTTGATTTTATAATAAAGATTAATTCTTTTTTTTTTGACATGCACCATAGGATTTAAAGAGAAGCTTTCTCAAACTACCGCATGCTCAGTTCTTTCACTTCTAAATCAAAAAGGGTGCATAATCCTTATCCACAGATGGAATATCGTAGGGATATGCAACACTACCCTTTTCCATAGCCAAATATGAATAAATATCTCATAACAAAGATTATGTGAAACAATACTAAAATGACTTAAATTGTAATTGGAATCCAATCCTGAATTGGAGTCAGAGTTGTGTTTTTTGAACGATTACACAACCCTTGATTTTAGTCATCTTCTCGAACCTCTGTTTATAGGAGCCTACTATTTCTGTGAAATGTCAGATCATCGCTGACATTGTCATTCACGTAGCATGTGACCGCAATGCCCTGTGAAAATTATTATGTTAATATCTATTTGATCCAATTCATTTTTATTAATGGTACTAAATTGTTATTTTTTTTATTTTATTTCTTTCAGGTCGTGTATCTCTGACCACAGATGTCCGTTGTTATGCGTTGACAAATGCCAGCCCTGCAAAGTGTTAGTTAAGAAGACTTTGCCTTGTGGACACGCTAAAGTACTCCAGTGTCACGAAGATCCTGTCAAAGCAAAGTGCAATATCACCGTTGACGTGACCCTTCCGCTCTGTACACATGAGGTGAGCTGTCCCATGATTCAGGAACCACCGACTGATTCCCTACATTCAAAGTATTTTAACGTTTAATTTTATTTTTCCAGACAACAAAGCCATGCAATATGCACATTTCAAATGTTCAATGTCCCATTGACTGTATTGACAGATTGCAATGTGGACATGTGTGCACTCGAAAATGTCACAAAAATGATGACCCTAACCATGTAAATGTAAGTAACATACTTCTTATATATTTCGACATCTCGGTGATCTGAAAACCAATAAACCACTTTGTTTACGGGCTTTTTTAATTACTATGATAATTATGCACAAATTTGTGCACATCGTAAACAATGGGCCAAATTTTTTTTGGCTTGTCTTGCTAACGATTAATCCATCTTTCTAATAATTATCGAGCAGGGTTTTTAATTGTAAGCTAAAAAACCATCAATTAAATAATGATTAAAAGATTACACATTACGGATATTTCCGTTAAGTGTGTAATAATAGTTAAATTCAGGGCTTAAATTTTGGCAGGGCTCAGAAATTTTGAACTTTTTTATTGAAAATTTGGCTTTTGGCCGCATTTATAGGGTTGTGGAGTCGGAGTCTTCGCGGCGTTTTGGCCGGAGTCGTACTCAAAAATTTTGAAAAGTTTGAACTTATTGCAAATAATATGTCAAATTTGGCTTTTGGCCGCATTTATAGGGTTGATATTTAATTGAATACACATAAATAGGAAAATTGGGGAAAAAAACTTTTAATACCCGATTTAAAGAACGATATTAACCTTTTTTGGAAAACCAAAAATAAGACATAATTTATTTTATTAAATTTACTTTTTTTTTGGGCCAATGATAAAATTTATTTGATCAGGACCGGTTTCGCTCATGGCGAGCATTGTCAACTGAATACTTAACTTTTGTATAAATATCACTGTTGTATTGTATTTCTTATCAGTTGACAATGCTCGCCATGAGCGAAACCGGTCCTGATGAAATAAATTTTATGTGGAAAAAGTACTAAAAATGTATTATTATTTTTAATAAAAAAAAGGTTAATATCGTCACACGTAATAATGCCTTTCCACCAAGTATTTACAGTGAACACCCTAAAAGTAACCTTTTTTTAGTCGGAGTCGTGGTTTTTTTAAATGCTGGAGTCTGACTGTTTTTGTACCGACTCCACAGCCCTGGTTAAATAAGATAATACAAGCTTTATGTAATGACAATGAATTTTAGTTCTACATATCTTATATATAAAACCGAAATGGCGTATGTATGTATGTATGTCTGTCCGTGGGTCTGTAATTCTTTGGGAATGATATAACATTAAATAATTATTGGTCGCTTAGTCCGAGTGAAGCCGGGTAACAATACTAGTATTATATAATTAAAAGTCTATTTTATTTACGGTATTTTGGTTTACGCTGTTGTCAGAACTATAGCTTGGCGTAAACTGAAATAGCTGTTAACCATTATATTCTATATCTTAGGCTTCCAACCTTTTTCGGGTGGCGCAGCCTTTTATAAAAAGCCATGTGACCTGCGACCCCGGTGCAATTGAAAAAGGCATTTTTAATATGGTCATTAAAAAAAACAACGATAATGCATAATCATTATAGTGAATATATATATTTTTAACTGTATAAGCACCAGCTGACTACCCAGAAAACCCACTGGAAGACCCATGGGTTGGAAACCCGTGTTCTATATTTTAATTACTATGCAGCTATATTTTTATCACTTATTTAAAACTAGTATGCATAAAATATCTTGTGTTTAGTTGAAATATAAAAAAAACTGGTGGACATTGAAAAACATCACTATTGATAACATCAGCGCCTCAAATTTCATCAATAATGAATCGATGATTTATCTTAATTTCCATGTATTTTCAGTTTGTCTGTCATGAGCCATGCACACTGAAAAACAAGGGATGTTCATCTGATCATCTCTGTGTAAAGAAATGCTACGAGACCTGTGACACATGTACCATGGTGGTAAGATCATTACTGTCCTATCTCGTCCATGAGAAAAAGTTGAAAAATAACTGCCATCTAAAATTTAACCGCGATCTATATTTTCACTGAAGTTTGTCAAGTGGGCGGGCTTAAGAGTTTGACATTTATCGTATGCGGTTTGTCTTACTAATTGTTAAATTGTTCACTGCCAATGAATCTAATACATGGCATTGCAGCTGAAATCAATGCGCCCCATAGGGAACGCAGGATATTATTGAAATAGAAATTATAAGAAAAAAAATAAAACACCAAGTTCACTGCTGAAAATATCCACCTCAATTGGCATTGATCAACCAAACAGCCCGTGTGACTGGTGACACAAATGACCCACAAGGCAAACATGTTCTGATAAAGAAGCATGAAAGCTTGTAGACTTGATGTTGAGGTTATCAAATTGGCCCTGAAGAAGAAGATAAAAATGTTTCAACATTGAAATTGATCTTTGAGCATCAGTGAAGTTAAAACGAAAGCATTCCTAAAAGAAACTTGATCGAGTAATACTCCTTAACCCTTTTGTACGCCAACGTCTGATCTGTGGGTCGCATGCGTATTGACTCCATACGCCAACGTCTCGAGTACTCCATACGAGTCGCGATGTTTTTTCGTAGAAAATAAAGATTTTTTAATACGTAGATTCGAATACTTCGACTTTGGCGGCTAAAGGGTTAAAGGAATTATCACTTTGAAAATATTTGAAATAATTTTTTCAGTACTCGTTCTGTGAAAAATGTGATGTATTCCATGAATCCATAAAAGTATGTAGTAATAATAATCACATCTCGATCTGCCAAAATGTATTAGCTATTTTCGCTTTACTATTTCTTCTTTAGCACTCTGATCCTGTTGTACCAAGACAATTTTAGCATTCAGGTACCTAGCATTTATGCGGAAAAGTTACGGATCGACCCGCACATTTTGAGTATTTTTCCCTTCCTGCATGTAATGTGTTAATTCAGTTCGACTGGTTTTTTTTAAAGGTTAAAAAGAAGAGAAACCAATGTCCACATTTTGACACGGTACAATGCTGTAAAGATGTGAATGAAACCGATTGCACAAAGGATTGCGCTAGAACAATGCCATGCACTCATTTTTGTAAACAAAAATGTTACATGCCTTGCCATACCTGTGATGTTAAGGTAATCTATTTACAAATATACTACATTTGACTGAAACCCCTCCCAAAACAACATGACTCATAGATAGCTCCTGTGATATTACTACTCACTGTAGTCAAAATTCATTTCTGCACGTGTCAAGTTGAGTCTTCAAAATACTAATAAAAATTCACTGAACCCGTTAAAGCTTTTTTCAAAAATCGACTTTTCGAAATTGTGTAGAAATATGAAATGCTCCTGCAAACGTGTAAATTAAAGAATGACCCAATCTGTTTCGAGCCCTGTATGATATTTAATAACAGCTTCAAATTAATGTTTGAACTATTTATTGCAAACTTGAAGGTAATGTTTCTATTTTAGACTCTCAAGAAACGATCTTGCGGTCACGACGTGGTAACTATGTGCAGTGGAGATCCCGAACATGTTGCATGCCCTGGAAGATGCAAACGCCTTTTGAAATGTGGTCATCCCTGTAAAGGGCGGTGTGGTGCGACATGCGATGACAACGTATGCACACAATTGGTGCTTAACCCCTTCAAGTCGATCTGCGGCCACGAGTTTCAAATACCGTGCAACAGAGCTAAAATTGGTAATTAAATTTGCAGTTATCAACTCTCCGAGGTCCCATAGAGGCTATGATCGATATCGACTTGTCATTTCTTCATGGCAGTGGTAGGCAACTGCTTCGAATGGCTTACAATGACGATGGGCACTACAGCCAAATTTTTCTGGATAAAGGCGTTGTCTCTAATATCAAAACGTTCAGAGTTCAGCTGAGTCTTGGGACTATTTTGAATGGATTTGCTTAATTAAGTATTTTTTGTAACCAATTATCCTTGGATGTCAAACAACTCCTGTCAATACCTTTGTCGATATTGAGATCAAGGACCAGTTTCATTCATCACTAGTATTGTCAACTAGGAATTAACTAAGTGTACGTACAATATACTTGCATGAAGTATATAATACATATTGGTGAAACAGTTATTATATTTGACTGATAAGATATCTTCTTTAATATTTTATTGAGATTCAGGTTTAAGATATGATGCAGAAAACCGATTTGTGTATGCTAACTAAATTTCAACAAAAACTGGGCATACAAGATTTATTACAATTACTTACAAGCCATTGATACATTATATTGAATTAATACATGTATATTAACCCTTTTAATCCCACGGGATCCATCGGCCCTAGTTTTTTTAAGATGCTTTAAGGGCATTTGTATTCTGTTCATTTGTATGCTTTTGCAACCATCGTAAAACAATAAATCTATACATCTTAAAATGACATCACAAAAAATTAGCACCTATTAATTATTATGAGCTGAGATAAACAATAGTATAAAGACTACTGTTTTTTTTCTGTTGCCTTTGGATTTTTCGTGTGACCCCACACGAAAAATAAAAGGGCTATGGATAAAACGATATTAAATAAATTTCCATCAATTCACATGGGTTCGCTGCAGCTCCGCAGTGTATTTGGATTACCAACTGTATATAACCCTAATACTCATCTCTTACTCTGTGATTACCACCACTCAGATAGTGAAAAGGCTTCATTCCTGCTGATGAAATACTGCATCGAGACCTGTGGGCACATACTGAAGGGATGCGAACACAGATGTAAAGGGCTCTGTGGGCTTTGCTTCGGTGGTCGTATGCACATGCCTTGTAAGGAAAACTGTGGTCATCTTCTCATCTGCGGGCACAGGTAATTAATGCATGCACTATAACGACGCCTTCATTCATACAGCCGCTGATTGTGACCACCAGTGGCCGAGTGCAGCTGCAGCTTAATTTTTCTATAGGCTTCAATGAACTCTCCGCTCACTAGTCAGAAACTCTACCATTTGTTTAAATTACTTACCTTCTCATCTCGACGCTATGTACAAATAATTTAAAATAATAGAATTTTTTATTGCCAATGCTTAATACGTTTACTGCGCAATGGCAATTCAGGTCTAAATTGATGTACACATAGACACCGACCAAGATAGTGAATATTTTTTTGAAGATGGCTGAAGAGGTAAGAATTGATGCTCAACTATTATATGAAACAGAAATTGCAATGGATGAGGTAACACGCCTAGCACAATATATTCAAGCTGTGACTATTTTAGTGGTATACGCGCCAGTGAACGAGATAAGAAAGTCTTACCTGAACGAGCTGTCGGTTCAGATTTTTATTCTTATAGAGGTAAAAAAACAGCAGCATGGGAAGAACACATCCGTCTTTCAGTGTTACTGTGTCTTTGGCCTTCAGTGGCTGTTGGAAATTGGTACTTGTTCTTTAAATTTAAGATTCTTAACATCCAATTGATAATATTATTTTATTACTTCCAGCTGTAAAGAACCTTGCCGTGCATCTTGTCCACCTTGCAAGCAACCGTGTAAGGTACAATGTAAACATTCCAAATGCTCGTTGCCCTGCGGAGTGCCGTGTCGTCCATGCAAGGTATTGTGCTGTCTCTAGTTGCATAATTTTGCTTCTTGAACTGCCATTGTTTAGATGAAATTCATCATACTTCTTGGTTGATGAGTCGATTCACATCCTAAATAGCTGATAATTCCATGTATTTTAAGGCTTTTCATTATGACTGTAAGCTTCCTTATAGGAAAGAGGATCGGCTTGAGGTGTGCCCCGTTTTTTTATCAAGGTTATTTTAAGCTCAATCAGTTATATACTAATCAGCATATCCTTACACCATATTGTATTCAGAAATTAGGACTATATTAAACTGCGAAAGAATACAATAAAGCAGTTAAATAGGTGAGGTTTTGGGCCAGCTCTATCAACACGTCATGTAATTTGTTATATTCTATTACTGCACCTTATTTGATTATATCTTCTCTAACATGCTAGTCCATATTGTAACATTCCAGCATTCCTGCAGAGTGAATCATTTATTTTAAGATTCACATTAAACTCGCCCGATTCTCTGTCTAAACAATTGAAATAATTCTTTCTGTTATCTGTTATACTGATTCAACATGTTAAACCTTTAATACAGTAAAAGTCCGTTAATTCGAACAACGATAATTCGTAATTCGAAATTTTCATAATTTGCTCGTCCCAATATTGACTTTTCATAGTAAAATGTACCGTTAATTCGAAATATCGCTTTATTCGTAATTCATAATGTTTTTCGCTAAAATGTACATACGATTTCTTGTAATTCGAAATTTTGACAGTTCAACAATTTCGAAATTTTGAAAATATCTTGAGTTTGTTAGGTTAAAAGTTAGTCAACACATTGTTTTGAAGAGTAAAGCTTATGTAAACCATTAGTGTAAGTGAGACATCTATATTAAGGCAAGTATCGTATGTCAAAATCGAATTCGAGCATTTATAACATTGGTGCAAGCGAGACTTCAAATATTAGTATGTACCTAACTTCACTACAATGGTACATTTTTATAAGTATATACCTACCTAAACGTCATTCTATTTTACGCGCGAATACCTTAAGTATAAGTGACTAAAAATCAAATATGTTAACTGTTTTTTATTCATATGAAATGCCTGTCCATAAAAAATTGAAAAAATGGCCGCGTTGTTCCAGGCTGTCTTACAATTGCCGCGAAAATTCATTTTTTTTAGTGATTGCGTAAATTGAATTTATTTGGTCCAAAAAAATCGAAAAAATGGCCGCGATGTTCCAAGCCGTCTACAATTGCCGCGAAAATTCAATTTTTCATACTGATCCCGTAATTCGTAATTCGAATTTTTTTGGGAAATCTGGTTCCTTGAATTTGGAATTAACGGACTTCTACTGTACGACCAGAATTTTTTTGAAGGGATTGGCCAAAACAGCCAACTAACAGTTTTACCGGTTTAGTTCAGTTCAAAACAAGTACAGATTAGAGATCTTTACCCTTTCTGGTCCGATGCCGAATGAGATTTGATTTCTTCCTTGTGGGTTCTATGTCGAATCAGGTGAACTAACTTTAATGTGTATCTTATAATATAATATGTTGATCGACCACTGACACTTCATTATAATTCTGCGAAGCTTAAAATTGTCTGAATCTGATTCTGATTGTCCTATTTAGATGAAGTGTGAGCGTGGATGCTTCCATGGAAAGTGTAAGAAACTTTGTGATGAGATCTGTGACTGGCCTCCGTGCTCGGAGCCTTGCAAGTTATTCTTGAAATGCAAACATCCCTGCAATGGCTTGTGTGGCGAACTTTGTCCTCCTATCTGCAAGGCTTGTGACCCAAAATCTATACCTGAGCTTCTATTTGGCAATGAAGATGACGAAGATGCCAGGTAGTTTTATATAGTTTAATATTTTAATCACGTAATCATATTCATTTAAATACATTTGACAATCTATAACAGTGGAAAACATCATTGATACTTTTTTTTTTAACCTACAAACGCCCGTGCGTACACGTAATAGCCGTAGCTCATCACTAATTTTTGCAAGATCATGAGATGTGGACATTTCAAAAACTTGTAAAGTTTTTAGGTAAATTATAAAGCTTTGTCAATAAATTTATGAACAATATTCATTTATTTTTTCCATTTTAACAAATTGGCTATGGGAAAAATCAAAACACATAGAGAAACTACACTTATTCTGCAATCCTGTTGCCAATGTGTTAAATATTAAATTAACACTCGAGCATCTGGCAGTTTCGCAGAAAAGTTACAGATAAACACGCACATTTAGGGCTTTAGATTGGATTTGCGTGTACATTTACAAAAAAAAACACAATTGTATTTATTTCAGATTTCTTTCATACAAAAAGTTCGAGGAAGCATATAGTTTCGTCTATGAAAATTAATAATGAGTGGTCTTATATAATACCACGTGGCAAGTTATAAAAACATATCTTTCCAACTTACGTCAGCTTCATTGATAATACATTAAAAGCTAGACAATCATAAAGCAAAAAGCAAAAAGCAAAAAGCCAGTGGCAATAATATATTTAAACATCCGGGATATTGAATGACTGCTGTGTGCTTTTTTAAAACATTCTTTATCTGATTAAAATCCATTAAAAATTATTTGAATCTAGTGTTCTGAACAGGGATGTGGAGTCGCTCAAAAAAAAACACTACGACTGACGATTACCTACAAATGGAATTTGAAAGTTTAATTTTTTGAGATTTTTTTCATACCTTTCCTATTTATGTGTATTCAATTAAAGACGCAACCAACCAAACCGGGTAATAGCCAATTTTTTCATACCATTTTTAAAACTAGTCAACTGTCAAAGGTTTTTCACGACTCCGACTCCAAACTCCGCCCTGGTTCTGAAGCAATAATTATCATTTGGTTAAATATAGTAATAGATACATAACAGAATCCCATCATTTTTCAACAGGGAACCACTTCTGCATTTCAGAAAGATAAAATTGTATATGGTGTTGCTTGCGTCAAATAAATAAATAATTCCACGTAGGAACGTACAAAGGTATTTGAAAGCAGATAACATTATTTTAATTAATGTAAAGCTTACGATTTTCTTTTTAAATGTTTCGTCTTTAATTTTTAAATTTATTATAATAGAAGATCCTAAAGAATACTTCGCAATAGGTATGAAATCGAGTTGTTTTTAATTTTGGGAGCAAAAATGCAACCACAAGCTATACAAATAATAATATTTATGGATAGAGACAATCACATAAGTATATTATTTGTTTAAAATAAAAAGAATAATTTTAGGCTAATATTGAAAAATAAATTCTTCTTTCAGAAGACCACACATCCATATGTAAATGCATTATAGATTTAAGCGATAATTAGTATAAAATTTAAAATAACTTTGATTATTCCGTACTGTGCCATATTAATAAAGAACAGAAGGAAGGGATTGCAGTGTTGGAATTAAAATGAAAGTAACCCGGCACCGGCTACATAAAAAAAGTAAATTATCTCGATAAAACGTGTGCTTTAACCTGCAATTCTGTCAAATGTCAAACTCGTATTAGACATGAGAGCCCTTTATCTCTGTTTAATTATGTATCAATCTATCTATCTGTGTATGTCTATTAATGTATTTATTAATGTTTTGTCATCATGTAATGCTTGATTTTTTGTCATAACCTACAATTAGACATGAAACCTTGTTAAGTTGTTCGATATCTCTGTATAGCGAATTACAGATTTCTCTAGGTCGATGCGAGGCCTCCCCGTAAATGAGTACCCCGAAAGTCTCGAAAGTATTGAATGTGTCCTGTAAGTATGAACCATAGCGTTAAAATACGAAAATAGGCCGGATTCATGCATGAATTCCGCGACAGGGGCGGGAAATTTTCAGGGGACCGGTTGACCCGCGTGCTTTTACACCTTCAGATACCGCGGAATCCGTCAATTTTTAACTCAATTTTTGACAAAAATCGACATTTGTCAGAATAGGAAATGCAAAAGTTTGCCTGCTGGGAGGGCAGGCGCCTACGTAAAGAGAGGCGGAGCTAAGCAGGAGAGGATTGGGATTCTGTCCCGTGTATCTATTACTATATTTTACCTATCATTTTTCAAAAGCTATTTTTAATCATATATAATCTGCTATGCAGAAAACCCTCTCGAGTAGTATATATCAAAATGAAAAATGCAGTCCCAATTCGTCTTGCGCTAACAAATGCTGATATGTCGAAATTTTGTGGGATGGATGGGGTTCTTGAGCAATGCAACAATTTCTGCTTTAATGCACAACAACTGGATGATGGAGTGTTAATAGTCATCATGTTGTATGCTTTATTTCAGATTTATCAAGTTAGTCGACTGTCCTCACAGTGTGGAAGTGAACGGTCTCGATAAATGGGTTATGAGTGCAGATACCGACTCACCGAAACAGATCTCAATCTGCAAGTGTCCTTACTGCAGCACACCCATTGTGAATACGCCTCGCTATTTAGATTCGGTGAGGAAATCACTGCGACAAATAGAGTTAATCAAAATGAAAACATTTGGCAACGTGAAAACAATCCATGCCAAATTGACTACCCTCAAAACAGACATCGCGGCCTTGAAAACAGAAAGCAAAGTGATGGCAAAAGGTAATAATTTGTTCATTCTCGATGTCCTAGTTATAAAATCCCTGGTCCATTCGTTCTTAGCTTCAAAATCTCTACAGGGCTGGTTTTAAATTCCTTCTCGACCCAAGACGGGCAATATCTTAACCCTTTGAGTGGTGAGTTGTTTTGGATAAAATTAGGTTTTTTTCTATAAATTCAATAAAATATTAATAGCAGGCAAAAAATATAAAACATTACTTTTTTTGTTAACCGTAAATCTAAGAAGAATATCATTATTTATTGAAGGAATTGATATTTCTTCCGCAATTTTAAAACGCAAATTCTAAAAAAATATTCAACTAAATAGATATTACTTTCAAATAATTATCTAGAAGCTTTTACATCTAATTTGAGTCTGGATCTTTACTGCATTCATCTGTCAACATGTGGTTCTCTATTGACAGTGATTTCAGGAAGTGTATTGAACTGAAATAGATTTTTACACTCAATAATATATGGCCACAGATTTCTTACCAACTATTAAATTTTTATAAAACTCTTGCTTATTTCAAATATATAATAAAAATAAGTTGACGACCAAAAATCACTCATTGACACCTCTAGTTTCAATATATGAAAAAATAATAACATTTCAATAAACAATAAGAGAATGGCAATAGATAATTGATGTCAACATACTACCGCCGTACCGGCGATACTAATCAAAGGGTTAAAATACCCAGCCAAATCAAACAAAATATATACGAGACTATTGGATTTGTCATATATTTATTTAAAATAGAGATAATGTTCTTTCTTTTTGTGCTTTATTTCCCATGTAGATTTCTGAATTATTCTTTTTTATTTTGTTGAATTTTTTTTTATATCGTTACTTTTACTATATGTTGAGTCCGCAAACTGGGCTCCTATTTTCCTGGCTATGTTTCTTGCTATGTTTCTTGCTAGGGTGGGTACATATTAAGTCATTGTTTCCCTTTCCCGTATGTATGCTAGCTAAGTATTGACTTTCTAAAAGATTCCATCAGTTGAGGGCTTAGTGTGTGGAAAACACTTGAGAAAAACCCCTTGCGAGAATAATTGTCTTGAAATCATTAACCCGGCACACGCGTTGACATATTCACTCAATTAAAAACCGTGCGCGTCACCTTTCTTCGAATTATGAAAGGATGTTATTTTTCGTTATATCGTAATAAATAGAGGGATTAAAAATAATTGGATTGATATTGATTGCGGACAAATACGTTAAGAATATGTGGGAACACTAAAAACCCGAAAGAAATACCACATGAAGCCACAATTCATTAAACAAACAAATCTCTAAGAAAAAAGCAATGCTTGTCGCCATGACGTATTTATTATCTTTAATTACGAACGTGTCAAATTAAGAGCCCTGCGACGAACTCATTCGATGGTCGTTGTCACTTCGAAACATACATATATTACTCGCTTAATTACGGGGAAACACATAAATAATTTAATATCGAGACATTTATCACCAAATGTTCAACACACATACACCTAGGGAGAGATAATAATTTATGATTTTTTTTTTAAATCTTTTTAAGAGTTATTAAATAAAGATCGCACGAAAAATAAATATAATACCGCGCAGTGCCTTTCACGTAAAATAGTTCCGTCATATGCGCAGCCGCGAATGAAATTATATGAGAACTTCAAACGAATAAGCGCACTGACGGGTAAAATCGAAAATTGTAGCTGTTCGAGAAATCGATGTTTTTATATTTAAATCTATTATTTCTGACAATCTCAAGGAGTTTGTGGTAGCAAGATAGATAAGGCAATATTTTAAAACAATAATCACCCCTGTGTGCAAGAGATTTATTGTTTAATCATCAGTTGAAAGTTCCCGTCACACAAGTAGTGACAGTCGCGTACGGGCCTTGTCTTTTCCCGACACAACATATGTGACGTTCATCCGCCACGGGTTAAAAAAAGGTTCAATTCTTACCAAAACTCATCATGTTAATGTAAACTTGAGGAGTTAATGATTCTTATAATAGACCTGCCTAGTCCTTAACTAAATAGATTAGCCTGGATCGTATTTAAGATTTATCTCTTTAGGGCCTTAATATGGAAGCCTCTATGTAATATTATATACTAATTTAGACATATTTTTGATTAATACTTTTAATGTTAGTAAACCGCCGCCAATAATTTCAAATGCAGGTCGCCGCCCGTAGGTGCCAAAATTTTTTATATGCAGGGCTTTTTTTTCCCATTTGACGCGGTGGAAAAGCGTTGCAGCACCATTTTTCACAGATTTCAAAATCAATTAGACGAAAGTTTACTTAAATGATATTTGAAAAAATTTTATTTAGTAAAAAGCTTGACATTAAGTGACTTCCGGCACCTCTTTATCAAAAAAAAAGCCCCCTTCGGTCCGTTTTACAAAATTCATCGATAACTACAATCATTTTTTTTATTTTTCAAATTTAACATTAGTTTTATTTTGATATCTATTTAAATACATTGCCATTTTTGCATTGAGTTGAATGTGTGAAGCTCTAAAAACTCTAGAACAAGAACACTTGGAAATATATAATATACATATATATATATGTACATAGATATCTATAAATAAATTATTTGCAATTAGTTATTTTTATTTAAATTTATTGCAGTCACTAAATGGGACAATTTAATATGGAATATCAATAACGAAATTCAGAAAAAAACGCCTCAAACCAAATCCAAGAAGAAGATTTTTAAAACGGAGATACATATGAGTCTGAAGGACGTGGAAAAGTATTGCACAGTGGTGAATATTTTAAGAAGAATTGCAGCACCATGTCAAAAATTACCGGACGCGTTGTCCGCTCACACAGTTATGTATCAGATCAACAATATGATAGAATGCATGCAAAGAACCGGAACGAGCGTATCTATTCAGCAGGGAGAAGACTTTACAAACGAACTTCTGAGGACTGAGCGTATCATACAGGCAGCGGAGATAGAAACCGCTTGCAAAAAAATACCAATGAGTGGAAAAGAGAGAGACATTGTGGCATCCTTTGCAGTTATCAACGATAAAGTGTTTTTGGCTGAAATATACACTGATATTCTCGACGATATAGTCAAGAAAGAATTTAAAAAGATGAAAGAATCTGTTTCTTCTATAGAACTAATCTTAACAGAAAGAAAGGTTATTGTTGCTGCCATGGGTCTAAAACGTGGACATTGGTATGCTTGTCCAAATGGACATATATACTGCATAGGAGATTGCGGTGGAGCTAATCAAAAGAGTATTTGTCCTGAATGTAAAGCAACAATTGGGGGTACTAGCCACCAACTTGTCAGTGGCAATAGACTGGCTCCGGAAATGGATGGAGCACAGCATAGTGCGTGGTCCGAAGCAACGAACATGGCAAACTATATGATATTGAACTGAAGAGACGTTTTTATAACAATATTCAATTTGTTCTTGTTACAAATAAATTTCAATCCAACAATAATTAATAATTTTAGTATTCTAAATAATTTGTTTCCTTTTTTACATTTGAACATATTTATTATGATAGAAATATGCCATAAAATTATCTTTATATACTTTTACCAGGGCTGTGGAGTCGTTAAAAAAAAATTACGACTCTGACTCCGGCATTTACCAAAAGTCCGACTCCGACTTCAACATTGACCAAAAACACGACTGACTAAAAAAAAGTTTAATTTCAACACTTTCTTTTCCTACCTTTCCTATTTATGTGTATTCAATATCAAACAACCAATCCAGCCAATAGACAAATTTTACATATATGCAAAAATAAAAACCTTTTCAAAATTTCCGACTCCGGCCAAAGCGCCGCTATTCGCGAAAACGACTCGACTTCACAGCCCTGACTCTTACTATTGGCATGCAGTAATCATACCTGGTGAGAAAGATCATTGAAAATTCAAGATTTTTTATAGTAAAATTAAATACTTGAGATAAAATTCTTGAGAAAAGAAAATAAAATTCAAACCAGAATTCTCAAATCACTTTTAAATAATATGTGAAGGGAAAGGGATAGTGTTTTCTAATCAAAATACCATAGTAATAAATTGGAGTGGAAAAAAATGAGGTCTAGTATTTTAACTATAGCTATCAATAAAAATGTCAAATGACATAGGACCCATAACGAAGAAAGGAGAGGGGGAAAGGACCAGGAAGCAAAATAAAAGACAAAAGTTGAGTTAAACTTTTATTAAAAAAATTTTATATTTTTCATAGGTTAACAACAATGACTGTACAAAAGGAATGTTTAACATTTTTAGTCAGTTAGAAGAGAAAGGTTAGGAACAGGTTCATTTTTCATAGTGCAGCCATTTTGTATTGAAGTATAACTAATAATGGCGTGCACTTTATTATAATTTCAAGCCAACAGCAAATGATTACATTTGCGACAGAAAATCTATGATTTAGTACACTTAAGTTTTTCAGTGTTGGCAGAACATGATTCTGAACCCAAACACAAACTGAGAAATGTAGATAATGTATTATTGTCGAGTGAGTTATTTCAATTGCATTTGATAGTGCTCTATTTTTTTATTGTATCAACGCAATTACAGAATGTTAGACAATTAGTGATACTAAATGTAGGCAGATAAGTAAAGCGGTGATTGCAACAGCAGATGGCACTGATGCTGCTCCTCCGGAAGGAAGTTTCGCTGTCTGTTGAGTGTCAGCCGGAGAGGATGGGGAGAGCTGTCTTTGGGCTGCGCCGCATGCTCCGGCACACCACGCCCCGGCGCAAACATCGCACGGTCCGCCTCCTCGGGCCATAAAGAAAACACGCGCTCGCCTACCTGAAATTTAAAAATGTTTCTTTATTAAAACAAAAATCTAAAGAGCTCACAGATACAACGGTCGGAGACCAAATTATCTTGCATTTTCGTTGTCTTACTTTTGATTTGTAAATAGTAAATCAAGAATCTGCAGTATTTGTTTTCATATATGAAATAAGTCTCACTTTGATCTGCTAAATCGAGAAGTTTGATGACGCCGGGTTTCTCCTTTGACACTGCGTACCTCCTCGCCGCCCGCAGGGTGATGCATCTCTCTCGAGCTGACAGAGGAGACAAGGAGATTCTCAGCCAGGATCCTACGGAGCGGGTAGATCTCACTGTTCCGCCAGCCTGTTAAAAAAGATAAATTAATATGAGGCGTTTATTTTGGCGTTAGTATTACAAACCATTAGTTATATGCCGTCGCATGAATTTGGTCTCGCGAACTGACTTACCAACAATGCCGGCAAGTCCAGGTCAAATTCAAATCCAGACGGAAGTCTCACTTCCATCGAAACCGGTCCACTTGTCTCTTCACCCTTTGATATGACGAATCTGAAAACAAAAAGATAATTTAGCCCCTGAGAAGTGAAGTGACCAAAATGGAATTTTTGGAAAAAATGAGTTGGATGCAGTATCATATTCTTCAGGCCTTAAAGAATCAATCCTACAAGTGAAGTGAGTGTATTAAAAACACACTTTAACCCATTGTTACGGTGTGACAAATTTGTGCGTCATTACCATAGTAATTAAAAAGGCCCGTAGACAAAGTGTCACTAGCAAAAGAATGCTCAAGTCTTTGAGTTAATACAAAAGTTTCATCATGTTGCTACTTCGCTCACTTCACTTCACGTTCAAACGATTCAAATTTGATAATCAAAACTCGATTTTCAAAATTTTTATATTAAAAACTTTTATTTCGTATTTTCATTTGAAATTATTAGTAAATTTTTATCCTTTTGTACCGGTCTGCAGGTGTAAAAAGGTTAACACTAGTTTATATTTTGTTCTGTTGTTCAGTAAAATGAGTATATTTTGAATTCATTACCCAACGCATACGGTGAGTTGCAAATGGTGGATGGTGGAGACTGCGTCAACCCGCGGGTCCAGGGTGAAGCGGGGCCACGCGCCTGTGACATTAGTGCGGCGCCATGCTCTCACGCCAGTCAACACTACGCCCTGACCTGTTGCTGATACCTCACAGTGAGGACGGCGTACCTTTTTAAAATTTAATATTAGTATGAATTTGAAATAGTCAACCCTCTTCCAGCACCCTTTGCTATAAATCGGTTTTTTATGGCGTGTGCTGCGGTCTTCAGGATAATTAAAGAATATTTATCAGTCGCTGTACGTCCTTTTACTTTTGATAATGTAAGTCATTAAAAAAATCTCTATCTCGTCTATGCTGTAGGAGGGTTGACTGTACAATATATTTAAATACAAACTATTAAAAGACGTGGTGTATTGCGATTGGTGTAGCCTTCATAGATCCAATTACCATTTCTTAAGTGCTTCCACTATGGCAGTAGAGTTTAATCTACTTCACATTGAATCTAAAGAGGAATCAAAAGTATACCATTTCCAAAGGCGGATTAAGAACATGGAAGGCCCCAGGCGCAATGTAATTTTCGAGGCCCTCTTTTTTAATGATGAAAAAGCGTCGCAAAATTCATTCGACATGAGACTAATTATAATTATTTTGTTGATTTCATTTTGAGTCTTCCTACAAATTGTAATTTGAAAAATGTAATGTAAATGTATATGTATTCCCTGCAGTTCTCTAGAAACAATTCAGAATTATTGGGTCATTCAATATTACTATATTTTATACTATTGAAAATGATTTTTTTTGATGTGACAGATAATAAAGGGTTTTTCATTAAGGGCGCTCAATTTTTTTTTTTAAATTAAACAACGAATGAAGATATCTAAAAAAAAATTATTATGTTTTGAAGTAAATTTAGCGGCAATTATGTATGAAATTCAATTTCCCTCGCATGACCACCGCGGGCACTTTTGCAGAAGTTCAATTGTTGAATCCAATTTTCCACCACTTTTTCACATAATTCGGCCCGAATCGCACCAAATTCGCGTTCAATATTTTCTCTTAGCTCTTGTAACGTCGCCGGCTTGTTGGTATAGACCAAAGATTTAACATAGCCCCAAAGAAAATAGTCCAATGGTGTTAAATCGCATGATGTAGGCGGCCATTGAACTGGTCCATTTCGCGAAATAACACGCTCACCCAATTTGGTTTTCAATAAGTCAATTGTTGCGTGTGCCGTGTGACTGGTAGCGCCGTCTTGTTGAAACCACATATTGGCCAAGTCCATACCTTGCAATTGAGGCCAAAAATAATCAGTTATCATGGAGCGATAACGATTACCATTTACAGTAACATGACGATTAGCATCATCAACAAAAAAATATGGTCCAATGACACCTCCGGCATGTAATCCACACCAAACGGTGATTTTTCCGGGATGCAATTGTGTTTCGTGAAGCACGTGTGGATTGGTGCCTGCCCAATAATGCATATTTTGCTTGTTTACATATCCATTGACCCAAAAATGAGCTTCGTCGCTAAAGATGATTTTTCGATGGAATTCAGCATCATTTTCAAATTGTTGTGCAGCCCAATTGAGGAATTGGTGACGCTTCAAATGGTCAAGCGGCTTTAGTTCTTGTGTCAACTGGATCTTGTATGGATGTAGGCCAAGATCTTTTCGCAAAATTCGCCACAATGACGTCGCAGAAATGCCCAATTGTTGAGAACGTTGTGTCAGTGACTCATTTGGGTCATCAAGAACAGATGCTCTAGCGGCGGCAATATTTTCCTCACTTCGTGCATTTCTTTGTCTCACTGGCACTGGAATATTGTGTAGCGACAATGTGTTTCAAATTTTTGCACCAAACGTTGAATTGTTGATGTGGCAGGCAAGTGATGACGACGATAAAATGGTCGTAATGCTCTTAAAGTTGCGGTGAGTGAACGCGAATTTTGGTAGTAGATTTGAATAATTTGCAAGCGTTGCTCCGGTGTGTACTGCTCCATGATGATTTGCCAACTAAGTACGAGTGTTAACCTCAAAAAAAATTGAGTGTCAAAACGTCAAAAAGTACAAGTGTTAACCTCAAAAGTTTGAGCGTCCCTATTGAAAAACCCTATTATATTCTGAACCAAATACATGTCTCAAAAAAATCCCTCATTTTCAAAACATTATGTGGGCTACATATTTTTGAGGTCCCTAAGTTTTGGAGTCCCCAAGCGCGCCCCTAGTGCTAGAGTAATCCACCACTGCCCGTTTCCCATACGATCTTACAAATTTATCGAATGCCTCAAAGTGAATTTTGAAACAGCCTTGATAACATACCTGTCCCTTTTGCACAAACAAACTGTTGCGTTCGTCGATGTTGAAGGCAGTCTTATCGTCAGCGGTAGGGCACCTAAACTCGACCTGGGCTTTGGTCTCGTGGGGCAAGGCCACCGCGAGATCCGCCAGAGCGGGTGAGAGAGGGTTGTCCCAAGCGTAAGTCGAGCCGAGCAAAGCGCGGGCAACTTCTAACGCTCCTCTGGAAGGAGGTGTCGCCAGAGTGGGAGGAGGCAGCAGCGCCCTGAGTGCCCACTCGCTTGTCCATGCGTCTCTTCCGAGGGCGGGACTTCTGAACATTTCACCGGATATGTCCCACCAACGTTGACCGTCTAAAGAAAATTTCAGTGTTTTCATTAGAGGGACAATATCTAGGTGAATGTTAAATTGCCATAGACAACAAATTAAACTGATTTCAGATTTGTTTCGGGTGCATGTTATGGGGTGAAATTTTGGTACTAACGTAGAATGCTTTAGTTCAAAGCCAACATGAGAGTGGATTGATTATTTGGGCCCTGAGAGGGGCGAAATATGCTCTTATGGCAGATACGTATGGTTGAGATTCAAATTTTTATATCTGAGAACATTATGTTTTAATCTTTTTCACATTGCAAATACAAAAAACATGTGATTTTTTCTGTAAATTTTTTTACTCCGAAACTTTTTAAAATTTATTTTTACATAGCAAAAGCAATGAGTGTTTGTTAAAAATCCCTTCCCACTTTCTGATCTCAAAAAGTGACGCATAGCAAAAGCGATTAGCTAACCACTCTACTTTCCATCCCTACTTTCTTCGAAAATGAAAGGTTTAGCAACTGAGTAACAAGCAGTTCTCGTAGAAAAACATATGTATGTTGGGACTCCGCGAGGAGTCCATATGCTCCAAGTTGGGAGCGGACATGGTTAAAAAAAACAGCAATAAAAAAGTAATTTATGATTTTTTTAATGTATATATAGCCCCTTTCAAGCCAAAAGGGCGTTAGTGACAAATCAATACTTTTTAGGAGACAAAAAAGAGTGAACAAATATTGTGTCAATTAGAACAACACTGTTTCTTTACCACTTCTTTCCATGTATTGGAGTTTTTTTTTAAGAATATCCTTTTTACAGTTTGTGCTTTTTTTTGTGAACCAAACTTTATATTTAACTCGGAATAAGTTGACCACAGGAATAGGTGCATTGAAAAATACCTGTTGAGTTGGATGTAGCCGTTAGCAAATCTATTGCCTGTGATGCTTTAGCATGTCCTGAACGATGCAGCACGGCAGCTAGAGGGGCGAGAACTACGGGGCCTGCCTCGTTAGCTTTTTCCATATTACGAGCCAGCCAGTCTTGGGCGCGTGCACCAACATTTGAGTACTCTTCTAATGTCAGGTACTGAAAGTATAAATTAAAGGTTACCGCATCGAAAAAAACAGGTATTTTATAACAAACAGCTTAGTTTTCCTGTGAAATTCGCTTCTAAAATGTTTATACACTTGGGCCTCGTATAACACGGTTTTATACAACACGGATGTATAAATTGTGACATATTTTTATACAACACGGTTTAAGGAAAAAAAAAAAAATTACAATAAACATTTGTCGTGGTATTGGTGGAGAAGGTTTATATGACACAGATATTCCATGACATCTAATAAATAATGTAGGATCGTACGTTGAACAAAGAAGAATTAGTCGAAATGTTGGATGAACCTACGACAATTAATGACTCAAATTAGCTTAAAAACAATAATTGACAGCCTGGAATTGGCTATTAAATTATTTATTTTTTTATTGAAAATTATCCTATAAAGTAGTATGGAGTTCGAAGTTCAAGACGGAATTACAAAATATTTTGGAACCTTGCAAGGAAATATGTAATTCGATATTTTTTTGGAACGTAAACCCAAATTTTGTATGAACTTCAGACCTTGTATAACACGGATTTGTTTTACACTACCTTTTTGTGGAACCATATAACTGTGTTATACGAGGCCCAAGTGTACAACATTTACTTATTTACACAATTTCAAGCTATTCTATTAAGTTTTGTGAACCTTTGTATCAAGGAAAGCCTGAAGCGTAATAGCAGTTAGGGTGATTTTATTCTGCTGGACAGTGTCATCAAAATTGGTGTCGGTTGCTTCCTCCCAATGGCCGTCAGGCTTTTGCTTCAACGACAGCCATTTCAGAGCAGTGAGCACTGTGGAAGGTTGAATGCCGATTCCGTCTATTTTCAAACCAGCTCCTAACCAACGAGCGGTGTTGCCTGTAACCCTGAAAATGAAAAGAATAATTCACACACTTAAAAAAACACAATAAAAGAGCTGAAGAAAGCAAAAACTTTTGTATTCTCTAAATGGGAATCTCATTCTTAGATATTAGGCAAAAAAAAAAATGTGAAAATAGTACAAAAAATTCTGTTTTAATTCTGTATATGCTACAGTGAAACTGTATTCTCAGTGAAAATATATTCTTCTCCAAGCTGTCATTGAAATTAAATTTGACCGCTCTATCTTCAGTCCTATGTTTGTCTGAGTTTTTCTTTGGTTCTCTTTATATGAAAGGGACTACTTGCTGATTTTGTTTCATTGAAGCAAACCAAAATTTTAGGCTGGCAAATCATCGACTTGGGCCAATAAATTCAATAATCGTGACCAGTGAAGTCATGTTGTCATACAAATCTATTACTTGATACATTTTCACTGAGAATATAGTTTCACTGTAACATATATAATACTAGTATTCGAACCCGGCTTCGCTCGGACCAGTTTGGGGTTATGTTCACCTCGGCGCGTAAATTCAGACGGGCCAAGTTGAAACAACTGGCAACTTAATGACCAACAATGCAAAAGGGAATTACAGACCCACAGACATACATACGCCGTTTCGGTTTTAAATATTAGATATTTTGGTTCATATGAAACTACTCGAGTATTTTGTAAAATGTACTACTCGATACTCGAGTAATTGGAGTCTCTACACACATTGATAAAAAACAAATTTACCGTCGAAACTTTCGCGAGCGAAATCAATTCGTTTGTTTGAACTTGCAACAACAATGCAAAAGGGAATTACAGACCCACATACATACATACGCCGTTTCGGTTTTATATATAAGATTCCTCTCCACCAAGAAGTGACATTTAACATGTCAAAAGTGATAAATATTTTAATGGTAAGAGTTTTCCCCAATTCCTTTTTTGCTATAAGGACAGCAAAATATTTTGTTATAAGTAAGATAAATATTGTTTTTTAGCTGAAAAAACTATTCAAAAAAAAGAATAAAACAAATGCTGGAATACCAGTTAGTTATCCATTGATTAATTATTCATAGTTCATATAATTGACATTTCAGTCTGAATGAAGGTTGAAATGGCATTGTCATTATGTTGATATGTACTGTGAAATTAATTCTTCTTTTGATTCCTACTGAACAGATAACCCCTTAGCAAGCTGTCAGTCTTTGGCAAAAGCACAGTGTTTGTTTGTAATTACAAACTAATCATTTTCTAATAGTGTATTACCAGACACTGCCTTCTTCATTTTGATGGGGTTTGATGCTGAAGGATCCATCCGGTTGACGGTAGGCCAGTTGCTGCTGATAGCCTAATTGCATCACTTCGATGGCCTTATGTTTGACAGCTTCTGATTGTTGCCCGGTACCCTGGAAGCAATGAAAGTATCTTCAGTCTTCAAACTAAATTATCGATTATAGTGACTATTGTATAATTCTTTGGAAATTCTTTGTTTTTCAATATTCAATATATACTATAATGAGATGTGTAGTTTTTTTCTGGTGATGTAACAACCGTTGTGATTGTGGTCTTCAGAAATTTTCTACTTCCTATGTGAGAAGCGTTTCCAGATCTTAAAGATACTCCTAGAGCGTGAGGATTGCTTCTATGTCCGTAACTATTTGATAAATTAGAAATTCAGTACAGTGGGAAATTTTCCTGCTAAATAAAACATTAATCATTAGTAATATAAATGGAATAACATTGTGGCCAACCCCATCACCCCTTTACTCTTCCGGACCTCTCACTTAACATATTGGCTACGGGAATGTGGAACATGAGTCATTTCTTAATATGTCCATATTTACCCCGTAGCCAAGGTGTTAATATGTGATCAAGAATAAGCATGCACCTGAAACACACATATAATATGTTCAAGACCATTGGGTGAACACTTTCACAATTGTGGCAACAACAGAAGACATATCTTAACATCATGAATCATGAATAAAATCATTTTGTATACTCAGAAACCGATTAGCAAATAAATTGTTATTAATGGAACAGCTGGATTTTTTTTACAATTCATAATTGTTGAAAAACTAAATCACACTGTCACCTCAAGAGCCTGGTAGAGAAGTGCTGTCCCTGCAAATGATCGCATGTTGTCATATCCGTTAGCGGGTGGGGCTTCGAGGGCTTGGGGCAGTCGCTGCAGAGCTGGTGCCAGAATAGAACCTGCGACCACAGCCTCCAGTGTTGTTTCATGCAGAGACGACTGGTTGTTGGCGCGATCTCTGCCTCTCGGTGCCCAGCGCTTCAGCTGAACTGTAACATTGGTTTCTCCTGAACCTGAACTCAAGTCTAAAAGATCTCCGGCTAGGGTGTGCTCTTCTTCTCCTTCAGGCTATAACACACGTACAACAAAGTGTTGATAAAACGTGGATATCATCATAATAGGATTATGTGCTCAAAAAAAAAATGGTGATATATTATAATATACTTTTATTTTACAAAATACCTTGTTATATTTTTTTCTTTTAGAATTTTTTTAAGAAAAAAAATAATATTTGGCATTACAACTTACGCCAATGCGCCAAATATTCCTAATTGTGAAAGTCATACGAGATTAACTCGATGATAAATAATGAATCAGTTGTGCACAAAATCAACGATAAATAACATAAACCCAGCCCAAGATCTCTTTTTTTTCAATTGAAAAAATCTGACCTAGCTGGGAATTGAACCCGAGCCCCCTGATCACTAGAACAAAGCTCTTGCCACTAGACCACAGAGACCGATTGGGGTTTGTCTTGATATAACAGTATATTGATTTGTACAGCGTTGCAAACACACATACTTGACTGAATGCTGATAGGTGGCAGTTCCACGTGGTTTATTTATCGCTATTGACCATTTATTGGTGGGAAAATGACGAGATATTTAAATTCGTAGTTCTTATGTATGTTTTTTGGTAGATATGCTGGGAACTTTGTTATTCCACGTATTGTGTAATAAGTAGCGACATGTGTTTCTTTTCATTGAGGAGCATCTTCAGACTTGTTATCGCCGTTTAAAAAAAGAACTGAGTGTACTTAATCACTCACTGAAGGGCATTTCAACGATGAAAAGGGATGGTTTTTCAAATTTTAAAAATTTGTATGTTTCACACAAAATAATATATGGATAGTCTTACATAGACTGTCAACTCCTCGTTCGATCGTTTCAGATGTGCTCATGCCGGTGGCGGTGAGCTGCAATGTGATGGTCCTCTTTTCCTCGACTCTGGGAACCGAGATGAAAAAGACTGCCGTTGCTGATCTACCGGCTGGTGCGCTCACACGTTGCCTTCTGTACAGCTCAAGTTCTGTTAACAATTTTTTTGTACTGTTTAGTTGAATACATTTATAAGTTAACCCCTCGTGGAGCATATGGTCTCCCAATAAAAGCAGTTGTTTTAGGAGAACTGCTTGGTATTCAGATCAGTGGAAGTGAATTTTGACACGATAGATGTCAAATTTGAATCGTTTCAGTTTTGTCCATGATTAAGAATTTCGATTGAGGGTGCTTGATGGAATTTCAATATCAAATTTGAATCGATTGAATTTTGTACTTTTCCATAAGCTTAATTGAATTTATTTTGAATTTTTCTATGAGTTTGTCAGTTCAAGTACATTCATGCACTTGAAATGCCTGAAGATGCCAAAAGGCGAAACCCGGATCGTTAGCAGCACAACTCATAGAAAAGTATAAAATTCAAACGAATCAAACTTTTCCATGAGTTTTGTCGTTAGCGATCCAGGTTTCCCCTATCAACATCTTCAGTGATTTTAAGCTTAAATTAGTAACCTGGTCTAAATAAATTAAGTGTGCAATAAGTACAGTAATTTTTTAATTTATTGCTTTTCCACAAAGCATTGACGGTGAAAACCTTAAAAGTGAATAATGAACATTCCTTAAAACCATGTCCCATGTTTATTATTGTGTTATTTTAATGCTCAACATACATGTACATAAAATAATAGATTCTTATGTAAAACATTGATTGCTCACTTACTCGGAGAAGTATCAACTTCATTTGTGGGGTCTTCAAACTTAAATTCTTGTCTGGAGTTGTGCAAAGTCAGTTCAGCTTCCGTTTCCTTTTGACTTCCAGGCCTGGGAGCGAACGTGACCGGCAGAGCTAGTCCTTCACCGGACCTCATGGAGAGAGGAAGAGCTATAGTGAGGCGCGGTCTGGTCACGGAGCGTGACGGAGGCGCGGAACTGGCTAGGCCTAGACCTTTCGCCCTGTGGACTGCCCATCCTCCCACGGACCAGGAAGAGCCCGCCGTGGCTGATACTCTGCGCCCTAATACGCCATTACCTTCACTTCTGTGAATGGAAAAAGATTACAGGTTATTAATAATAGCATTCAACGTGGCAGTTCCACACATATGGTTTTAATTTATTTTATTGATTGCTCAGTTGCATTGCTCACAATGTTTAACCCGTGGAGTGCTAGCGTCTCATATGCTGAGACTCCTGATTTTGGTGTGTTGCAAATTGGTATTAAAAATAAATAGAGTTAAAAGTGTTAAAACTATCATGTAGAAGATTCTTTTATTCAAATATGTATGCATTATTTGATCTCATTGTCTCCATGGGTGTATTTAGCACAGAAAATGATAAATTAATGTTTAAAATCTTAGTAGTAAAAATATTCGTAAATGGGCTCAGCACGGAAGAGGTTATCAAGAAACTTATTTTTGGGTGTCACAAGTGTGTAAGCATGCAAACAAAAAGATTTCAATTTAATGCAGCCACATCTATAGCAGAGTTTCCTAAACTATGTTCTGAGGAATACTGGGGTTATCCAAAAATTTGGAATAGTTTATACAACGAGACACATTTGAATACCTTCTACTTAATATTGAAAAGCAAGAAATGGTCAATTTCTTATCATTTTCATGAATTTATAATTTCAAATAGTGAATAGAGGAAAAAGGGGCTGTCACAAAATTAGGTGGAAAGATTCAACTGGTGCGAATTAGATTTAGATTTGAAATCACATGTCCATGAAATCATGTTTTTGTGTTATGTAAATTTGCTTCAAAACTAATAAAAGCAATTTAATTTCATATCCGCGTCTGTGAAATAGGATTTTCATAATATAAGTAATATTGTAAGGGCTTCAAAATGGAGGTGTTTTTACCCAAGAGTTAAATTGGTGAACAGCCATGTAGGTGTGGGCAATTGCCCCAAGTGCAATCTCGGTGCGGGCGGAGCAGGCAGCCGACTGAAAGCGTAAGGTCCAGCCAGAGGCGGACGTGTGCTATCTTCGTGAAGGTTTCTGTCAGATTCGTTTTCATCCTTACCTGTAATTGTAATGAAAGTTAAATTAAGATTTCTAAAAAGTGGACACGAATTCTATGAAATACTTGAGCTATGAATTCTATTAAATAGTTTTACTAGATATTATGTAAATCATTCACCAAGAGGATGTCGGTAGTTCACCAAGTTATCTGTTATCAAAACAACTCCAGATTTCTGAAATCAAAAAAACAAAGATTGCCTATCAAAAATTATCCATTTCATATTTTGGTTATATTTACTTTGCCATATGGCTAATTCCATTCCATGAACTAGGGTTTCAATCCACAAATGGACATTTGTTGACCCTCTTATGAAATTGGAATACGGACCGTACTCCAGCTCTATGAGACGCAAAAACAGAATTCACTGATCCTGTTAGACAGCGGGGTACTTGGATTCTATTAAATTTTACTGATGAACTGGAGAAGACAAGGCGAAAGAAACAACTCAAAATACTTTTTTCCCATAGAAGAGAAAATTTAATTGTTTTTTAAAAAAAATCATTTAAGAGTGCTACATATCAATATAGTAATTATTGTCATTTAAATCAAGAAAGTTTTTTAAAAAATACTAACATCAAACGCATCTCCGGTGACACTGCCACCGATTTCTTTGTAAGCGTGTTTCATACTTTCTGAGCTTCTTGAGAACATCCTCAATTCTTTGATGATCTACAAAAGAAGTAAGATTTTATGTGATCAAATTAATTTTATAGAATAAATAATTAATTTATGAGAATAAAAAGTGATATTACTTGTTCAATCGTTAGCCCGTTTCCTTGACCGGCCTGATAATGATGGTCAGTGGCAATGGAGAAATCGGGGGATGGAGCATTGGCCATCAGAGCAACGTAAGAGTCCGGCTCAGCTGCGACACTGATGTCCAGGTTTCCTAGTGGCTCTGGATTTTCAGGCTGTATTTTGATCTCAACCTAACATCAGAAAAAGTGTATGATTTAATAAAATGTTGAGTTTGTATTTTTAATTACATCAAAATTAATAATCAAAAATATGGTGGTTTTATTGCAGGAATTCAGTCAGAAATCAAAAGCAGCGATGTACCTAGTCTGGGCTAGTGATTCAGATACGTTTGACTTAAATTTTGCCTATTTCTGTAACAAGTGCAAGGGAAGAGTAGCATTTTTTTTTTTTTATTTCCCTGGCTATTTAACCCAAGTTTTCTGCTGTCATGCCTAGTCATGCATATGATTACTAAGGATTTACTGTTCATAATTTATTAGAAATATCTTAAGTACATTCATTATCATCTTCATAATACTGCTAAATCTAAAATTAATATTGCACATCAAATAAAGAGGATACCAGAAAAATTAACATACATGATTTTGAAGCACACCTTCCACTGCAAATTGAATAGATGATGCAATCAGCTGGCCTGAATCCGTAACGTATGAAACAATTATAACTGCTTCCGGCGCCATCGCTTGTGTAGCTTGGAATCTAAAATCTTCAACCCTGTGGGCAGGTGCAACCTATAAAGCAAAGATTTATTTAGTATAGAGATTTTAACTGCGCTCTTGATTTTATAACTATAATATTATTTAACTGTTGATAGTTATTAATTATGACATTGCATAATTGCTTGAATTATTACAATTTTACAGGCCGTCTATCAGTGGCTTTTCAGAATGCCAACATGTTATCTACAGCAGTGCTTCCCCAACCTTTTTCAACTGCTAACAAATGTTCTTGTAAACCAGCAGAAAATTAATGCGGAAATTAAACTATATCGTAAAACGGGGTGAATAGAGACAAAAACAAAGATTGAACTTTAGCACAACTTTACTAAGTATCCAATGTATTTTTTACTATTTATATATAATTCTTTACAATAAATATAATACTATCTCTCGTATGACAAAACCAAACCAACTAAATGATTGACCAAAATTTAAAAAAACGTGTTTAAGTTTGATGCCTTTGATCCTTACTTTTTGACCCCAAGTTTTTGAAGTTTATAAAAACTTCTCATTTATTGCAATGAAATTAAAATCAATCATGTTTTTTTTGGTAATAAGTACGGAATGAATAGAGACTCGTATAGAATAGAGGTTTATATAATCCAATCATTTAAATCTGTATTTTTGTCTCTATTCGCCTAAGTCTCGATTTACCCTCTCTCGTCTATTTACCCCGAATCAATGTGAATAGAGACATCGGACAAAATTGACTGTGTCTTAATAACGATAGTGAATATTTGAAAAATATTGTCATGCATGTGTAGTAGGGCCAGAGAAACAAGTTTCAAGCCATTCATATTTGAATTATGTGGCGCAGGAATGAAGATCGTGAAGGGTAAAAAGTGTCTCTATTCACCCCGTTTTACGGTAATATCATTACCATAATTTTGACAATGACAGTAAAGTTTTACTGTAAAATGATTATTTTACCGGGACAGTCTTTGCGAAAATGATCTCTCCTCTACCCAAGACATGGTAAGTGAAGGATCTGAGGGGCTCTGTGCAGTTTACTCGTATGTGGACCTCGTTGCCGACAGATGGTGAAGTGGATACGAGAGCCGCCTGTATGAAGTTTTCACTCGAAGAGTATGATGCCACGATTCCTGTCACCTCGTGCTTCAGCTCTTTGTAGAATATCTGTGAAGTAATTTTTGTGTCAGAATGTTACTTAAAATACTGTTAACAACCCACCTATAAGCATTCCTCAAATATATATGATTCCTATAGCGTATAATACATATTATGGTAGTCTGCCTGGCAGTGTATTTTTTTAACAAAACGCTCAAATTTTCAAGGGTAAATTAGAATTTTTATCATGTGACATTTACCTCGATATTCATTGTGGATTGGTTGCTGACTGGATCGGGAAAGAAAGTGTATTGCAGATTTCCATCAGCATTCAATGCGTGTTCCGATTCTATCATCTTGTCTATTTTTTCTCCTTCTCCCGAGAAGCTATACTTCACTTTGATAGAACTAAGGTCTTTTGTTTCCGTTTCTTCCCAGTCTGACACTTTCACCTGGAAAAGTGGTAATGATAACGTTATCAAATGGTAATTTTAAATCAGTCAAAAGTTTTCTCTCAGCAATGTATGTCAAGTTTGTGTCACATAAGAAGTGGCGGCTCGTGGATAAACTGGGGGTGCTGCGGATGATATAAAAATAAAAAAAATACTTATTTTCATAATATTTACTAATAATATTAAAAACGACATGCATTTCATAAATCATTAAAGCTATGCATTTCTTTCGTTGAGTAAAACACTTTCTCATGAGAATCAAATTAGAAGAAATAAAGCTCGCAGCCGTATATAGCTATTTCTACGGACGCAGCACTGCGAGAAAGACAGTACCAAAGCATGCTTATATTTGCGAAATCCCCTCTCCGCGCCCCTTATTTGCCTTCTCAAATATATTCTATCGCAAACGGTACTGCATAATATATATTTGTACCGCGGTATGTGATAATTATTGAATGCATAGGTGCGCGGGCGAGTTTAATACACGTAAATAATATTGATATTTTCAAATAATATACATAAATTTATGTATATTATAATTTTACATTTTTCTAAATTTACTTGTGGGTGCTACAGTTCCGCAGTGCGGATGGACGAGCCTCCAATGAACATAAGTACAATTAAAATACATCACATAATTTTGCATATTTTTAATAACGGTTTCAATACGGGGTAGCTAGTAACTTCACTAGTTTCAAATTAATATACAGGAGAAATAGTCATAACAAATAGTACCTGAAGAGTGTAAGGTAGAAGTGGTTTGTAGAACGGAGGTGCATCATACTTCAGATCTTGCCGGTTGCGATGCAGCAGAATCAGCGTTGACACATTGTGTCTCCTACCGGTCAAAGCTTCCTCCACGGCGGCTTCGATGACAACTCGGCGCCACGGCCCGCCACCAGTGCCGGCTCCGACGGCTGCTGCCCCGGCTTCCAGACCGAGATCTGACGATATGCCGATTTCTACACTGGCCTTTCCTTCGATGATCAGAACTTTTCTGGACGGGGCTTGGAATATAGGCTGGATTACTCCGGAATAAAATACGGGATACGATGTTACTGTCAGCTCACCGGTCACATCTTGGCCTGTGAATTGCCTGAAAATAGTATTTAACACATTGGCTACGAGGGAATTAAAACAAATAAATCAAGTACATCGAGCACTTGAAAAGCCTGAAGATGCCGAAAGGCGAAACCCGAGTCGTTGGCGACAAAACTCATGGAAAAGTACAAAATTCAAACGATTCAAATTTGGCATAGATAAACAATGCGTATTCCATGTTCTCCGTAGCCATTGCGTTAAATATGTCAAATTTTTGTGTCAGATCTGTAGTTGAGTGATCAAAATCACACTCCTTAGTTTTTATGTGTACATGTTTGCATCCCAATTTTTTGGCACAGGAGTAAATAAACGATTTATTTGAATTGTTTGAAAAAAGTTCATCCGTATAACTGAAAACACCGAAAGGCGAAACCCGGGTCGTTCGTGAGAAAATTCATGGAAAAAAAAACAATACAAAAAAGTCAATAAATAAATCAATTCAAAATGTTTACGATCTCTCAAATATTATGCCATTCAGGATGTTGTGTTTTTTTCGATCCCAGTATATCGGAATAACTAAATTAACGTGTAATCAACGAATTTTGAAGCATTCACTGGAAATGCTTCTTTCATAACACATTTTTACGCTTTATTTCACAACAGCAAACAATCGAAATCATGCAATCATTGCGCAAAATACTCAATTGTTTTTGTCATATTTTTTCGATAAAAAAATCAATGGATGTCGAATTGAAATTGTGTAATTACGCGACAAAGTCAAGTGAAGCGCAAAAAGTAAAAAGTATACAACTCACTCGGCTGTCACGGTTACGGTGAACCTTCCATCGCTGAGGTAAATGTGCTTCGGCGCCTCGATGTTCAGATTGAACTTGGGCAGAACGAAATCCGCCACGAGAACCTTCTTCACGTAGAGCTGGCCCAGCAGCTCCGTCTCGAAGGACCAGTCGCCGAGTGTTGGAAAGTCTGCAATCTGGACCTCACCGCTGAACACGCCTTTCGTCAACGAAACACTTGTCCACTGTCTGACGATGTTTCCGTTCCCGTCCTAAAAAAATACAGATTATTTTTTAACCGCTTCAGCACCGAGCAAAGTGGTGGCCCTAGTAACGTCTACCGCTCGACTTTTTATTGAATTTCATTAAACTCTTTCTATAATATTTATTACATAAAAAAAATTCACTAGCAAAATGATGCTGGTCCGCATAAAAAATGTTTGAATAGCACTGGTTTGAAACTCAAATTCCTTGAGGAACATTAGGATATCCGGATGTTAAAAAGGGATACTTGGTTTATTTGTCATGCTCATATATGTATGTGCATCACCCGAAGCGGATCCAATACAAAAAATTTAAAACGATTAGTACGTATAATCGATAATTGATTGTCGTATAGGACATTACCTTGAGCGTCAATTGCGGATGAACATCTGGAAGCGGCTTGAGATACATATTGAGGAGTAACAGTCTGAATTGAAGCATCTCGCCTGGTGTGTAGACAGTTTTGTCTGTGTGGACAAATACACAATAGGTTTTGTTAGCATATTGCAAAGGGGCGGACGCCTGGAACTCCTGGCCCGCTGTTGACTTCACCGTCAAGTTGTACTCCCCTGGATTTAAGGCGCCGATCTGCAACGTATAATCAAAGTAATATTGTATATTCTGCGATGATTCTTTCTTTATTTCTCGTCGGAAAACCTTGGCTCTTGAACTCTCGAAGTGATTGAAATACCGTATAGCCCAAGCTAGGATCTCGATATTTGGAATGTTTTTCAATGTACCACTACATGCAAAGTTAACTACTGATTAGCAAGTGTTCCATAAACGCGGCAAAATTATTCGATTAACACGATGGGTACGTCTCGACACGACTCTCGTGTCCATATAAAAGAGTCATGCGTTGGACAGGGGTGCTGTGTTCAATGTTTTCAACCAAATCTCCAGCATGTCTACAATTATGATTATTTAGCCTTCACACTGTAAAACATCTTTAGGTGTTCTTAAGTACTTGCACCGGCTTGGACGCTCCCAAATTTTCCCCCAAGTGTAAATCGTCACTTCTCGGTGAAAATTCATCATTTAAAATGAATAAAACATATTTTTTCGTATTAATTCCATATATATTCGGACAAAGATCAAGGAAGGTTTCAGTTTCGGACTGATCATCAGTTGAAAATCTTCGCTTGAGCGAAACCGGTTCTGATCTTTATTAGAATACGTATAGAAATATTACTTTAAAATGAGTTTTATTTACTAACAATATTAATTAACAAGACTGAACAGAAAAAGAATGTTTCATGAATCATGACGAGTGTTGTCGAATGCATGTATCAACTTGCACTTTATGTTGCAGATTTATTTACATATTGTTACGCTTATTAAGGGTTCAATCCTTCCCAACGCAGCTTTTTAACAGGTGGAATATGCATTTCTTCCATCAATAAGTTTTTTTGCACTCAAAAATATTCTTGCCATCGGCCGCCACTTTTTAAAATAGTTCCATGAATTTATTGTTTCGTTGGCGTACAATTGAAGAGTTTACCAATAAAATATACATGCAATATCTTTATTGAAATGTTTACTTGATATGTTACGGAATGAAAATATATGTACTTTGAATGTAGCGATCGCTGTAGACCCAGGCTGTAATGTCAACTGCTGGGACTCCCGGAAACCTCTTCCGAGGACCTCCAGGAGGAGTGCTCCGCCTCCTTCATCAGCGCCACCTTTGGATCTTGTGATGGCTGCCCTGAATTCGCTCATCGGTCTGAGGGAACGACCAGCCACGACTGTGTACTGCCTAAAAATAAAACATTCAAAATTAGCAAAGAATAAAATTTCAATCATTCACATATTATATGAATCGTTCCACAAATTTGTTATAAAAAATATTTTTTTCATCCTTTGCCTTTGTTATATCCGTTTCATTAGCGTATTTCTAGCATATATATATATATGTATACCTTTATTTCTTTTGATTTTTGTGTTTCATTTTTTAGTTAGAATTGATATGGTCTCGTTAATCTATTCACAGATTACCTAACGATCGTTGAACTCGAGTATTCTCCCGAGCTTTGCTGACTCTTTACAGATTACGGACTCTTACCTATTTATTAAATGCACTTACTTGTGGTTATTACCCTGTTAATGATCATTGATACTTAATTGATTTTTAATGTATTAGCTTGTTTTACTAAGAAGTCTTCAACATTTTAATTATAGTCTATTTTGTTTTTATTTCGCTTCGATTTATTTGCTTAGTTGTAATACCAATTGTTTGCCATACCTTGCAATTTTTGCTTAACTTTGTATAAATATCGCTGTATCGATGTATTTTTTATCAGTTGATAATGCTCGCCATGAGCGAAACCGGTCCTAATCAAATAAAATTAATGTGGGAAAAAGTACTAAAAATGTGTTACTATTTTTATTTTAATCCGTAATTTACACGGAACGCAGCCGAATCAAGATATTGACAGTATTATAATATTTATTTAGAAAAAGCAAATCATGGCATTACAGCTGATGCCAATGCGCCATGTATTTGACAAATATAAATACATGTATTTATATATATACATACATGTAAATACATAATAAAAATCACTAATTATTTCAAAACAAGATGAAAACATTGTAGTCATAAAAACTGAGAGAAAAAATTTATAAAATCATATTAGAAATTTTCAAAGATGTCAACCGAGTGAGTTCTGACAAAATCAACTTTTATTCATAAAATATAGTATTCGTCTGAACTCACTCACAACTTTAATTCCTGGCTTAATAATTAACGGCCAATAAAATTCGATATCTGTTTTTGGAATCATCCAAAAATCTATTTTAAAATCGTGTTCTATAACAAGAATTTTGACACGCTAAACAAGCTCTTCATAGCCCCAGCTGGTCTCCAAGAAAAGAAACAGTCCCACGTAATTTAAATATTTACCTACCTGTTTGAAAAGAAAAATATAGCGCCTAAGATTGCGTCAGAAACAAGCATAGGCGACATCGAAACATTTTTGTTTATTTTACGACATAAGTTCCCAACCTTTTCCGGGTGGCGACTCCTTTTTATAAAAGCCGCGTGACCCGCCACCCCCGATGAAATTGAAAAAGGCATTTTTAATAAGGTAATTTAAAAAAAAATGCATTGCAGTTGACTGTATGAGTGGCGACCCCACAGAAAACCCCTTCGCGACCCATGGGTTGAGTACCTGTGTTTTACGGGGACATTGACTTATTTCTTTCTAACATGGGAGTTAAATTCAATGTGGAATTGTGCTAAAAATGTGTTATTATTTGTATCATGGTTGTTTGGTTATAACTCTGTACAAGTAAAAGGAGCTATTGTTTTACTGTAAACAATGGGCATGACAGATCTTTTCAACGCTTATGTGCACATGTATTTAATCCGTAATGTCTTGTTCAGGTAAAACTCATGTATGTCCATTAGAGGTCTGCACAGACTGAAATTTTAAAATTTTACCCTGCCCGAACACGAAGACATATGACCCGGCCCGGGCCCGAGGCTCATTTCCAAAAGTTTTACCCGAACCCGACCCCGACATTTTGCAACCTTGCCTGAAAAAATCCGATTTTTTTTTTCTAATAAAAATTAAAAATTGACTCATCAATTATCGTATGTGTGCAGTTGTGCGAAATACATTTCTTCCTAATTGGAATTAGTTTTTGTTTGTTTTACAGGAAGGACGATTCAAGTGAGTAGTTCCTGTTTTTGAACCAGAAAAGCTGAAAATGCATTTACATTTTATACACTCAACGTATCCAACTTTTTTGTTTGTAGCCACCTCTATGATTTCACTAAATGATTTCTACACTTCTCTTTTCCCATGGGTTTTTACTGAAGAAATATATTCTCCACTCTTCAGTTTTATCTTAATATTTTCGAAGCCCATTTCAAAATTAATCTTACAAATCGAATTGCGACCGATCGAAATAACCATATAAGAAATACTGAAGTTAGGATCATATTATGAAATTAATTATGCGTATTGTACAAACTCCTATGAAGCAGACATCATTAAAAAATACTAAAATAATGGCGTCGTTAAAATAAGTCATTAAATTAAGAAATATGCATCTTGTTCTTTCGAATGGGTCGAAAAGATGACTAATACGAATACGTGAAGTTTATTATAGTATTAAATTTAGATTTACGATAATGGTGAGCTCATTCGAAAATAGCTCGATTTTTGTTATATTTTGTTGTATGATGGCGTCCGAGCCCGGCCCGGGCCCGAGTCCAAACCTTCGTTACCCGGCTCGTGGGCCAAATCCGAGCCCGTGCAGACCTCTAATGTCCATTCACTACGTGGATGGTGATTGATGATTTGTCATTACACTTAATGGTCCCCCCAATGTCGTTGAAGTCTTATTTCTCTTTAGTTTCTTAAATGTGTTTCGCGTGTTAGTAATATTTGTAAAAAGATGAAAATGGTGATGAAATGGTGATGATGTGAAGATCTCTTGATGGGGCTCTGCTGTGTCAAATTTTAGTATTACTGGCAAACCAACGAATCCGAATCATCATCCAGATGCTTCTATTTATTATGAAACCACCTGATTTTCGATTTGCAGAGTTATTATAAAAAACGCAGCTTTTAACGATAGAGTTCTTAAGAGTACAGTACAATAAAAGGTTTGCCAATTTTATGTTTCACGAAATTATGAATTCAGCCCGTTGATTCAGCTAGTTGATGTCACCAAGTAACCTTATCGTCTGTATATGACAGGATTTGCGTTCGCAATGAACAATATTTAAAAATCATTATTTAACGCTTTGAACAGTGATGCACAACCTGCGGCCCGCAATGACATTTCATGCAGCCCAATATGATAAATATCAATCACGTTTATTGCTTCAGATTTTTTAAAGGACGATAGAAGAACAATATAAACTATTCAACGAAATTTTCAATTTTACACCCACTCAAAATATCACTTTTACCCATGCGACCCTCAAACTATCTCAGAATTGATTATTTGGCCCTTTTACAAAAAGGTTGTGCGTCTCTGGCTTAGGAAAGATCCAATAGAAAAATTGGAAATTACGTAGAATAATCACGCCTTCTCCAACGTGCCTGAAAAATGATTTTCAACCTCCTTTTCCTGTGAATCTAAAGTCTGAAACCTAATCCAAATCAAGACACGATTAAGAGAACAATTAACGAATACGCATTTAGAATTAAAAGTATCAACTGCTACAAAGAAATATTCTCAGACTTACATAATTTAATCATTTAAAGGTTGGTAAATTGTAAAATTGAAAAATAGTTTTCATTCGATACAAAATGGTGTAGGTAAATTTTCACGTATATTGATGCTCTATTTGATTCAAATAAATAAATGTAGCCTTCTGACACGAAAAGGTTCCCTACCGCTGTACTGGATAAAATCATTGTAAGAAATGCGAATGTGTTCTTTAATACTCATTGGTCATTGGAATAACATATTTAAATAAATTCAATAAATATAAACAATATCTTTACTGAAAATCTATTTGGTGATGAAATGACTAAAAATATTTCTGCCCAAATATTATATAATCAGATGCTTATTTTTGGGAATATTGTTATGAGTGAAAACTAAAATCCGTATATTTAAAAATAAGTTGGCATGGGTTGCCATTTGGGAACGTCATTTGCTTGACACTGTATTTCTCGTAACGTAGATATAACCCGTCAAAAAGAGAAGGGATGTGATAAAACATAGGTTCCCTACCTTTTTCGGATAGCGAGCCCTTTTCATGAAAGCCATTTGACCCGCGACCCCTAAGGCCAAATTGAAAACGGTGTTAATCATAAGTTAATTTAAAAAATCGACGAAAATGTATTAAAGTGGATATGTTTTTAGTTTAGTTTTACTGTATAAGTGGTAAGATGGGTTGGGAACCCGTGTATTAAAATGAATATTAATTTATATTTGCATTAGCCTAGGTACTACAAAAGATTTTTGAGCTTGGTCACGCGTTGATGTCTAATGGCGTTAAACGTAAAATTGACATGTTTATTTGAAGTTTGTTTGGCAGTACATATTGCTTTATGAGATGGAAAATTCAATTTTTAGTACCTACACATTTTATCTTATCTTCATGTAATGCGAATGAGAGAAATAAGCCAAAACACTTTTGGTAAAGCGGGCACGCCCACCCGATTTTACTTTTTAACGACTCCATAATACATACATTTTGCGATACCAGCTACACCAAAATATATTTTCTTATTGATATTTGTAATTAATTGTTATATATTATTCTCGCAACTGTAAAATCCCACACATTTAAACCTATGGGAAAAGAACCGTAGCGAAATAGGGATTAATAAATGGTTAATATCCTCTTAATTCACATGACTGTAATACTTTTTTAGCGAAGGTTTTTGTGTTTATTGATTGAAAGCACAGTAAGTAAACGCACTACCACGGCTTTAAAAATGATTTATCTTTTTGCACAGTGTTAAGATAATTAATAAAATCATATCTGCCTTATAACTACCGACAAACTAATTTTATTTCGACAGGTATAAATTATACCTCCGATGAACGGAAATGCTCGAATTTCGATAATAAAAACTGTAGCCATCAGTATGGTTCTAAAAGCAGCTCATGCTTTCTCTGTTGATAGGTATATGCAATCGATTGCAAGGTTTACAAGATAGAATGATCGAGAATCCAGAAAATATACATTCGATGTGCTGAACGAAAACGCTCTAGTTCTGACGAGGGCGTAAGCCGAAATAGCTATCAACAAATAATTTCTGCAGAATTAAAATACATTGTTATTTTTCTCACCGTATTATAATGGAGTTCTACCAAGTAAATGCCAACTTAATCAATTTATTATGAATATTTGTCGAATGAAAAAAATACTTTAATGTTTCCTCGGTAAATTATGGATATATATATGGTCACGGGACAGAATTTTTGTAAAGATTTGTAAGGAATGAATGTAAGGCCTACGATTTTTTTGAAATGTTTCGTCTTTAATTTTTAAATTTATTAAAATAGAAGATCCTAAAGAATACTTCGCAATAAGTATAAAATCGAGTTGTTTTAATTTACAGGAGCAAAAATGCAACCACAAACTACCTACACAAATAATAATATTATACAAATAGAGACAGTCACATAAGTTTATTATTTGTTTAAAATAAAAGGAATAATTTTATTATATGCTAATATTAAAAAACAAATTCTTCTTTCAGAACTCATACAATAATCAGTAATATTCTTCAGATTTAATAATTTTGATTCCACATTTTATAATAATCCACAAGAACTCAAAGAGTAAAGTGAAAACATAAAATTATAAGCCAGTATGTATACATTTTTTGAGCTTAGCTCGAGAGGATTGGGATTCTGTCCCGTGACCATATCCATAATTTACCGTATTCTCTGTGTAAACGCTTTTTGTGTATATTTTTTACTTGTGGTGTCATGGAAATCTACGAATTTTTCTGGTGTTCCGTGAGAAAAAGTATGTTAAGCTCTAAAGAGCATCAACTTAATAAAACTCTATTATAATAAGTATTATAAAAGCATAATAAAAGTATTAGATACAGATTGGTTTTTATTTCAGTACCAATCATCGTATTTGGCTCAGCTGTTGCCTTCGCACAAGAAAATCAATAAACAAATTTAACATAAAATGATGTCATTAAATAATCACACCACATTATTTTATTTGGCCAAATGTGGTAGGCCATAGGTAATACGAAATGAATTACTAATATTGGTACACAAATGTAATGAGTCAAAAATTCATAGTAATGCGAGCTAGTTATTTGATGTATGCGTCAACACAATGTTTAGTATGCACTTATGCATTAGTCATGACGTCATTAGTGTCTTTCTTAGAATAGGCATCTGACATTGACTTTATTAAAAAGCTCGGTAGGTAAGTGACGCCTTTTATCATAGATTGTAGTGAGTTATTAATTGTGTTTCATTACGGAATCGGATGGCCGAAGTACAGGAAACACCTTGGAGAATGAAAAAAACTTCTTCGTTCATTAAATTAATTATAATGGACGAATTCACCGTTATAGAAATACGAACTTGTTTGTAATTATTTATCTTATTTGATCGGAATAAAATACTAATGCATCCATTTAAAAACATAAATTCATATTTCGGAAATGGCAAAAGTTTATTCTACAATAAATTCCCGGTTTCGATCATCGAGAGCGTCTTCAACTAATTTAATTTCAAGAGTTGAGTCACATAAACATTAACATTGAATCGTTAAATTTTGTGCTTTTCCGTGAGATTTGTTGCTAACGACCCGGGTTTCGCCTTTCAGCATCTTCAAGCTTTGACCGACTAATTTGGTTTATTTATCTTGCTAGTTTGTGAATCTCTGTATTGATTTATAATCTTATCAGTTTAAAATTCTCACTAAAATATGTGTTATTAGTCTTTAAAAATGTTTCAACATCAGTGTGTTTGACTATCAAAGTGCTCCTAACGTAAAATCGGGTTCATATTTTTGGGAAGAATTTAGAACATATCATTTGAGAATTAGATAAAACTATAATCTCCCTATTTTTTCAAATGTACTTAAAATAGTATCTTAGGTATAAATAGTGGCTTTTGCGCGGTCTAAACAAGACTTATAGGATTAAAATTTCAATGATTTCGTTTATGTTTCCAGACGAGAAACAGCAGTATGAACGGTGTATCTAAAATTTATATGTATTCTTCTTCTACAATGACAAAATACTCTGATGAAAACGTGTACAAAAGGAAACTTACCCTGCATATGTTGATGGTATTGTTACTAATATAACAGCCAGGCAGACTAAATCCATGATAGACATCTTCTGAAAAGAAATAATTGTAATTGTTTCATGGATAATTTTAAAGTTGAAGAACTGAAAGCTGACTACTTTAGTTCAGTGAGACGCATTCGTAGTTTCTCAGTTGGCTCAATTATATGAATTTGTATTACAAGGATAGGAGACAGTGCGCGTTGTAAGCTGACATGATTTTAATCAATTTGTATAACTTGTGGTATAGTAAAGTTTACACAGCCGGATTTTTCATATATATTTTTGTCAATATGTAGTTAAATTAAGTGCAAATTGATGTCGTTGAGGGTACAAATATCAGAATAAACTTTTTCATTTATTTTTTCGGTATTTTTACGAAGTTTACATAACACCCAGTGACGGCTGGTGACGGGGTGTTGGGGGGTGCAAAGGAAGATTCAACCATTTTTGCAAGAGTTCTTTCCTATTCATTGGATTTTAAAACACTTCTATAGCATGGACTTTCAATTCAGATGTTCACAATACCAACTGTTTCTCTTCCGTAGTACGGCAAAATAGTTGAATCTTCCTTTTCCACCCCCAGCACCCCGTCACCAGCCGTCACTGATAACACCTCATTGTAAACATTTGAATTTTGTACTTTCCCATGATTTTTTCTCTATCGACCCGGGTTTCGTCTTTCGGCATCTTCATGCATTTCAAGTGCACGAATAAACTTGAGATCAACGATTCAAATTTGATATTGAAATTCCATCATGCACCTTCAGGCGAAATTCTAAATTACCTCTTTGCACGATGCATAATCATGAAAATAGGATATAGAGAGAGTTATCAGTTAATTACAAGTTCTCTTATAACATCATCCCGTCTGAAACAGTTATATTCAAAAACAACAATCGAAAATGATTCCACATCGATAGTGGACTGAGATAAAAAAAAAACATTACGTATAAATTAAATTGCCGAAATAAAACAATATTGTCTCAAATTTTTGAACACGCGCCTATTCCTGAGCCATGCACAAAATCAAAAATTTGAATAAATTCGCTTTTTTATATTATTGGTCAAATTTATTACCGTGTTTCTGTAACTTTCTTTCTGTGGAGAGAGAAACGGAAGAAAGTCACAAATAAAACTTCTTGTTGGATTATTTACTTTATCGTATTGGAAGTAACAAACAAAATTAAAAAAAACGAAAGAGTATGTGTTTTTTTTAAAATTACATACATTACAGCTTAGATGTTCAATTATCACGTTGAAATTTGTTTGTAAAGAATTTAAATTATATAGGAAATAAATATATGGTATTTACCATTTTTATAGTGTATTGGTATTCTTCTGTTTACTTATCTAATAATCTAAGAATAAATGTCACTAACACTATTATGGCACATGAATATTACACCACTACATTATGACAGAATGCACTATTTTTAAAAATGTGCGAACACTGCCTAGTGTGAAAACAAAACACAAACAAACTTAACCAAACTAAAATTATCACTGGGAAACATATCACACTACCACAGCAACGGACATTAACGCGCGATTTTTAAGTAAAGAACACTTTTTTATCGGATGACAGTTGATAATATAATACTGGAAAAAATGAAAATTTTGTGTGTTGTGAATTTTTGCGGCATCGTCGGCTGTTAAGACGCAAACCACTCAGAGGTCTCAAACAATACTGGCAAATGTGAGCAAAGTGGGACGAATCTCTGTGACAGATAGAGTCGCCATGAATTCACGAATTAAAATTGGTATTGATCATTCGTGGCGGCCATTATATTCTGCTTACTTCTCTTTTTTGTGTTATTCATCACTGCCATTATTTAAACTTTTTATCTTTTTAATTCTACCAAATATGTAAATATGTGTTGGAAGTATTTTTTTTTATATAGAAACAAATTAAATGTTAATTTTAATCTTAAGATTTTTTTGTTATGATATTTTTTCCGCCAGAATAAGCCGGTGTTAAGACTGTTAATAAATAAAGACGTATTATAAAACTAAAACCTTCGTTATTTTGCCGGCTCCACCGCCAGATCCCACATACATATTAATATATATATACATATTTGTGCCAGCCCAACGAATGAATTTTAAAATGCACGCGAACTAACTACAATAGTAAGTAAACATTTATTTTAATTTCGGCGATCTCATAATTACAGTTATTTTCTTGTTGTGGCAGCCCTATTCATAATTGGTAAATTGTTTATAGACAAATATGTATGTGAAAACCCAATATTATAAAGCGAGCGCGCTCGGACGATGTCCGTAGGTAGGCCGATTGTTCTGAATTGTCATGTTCTGAAATGCCATGTTCTGAAATGTCATGTACTGAAAAGTCGTGTTCTGAAAAGTCATGTTCTGAAAAGTCATGTTCTGATTTGTCATGTTCTGATTTGTCCGGTTACCCTTTAAACACGCCTTTGTCGATAGCCCTTCGATTGCCCGACTTTGTAAATATTTTTAAGGACTTCTGTTTTTAATATTTTCCTGCATTAGAAAAAAATACTTGGATCGTCTTGAACCGCTTCTATGCGTATTAACATCGCACCTAGTTTTACACGGTATTGTAATATCGTAATATTTTCAAACGAATATTTTTTTACGAAGCTAAAACATAAATATCTGTTATTTTTGTATAGCAACATTATTTTGATTCCTTGTTTGAATTTTTCATGAACCTGTGTTCATTTAAATGAAAATTCCCACCAATATTTGACAGATGGTATCCCTAATGTCATATAGCAGTGAATAGCGAAAGAGAGAGCGCATATTGGACACCGGTATGACATCAACATGAATAAAATTAAGAGCCACCATTAACAACTGCTTATCATCTTTTTCCAAACGCCGTCATCTTTCGGCGAATGCAGAAAATAAATCGCAGAATCCGATGAAAACCTTAAAAATGGCGACAATAAAATATGCTGTGTTTTTATATTGAATTACGAACTGGCAAATTTGCGCCAACGAATTCGCGGCTGTGACCTCCCGTTCTTCACGGCAACCGATATGTTTTGCTCCGACTTCTGACTGTAGTGGGGGCGTCTAGTGGATGTGTGGGTGGATCTCACTATTCTACTATCTTTCCTAGTATAACCCGTTTATTGGTGATGCTCAATTTCCAACTGTCCATTTAATTTTTATTGTAACGCACTCGAATTCGATTTTATTTCAAAAGCGTTCCAAAATTGAAATCAAATATCCTCTTGATTTTGGCAGATTTATAAATAAAAAGTACATAGTTCTAAATATTGTCTTTGACTTATTAAACGTCTTAACTCATAAACAACACAATATTACCCACATCAAATCGGATGTTTGTGGATAGTCAGATGTCGGATGTATCAGTCATTGTTTCAAGGTAAATTGTATCAAGGTTTTAATAAAGTTTATGTAACTTGGGAGAAAAAATATTTTTATTATGTGCTGACAATAAAAAAAATTCGCCAAGTAATTTGTATGCCAAGGATTTAAAATTTGGATGCAACATTTTATATTATACGCTCGATAAATATTGTTTTTTAGTGAGATTGCCAAAATATTTTCATACGGAATGAAGTGAACATACTGCTTTTAAAAAAATGATTCAATCAATCGAAAGTGTACTTTGAAAAACCATATCCTTTGTCAGATTTAATATGGTTACTATCAATTCTTGATGGAAAGGCATTATCTATCTATATATATAAAAATGAATGTCTGTATGTATGTCCGCTATGGACTACTAAACCGCTCGACCGATCAATGTGAAACTTTACAAATTTATTGAGTACACTCCCGCAATGGTTTCTGGCCTACCAACCCCTCCTCCCAACCACCTCCCAACCACCTCCCAACCTCCACCCCCCAATTCTTTTTTAAAACTTTACGAATTTTTTCGAGTTCACTCCTTCGAAGGTTTCTGGCATACCCCCCCCCATACGCCCCTCAAACCCCACCCCGCCAAACAGACCCCCACCCTCCAAAAATTGATATCGATTTTTTACAAATTTCTCGAGTACACTTCCGCGAAACTTTCTGGCGTACACCCGCTCCCCTACCCCACCCCCCCAATCCCCCCTACAATTGCTGGCGTAGCAACGCGCGCAGGGTACAGCTAGTTTTAAATAAATAAAACACATTGTATTGTACTGATTACAAATATAAATCAATATAGATCAAAACCAGTTTCGCTCATCGCGAGAATTTACAAATGATGAAATGTGTTTTATATATTTTAAAAAAAAATCCTATTATGAGACAGAAACATAAACCCTCAACCAATGATGCACAACCTGCGGCCCTCAATGACATTTCATGCGGCCCGCATCTTTTTTCTTCAGAACTTTTAAATAAAATTAAAAAAATTATATACACCACAAATAGCGATAATTTAATCTGGTTTACCCATGCGGCCCTCGAGCTATCTGAGAATTGACTCCCTGGCCCTTATATAAGGTTATGTTTACTGCCCTAAACGCATATATGAATCGCTCTCAGTTTGAAAGCTTCAATCGATGATTCGTTAAAGGTAGCAACATAGTCGCACACGCATTCAAACGTGCACATCGCCAAGCAACTTTAGAAATAAGGATGAACGAGTGACGTTAGACGAAACCCACAAAATCTCGACTTATGATTTGCGTTGTCAGCAGAAGGGTTATTCAACTAATTAATAGTTTGCTAAAACTTCTGGAGTCACAGCAGGTAGGAGATTCTAGGCATTTTTTTACTAGTTTGGCCGAGTGCATAAAAACTAGACAAAATTTCTCGCTCGGGCGCGTCTTTAACCTTGGGACATCTAAACCAGTTTTGATATTTGGGATTAAATATCTAGTTATAAATAAATTTCCAAATCCTCAATTAAGACGGTGGATTTGTGACTCAACAACTCTGCTATCTTCTGTGTAAATTAAATTGTATTTACTTTTTACTTACGAATATTTATGTAAACAGAATAAGGTTTTCATTATATGAACATAAACCTTTTCAATTCTTAAATAAAGAGATTAAAACTATTTTATAATTTCGGGCCATCGATGCATTTATTATAAACATCGGGCATAATTTTTTTTTTTTATAAACGTATTTTTTTATTCATAAGTAATGAATAATTTTATTTTATTTTTAAAGCGCTGTGACCACAATGAATTGAAACAATCTTTGAGTTATAACCAGGGCTGTGGAGTCGTTAAAAAATACGACTCCGATTTCAGCATTGACAAAAACACGAAACCGACTCCGATTCCAACATTGACCAAAAAACACGACTCCGACTACGACTAAAAAAAGTTTAATATTGTCACGTTTTTTCCCCTTCTTACCAATTTATGTGTTCTAAATTAAATATCAACCAACCAATCCGGCCAAGAGCAGAATTTTACATGTTTTATTCAAAAATCAGTAGTTAGAACTCCGTCTCTGACTACGTCTCCAAAAACCACGTCGACTCCGACTCCGGCCAAAAAACCGCGACTACACATACCATGTTAAGAAAACGGCACAACTACACCCCTGATACTGAAATGCCCGAACGTGAATAATAATAAATTGAGTTAGGTGGTACAGCTCTAACAATGATTTACAAGTATTTTCGATAGTTAGAAATTACCTTTGATTATTTTTTATTTGAAAACCATGTCTATAATGGCTTAGTTCCCAGGTTTAAAATAAAAGCCGTCATTATTAATTTAATTTTATCGCTTTTCTCTTGCGTTTGTGTGTACACAGTATTTTCTACTCCATAATGAGAACACAGTACAGCTACGAATATAGAGTACGTATAACACAAAACACCAATATTCAAATATTTTACTAGGGCTCAGTGAGAATGATAAGGCATGAGACGTAAGCCTTGTGGTCGCATATACTTCATAAATAGTACACAAAATACCGAGATATTATTAGGTTATTTTAGGTTAGGTCAAGTTAGTTTAGGTTAAGTTAAGTTAACTGTTATCTGTCACTTTTTGGTGGAACGGCATTATTTTAAATATATAAATAAAGTTCATTGTTTATTTACATCTTCCAGTATTATCAACTGATATCTTTATGGGACACATGATACATAAAATTAAGATTATTAATCTTGATATTCTACTTAATGTGGTGGTGTTATTTGAGAAACATTTCCAATCAAAATATTTTCTAAGAACGCATCGAAAGTATTGTTTGTGGTACTTCTCACTAGAAATTTGCTAAAAATCGAGTGTAACTTGAGGGGGATCTCGGCTGACAGGCGTACAACGGAATGAGCCTACCCACTAAGGGCCACATATAATTTTATAGATCAGTACAAAATGCACATGAATTTAAGGAAGTCATTTGAGGGAGGTTAATTTGAATAAAACACACATTTAAAGCTGCATATAAAGGTGAAGATATTAACATTTGTTTCCCTTCCCTCTCTGAAGAATGTTCTAATTGCTTCCACGTAGAGACTCCAATTACTCGGCATCTCAACTACTCGAGTATCGAGTCATAAAATTTTAAAATACTCGATTATACTTGAGTAGTTTCAGATACACCATAATATATATTACAATGTCTTACCGCGGGTTCGCATTTCCTTCTTCATTCATTTATCATATCCCGTTCAAACAATGATCAATGTTTACACAGTACTTATTTACAAACAAGCAACATTGCGTGCGAAAGAATGCGCGACAATGGACGGAAACAGAATATGTAATTTTTTTGTGTGGTACACAAAGAAGTTTCGCGAAACAAAACCGAATTGGGATATATCTGCTGATTGAAATAGAAAGTAAATTGTCTTTTTCAGCGTCCGCAGTTCGAGAGATCAGTTTCGCCGCGTACGGCAGTGGTTTATTCCCATTTTGGAACTGGATATGTCATTGAATTTCTCAGCCATACGCTTTTTATTTTTCACATTACTTTTCTACGTATATTGATAGTATTTATGTGTGAATTTAAAACAGTTTGAGAGACGCTTTTATTTACACGAGTCACTTTTAAGTTGTTAATATTTAGTGGAAAGGGAAAGATATTTTTTATACTTTTTTTTAAAAGCGATGTAAAGCGAGAGCTAACCACTTTTCCTTTTCTCGTCTTCGTATCCTTTCAATCCCTACTCTCTTCAAAAAGAGTTTGCAAAGCCAGCAGTTCTCGTAGAAAAAACCTGTTGAGATTAAACTCCGTGAGGAGTCCATATGCTCCAAGTTCGGAGCGGATATGGTAAAAAAATACTTAATCCACAGTAAAGCCTTTTGGATCAGGACCGGTTTCGTTCATCGCAAGTATTTTCAACTGAACAGTTCATTCAATATTCAATTTTTAAACTATGAAGCTCGAAACAAAAATATATTACACGCTTTATTTAAAGTACTATTTTGTTGAATTTTATTCATAATCAAAACAGCACAAATACATATGTACCTTTGATTTATTAAATTTTTTTTAATTAAAAAGGTAAAGGGATGACTTAACGTCAGTCATCGTGAGTAAAAAAAAAACACTCTTGTTCGAGAACTTTCTATTCTATAACGATATTTTCATTGAAATATTGGTCTATCGAGCATGCGAAATCCATAAAAATATCGTACAATTTTATATCGAACGTCGGGTTTAGCCTTGTGGTCAATTTCTTACTCTTCGATTGCAGTATCCACGTATTCGATTCCAAGTTCGGTTACTTTCATAAATTGATTTTTCAATCTATTTATGGACTTGTGTTATAGTACATTGATGTCTAAAACTCCCTCCCACTCATCCGATTCCAAATATGTAACTGAATTAGTGAAAGCGATTGACCAACTACTAGCCCTTTTCTAGTTCCTTATATTCTATCTCTCTCCATAATACGATAGATTGAGCGGTTGAGTAACTTAATAATAAAGCGGTTCTTGATGCCTATTTTAGACATCCATATGATCCGCACTGGGAGCTGACATGGTGAAATGTATTAGAAGTTAAAAATGTTGTTTTCATTTGTTAAAAGTACTCTTTTTATTATATTTTAATTTCGAACTAAAACAATGTATTTAACGCTATTTTATTATATACGAGGACCGCGCTTGTTCACTAGCCATTGCTTTTTGTTTTACTCATCGGTCATTGGAAGAGAGACGGGGGTACGCAATATCTAAATATATTCCCGTCTCTATCGCTCCAAGCACGTGACACTCTAACGGTACTGAGGCAAACTAAGGTCAGTGAGAACTGACCTGCCATTCGCGTGCGCTGCCGATTGTGGCTGTGACATGAAAACGTTAGGTCATTGAAAATTTTGTTTCTGAGAATCGTATTGGAATAAATAATTCCGAAAAATTCTTTTCAGTGAACCGTGCTTGATGTTTAATGTTCTAAATAAAGCCTCAATACATTATGAATACATTGCATCATACTATCAATTTTATGGAATCGATACTATTACCTCCTCCAAGAAGATGAAAATCAGCAAGTGGTTACAAATAAGTATTCGGAATGCCCAGTCCGTGGTGCAGTGGTCAAAGTCGTTGGATTCCGTGACGGACCGCCCGTTACGAGCAGATTGTTTCAGCTAATATATTGACTATGTTCAAAGGCAATAGGTGTCTAAGCTATAAAAAAAATCCCTTCTTCCCATCCCAAAAAGCGGCACGTAGCGAGAGCGATTACCTAACCACTACTCCTGTCCTACTCCTCGTATCTTTTCGATTCCTACTCTCCTCAAAAAAGAGAGGTTGAGCAACCGAGTTCTCGTAGAAAAAACATGTTGAGAGCAGTCCATATGCTCTAAGTTGGGTTTGATGGTAAAAAAAAAACATTTCGAAAATATTCCAGAAAACTTCATCGAATATGAAAATTGTGTTGAGAATATTCATTATTATTATCATATTAAAATGGACGCATCGTCATTATATAATATAATAAAACGTATGCAAGAAGGTCGTTATATCTTGTATCGACTCCGCACCAAACAAGGAGTCTAGCCCACCTACTTCCCACACACAACAACACCATGACTGACGCGATGGTGTTGCGAGAAAACCATTCATGAATCAGAAAAATGTTGTGAATGTTAGAGAAAGAACAAGATTGTTTATTTATTGAGTTATTAAAAGTCGGGCCAGTAGCTGTTCAATCGATGTTGTCCTCGTCGGATGATGTGTCGACAGGTTTGAATGCCAGTACGGAGGTTTCTAAAATGTCGATTTGTGGACGACTGTACAGATATACTATACCGGTCCCTTCGGATGAAAGAAACGTATAATAGGTCAGATAAAACCCTAGATTTATTTTAGATATTCCTATGTTATTATCTGGTACGGTAAGAAAGATAACAATGTATTTTAATTCTACATAAAATATTTTATATATTTGTTGATAGCTATTTCGGCTTACGCCCTCGTCAGAACTAGAGCGTTTTCGTTCAGCACATCGATTGTATATTTTCTGGATTCTCGATCATTCTATCGTGTAAACCTCGCAATTGATTGCATATACCTATCTATCTTTATTATATTCTGACGAGGGCGTAAGCCGAAATAGCTATCAACAAATATATAAAATAATTTATGTAGAATTAAAATACATTGTTATTTTTCTTACCGTATTAAAATGGAGATCTACCAAGTAAATGCCTACTCAATCAATTATTAACTGGTCATTAGTATTTTTAAAAATCCCTCTTATTATAACAAACCCACAATTCATTGAAACTTGTCAACATTACATGTTCGCTAATTTACATTTTAAAAGCAATTTAACTTAGTGATCTACTTCTATTTTGTATACAAACGATACAAACTGTTTACTGTGCGTCAATTCAAGTACATCCGTGCACTTCAAATGCCTGAAGATGCCGAAAGGCGAAACCCGGGTCGTTAGCGACAAAACTCATGGAAAAGTACAAAATTCAAAAAATTCAAATTTGTATCTCGATTGTTGACAATTTTGAATAGTTAATGCCACTAGATACATAATAGTGTGTTTCGTTATGTGTCAAAGAGACATACATATCAATAGGAGACGTGGATACGAAGATAGTTTATTGTGTAACACATTAGAATAAATTACTATTTTATATTTAAGACATAAATCATCGAATGTAAAGATAATGGAAAGACGATTTGCATCTGTTAATAAAATTGATTTCCTGAAAAGTAGAGAAAACTAGGTTTCTTTGTCTCTAAGCCTCTAAGGGGCTGATATGTGATGTCCACATACATATCTTCCCAGTTTTTCGATTATAAAAACTAGGCTTATGGAGAGCAATTATGTTATTACTAATCCTGTTCTTTCCCTTTCTAATCATGAATCAATCCAAAAGGAGAGTTTGAGTGACTGAATAAATACTAAACAATAATAATTTTCGACAGTTATTCAACAGAATTGTAACTATAGATTATAGAATATACATAGATGTACTATTATAACTTTGATTGAAAAACGAGGGCGCCACCAGCGTGTGAGTGATGTTCAATACTCAACCAACATTTTTTTTATTTACTTATACATATTTTATATGCGCAATATAAATGAAAAAAAAACTTTATCTACATATATTTTCATTATAACAATACTTAGATGGCTTTTAAATATATCAACACTATGGACAAATTTAGTTCTTAATTCGGCAGCGGCCAAGTAATGATGGAATATCTAGAGTCGTTATGCTCCACATTGCGAGTGGAAAAGGTTGAAAAAAATTAAGAATTAAAATCAATTAAGAAGCTGCATAAATAAAAATCACAATTAGTTTATTGTTTAAAACATGCAAACCATTTTTTTATTTTATATAAATTAGAAATTATAAATCATTTTTATTCATTCAAAAATGTCTCATTTATAGCTTATATGCTTAGTGTCATTGAATTGTCATTGAGTTCGTCATTTTAGGCCGAGGTGTTGATGATGCGTGGTCACAGCCAGATTTGCAGACCTTTCCGCCCTCTTGTGTGACGCCATAGCCGCCCCCGCCCTGGCTCGCATTGCGCCTACCTCCGCTAAAACAAAACAAACACGGAAACGATAACCAATAGATTTTTGCACTAGACCAGCGTCGTCCAATAGAAATCGTTTGGTGGGCCAAATAAAATAATACCGGTAAATGGTGAGCCGCATAAAAAAACAAAAAAAAATTAATTAAAAATGACACTTTTTTATTTAAAAACAACCAAAAAACTTATCAAAACATTTTATTTACTTAATAATTAATGTGACACTTGTTTTTTTAGACTACTTGATATTTTTTTATATCGACTGGTTATTTATTCGTTGCATATTGCAGTTGATTGATCAAGTTCTCATCGACCAGCCTGTTTTACATTTCCCGGCGACAATTTCGTTTTTACTATTTTCAATTTTGAAAAGAACGACTCGCAGCGATATGTGGTTCCAAATGCAGCTGTAATGTACATTGCCAGCTTTTTTAATTTTGAAATTTATCCTCGAGGATATATTTCTGATAAAACTAATGTTTATATCCTTCAAACATGCATTTTAACTCGATGTTTGATTGGAGGTCTATTAACTCCATTTATTACTCACAATTGGATGTCATGTCATACACAAAATACTGATATAAATTCACGCCCCTGCTTTGTTTTGTTTGATTTATGAATAACAAAAGTAAAATATATTTGTAGAAGGTTGCAAACTCCAATAGAGCGGCAGAAAAAATTAAATTGGCTGCATTCGGCCCGTGGGCCGCGTGTTGGACAACGCTGCACTAGACTCTCGTTCTAGTTTTATATGCTTAAGATTGTATCTCTATTTTCGTGGAATTAAATTAAAAACAGAATAAATATTAACTGATTGCAAGCGTGTGCCTAAAACAGACGACGTAATAATCTTAGCCTAAATCAGTGGTTCTCATGTGCGGCCACCAACAACTTCATAGTAAATATTGACAGTTAAAAAAAATCAACCAAATACTCTGAAAATTAAATATTTCGTGTGCAATTAATACCAGTAGTCATTTGTCAAACATGCTTTCATGCTTAGGTTAGGCCACAGGACAATTTTACGTGAGAACCACTCGTCTAGATTTCAAAAATTCTGCCAATCGCATATTATACAATATCTAAGTTTCTTATTCCTTGTGAAATCTAATGCCGCCAGAACGTATATTGCCGCTTTAGGAAAATGAGCTGTTTTCTTTGGTTTTGTTAGTATAATGATGCTGAGACACAAAAAAACTTTTTTGCGGATTTGCAAAGAGGTACATAGTACGTAACATATTGCTTTATTAATATGAACAGTCAACCTACATATTGCGTAGAGATTGGGACTACGCTGTATGAATACTACGTTATAGGGACCCAGTTGAAGTTAGGATCTTTCAATGCCTTCGGGCATCAGCAAATCAAACATTTTTCCTGTTTTTATTTTCGCCTGACAGAAAACGTCTAGCAAGAGACAAATATTTTTAGAATTAGCATAAATAAAATATGTATTTATTCATTTTGACATATTCCATATTCCAATTTGACCTTGAAAATTTTGCGTTTTCAAGTAAAAAAAAACACGATCCTATAAGGGGACTGTAACATACGCTATAGGGAGGTACATTATATTGGTAGTGTGTGCAACTTATGGATTTGTTTACATTACTCAATTTCAAAAGGAAGCACAGAAGTATACATGTAGATTAACTCTTTAATCCTTAATGAAATTGTCGTCGGTCCCTGTGGTCTAGTGGCAAGAGTTTTGTCCTAGCAATCAGGGGGCCCGGGTTCAATCCCCGGCAAGGTCAGATTTTTTCAATTGAAAAAAAAAAAAAAGATCTTGGGCTGGGTGTTATGTTATTTATCGTTGATTTTGTGCACAACTGATACATTATTTACCATCGAGTTAATCTCGTGTGACTTTCTAACTTAGAATATTTGGCGCATTGGCGACAATACAAATATTTTTTTTTTTAAATTTAAAAAAAATTAAAAACTAAAAAAAAAAAAAGCACGAAACCATCGTAGTTGGCATCAAATCCTTGAGAAATTATGTTTCACCTAAAATCGAGACGGAGTCAAAAAATGTCCACACTATTTGGAGAATACATAATACACTAAAATTAAATGTATACCTGTCAATGCGGCAATGTACTCCGAAGCTTTCTTCAGATGCTCCTTGTCTTGCGCTGATGCTAGCTTTTCACGAGCGCGTTCTTCTCGTTCTTGGTCCAAGAGTGAAGCTGCAGCTTTTACCTCCCCTTCCAAGCTCTCCACGGACATTTCTAATGAGCGCTGGCGTCTGATGATTACAAGAAATTTTCACTGCATACGTTAGAATTGTTTTGAGACTTAAATAGGATCAGGAGAAATTTGGGTAGGTATCAATATATGTAGACGGAGAATTGGAAATCCAAACAGTACCTACTACAACGCACCGTTAATTTTTCAAGAAATTATTAAATTAAACACTTTTTTTACATTGTTTTTGTCATTAGGTTTGACGGAATTAGTGGAATAACAAAGTACCAACTAATTATTTCAGAAGTGAATATCAATAAAGTAGCAACTGAATACATCAGGAAAAATTGTATACATTTTTTGATAACATGAACCTATGTATTTTCAAGTCAAATACAATATGAATGGACACAATATTGACACCCTCAATTAATAGTGTCCGTATTACATACAAGATAGTTAAAATCAGGGCTTATTTTTGAAAAAAAGGTGCCGGAACTCACTTCATGTCAAGCTTTTTACTAAATAAAATTATATTCAAATATCATCCAAGTAAAATTTCGTCTAATTGATTTTGAAATCTGTGGAAAAAGGCGCCGGAACGCTGTTTCACCGCGTTAAATGGAAAAATCCCTGGTTTAAATATTCAAACATTAAAAGAAGGGCTCGTTTATTGCCCATCAAAAATGTCGGGCCAATCAGTGGAGTAGTATAATAGAATACGGTAAGAAAAATAACAATGTATTTTAGTTCTACATAAATTATTTTATATATTTGTTGATAGCTATTTCGGCTTACGCCTTTTCTGACGAAGTATATAAAATAATTTATTTATTTATACATTGCTATTTTTCTTACCGTATTATAATAGAGTTCTACCAAGTAAATGCCTACTCATTCAACATATAGTATAATAGAGTCTAATATCTTGAAAACCATCATAAACAAATTAATACTTTTGGACTTCGGCTATAGTTGCATGGACTTTGGAAACGTTGATAAGGGCTGCCTTCTTGGCTGCGTCCTCAGACGCTCTCAACGCTCTCTCGTCTGCTTCACGACGACCTACTCCATCTACAAAGTTGCGCAATGATCGTATCTCTGCCTGGAGTGCTTCTATTTCAAGAGTCTAAAATAATGATAAATATTGAATTATTCATAGATGCCTTCAATCAACAGGTCCGAAAATCAAAAAACCAAAAGATACAATTAAAATAATGAAAAATGAAGCGAGTTTGCGTTACTTAGTAAGTGATACGTATAGGGCTAACCTTTCAACAGCCCAGACTACCCAAGATTTCAATAAAGACAGTAAAATAGTACCTATTTAAAATTTGAATTTATTGGTAAAAATATGTTAAACATGCACTTATATTTTTTGAGCATATTTTTTTTAGCAGATAGATTTACTCGATGATAGTTAATGAATCAGTCGTGAACAATTCAATGATAGATAACATACACCCAGACCAAGATTTTTTTCGATTGAAAAATCTGACCTTGCCGGGAATTGAATTGACTTGCCACTAGACCACCGGGACAGACATTTTTTTTTATCAACATAAACTAAACACGGTGAAAATACTTCTTCCTATCCAATTTCAAGAAAATGTGCGAAAATCTACGCAAAAGTTAGGGTTGTCACAATACCATGTATTATGAAGAAGACTGTTCTTATCGACTGTCTGTTCTTACCTTTGCCTCAAGGAGTGGCATTGCGGCCGCAGCCTGTCTGGTGGCTATTTCGGTTTCCTTCGCCAAACGCTGAGCAGCTTCTCCGGTTGACCTCGCAAACTCCTCAGCAAGTATCGCGCGTCGGGCTGCGCTTCTACCTTCCTCCAGGCGAAATTCGATACACTTCGTAGACTCTGCTAATAATGTGGTCCCTTGCTACAGTTTGAGATGGTTAAATTAAATTTGTTGATTGGCCAATGATTTAATTGTTAACATCGACTTAAAATGTTTAAGTCTACCACATTTCAAAAACCGAATCTGAAAAATAATTTCAGTTGAAAATGTTCGCGATGAGCGAAGTGGAATAAGCACATTATTTTTTAATACACTTAAGTACTCGCTGAAATAAAATTGAATGCGGCAGTGACTTACACTAATTACAGTACGAAAGGATATTTTTAAGGATTTCAAAAAAAAAAACGAAAAAAATGCCGTTACCCTTTTCATCTGTAACTCTGTTAGAAGCTGTTGAACGTGGGACATTACAGAAGTTAAGTCTGGTTCACCATCTACGGCCTCTTTTAGAGTATCTTCTTCAGTTTTATGGAGTTGATTTATATCGTCCGCATTGAAGAGTTCATTTTTATGTGTCTCATTGAGTGCTTCAGGGAGCTCTTCTTCAAAAAGGTCTTGGTCTTGAAAATACTGTCCAAATTTTGTTTGGTTCTGATCCATTTTCCAATGATTATGATGACTAATCGATATGTTGATGATGATACTCGAATTGTCTCAAAACCAATGATGGAACTGCAACATACAAGTTTATTTCAGCGTGTTAGTGAAGAAAGTAGCTTTGGATATTAAAAAAATATTAATCATTTTTTGTACTTATTCCACAATAAATCTCTTTAGATCAGGACCGATTTCGCCCATCGCGAGCATTTTCAGCTGAAGATGTTTTTGATCTCAGAATGCTTGTATTTTCAACTGAAAAAGAATTTCAGTTGAAAATGCTCGCGATGCGCGAAACCGGTCCTCATATAAATAATTTTAAAATGGAATAAGTACAAAAAATGTTTTATTATTTTTTAATATATTGCTATTCCATCAGTGAACACCTTAAATGTGGCATGTGTATGTAAGTTACTCAAAGCATCTGCCAAAATTACGAATTGAATAAAATTTCTTTTCAGAAAATGTTAAATAGATTTTAATAAGCATCTTTTTTTTATTTGCTATTATTGTATCAGAGAGAAAAAAAACGATATTTTTATTTAATAAACAAGCGTATTTTTACAATACTTGTTAATGATACGCATACCTGCATATTATTTGTAAAGAAAAATAGTAATTCACTAGCCATAAAAATCAAACTGTTCTATTTTCAAAATTACAATGCATGAACATTTTGTCATTATTGCAATGGTCGAATAATTATTATTACAAATTGATTAAACTATCTTGATTGATTGATTACTTCAGAATAAAAAAAAATCTTGCGTAGGTTTTATAAAGACAAAAGAAAATCTAATCATTGTTGCATTACGAGCGAAGAATAAGAAAATGGTAATTTTTCTATCAAACGTAAACAAATTTTGTTCGAATTGACAGGAGGTTCTTTGTTGCGGTGCCGTGATGAGGAGCTTGCAGGGAAAATTTAATTCACTGATCGAAATTAAATTATCTTCGGAAGCGTGCTCTAGGATAAGAATAATAAAAAGAAACATTCATTTTCTATCGAGTTGATTCTAAAAATCCTACGGAATACTATTTTATTATTATTAGAAATTTAAAAGTGATAATACAAATCATGGTTAACTCTAATTTAGAAAATGAATAAGATACTACTATTCAGAAACCTAATAATGCAATGGTTTTTGATATTAATGTAGGTACAATACAATAAATTAGTTAATTTCAAGGCTGTTCCCTTATTTATAATACATATATAGAAAAGAATGTTCATGTTTGTATCCATTTAGTAACGATTTATCTTTTATTATTACAGACCCTTACTGATAAAAAAATAACAATGAGATAAAAACTGTAACTGTCTTAGTGTAACGTAACTCAAACCAACTATTTCCACTGAAGGAATAAATGATAAATACTGTTTTTACGAGAAAAAAATAGTCTTTCTAGTTACATATGTACACCTGCAATTTGCCGCCTTTTTGTGATCTGTCAAAATTGGTTGCAAACTTTTCTCTCGGAGACGAGCTTTTAAAATTAGAATGATGTGAAGTTGTTTTCGCATCGTTAGTCAGAAAAATATTGATGGTCCAATGGTTATAAAGGTGTCTCAATTATGATACGCGAACGATTTCTGCAATACTAATAAAACATAGTCAAATAAAAAAATGCTTCAATTAAAAAAAAAAAAAATGTATTCAATAAACAAGCGATGTCCAAGCTTTGGCCTGTGGAACCCAAACCGATTTTTTCATCCCGGTATTTTATAGTAATGGTATCAAATTATTTTGAAAGTGGCATTCAACTCGATACTTGATATTTTGTGAGTTACGAGCTTTGCACACGAGGTTGATGATATGACGAAACACGTCAAATAAAAAAGAGAGACACACGTTTGTTGAACGAACACTATTGATGACAATTTGATAACATATATTATGTCCGTTATGTGAAAACGGCGAGTGATATAATAAATTATTTCCTGCCTTAAGTGTCAGTCATTATTGGATTTAGGTCTTAATTATAATTAATATAATGTTATGTGGAAGAGATTATTATCTTGGCTAAGCAATATTAAACATATTAACAACTTTTGAAAAGCACTGGCAAACATTTCTATTATTATTTACATTAATAACAAACTCTCTGCACGTTGTTGAAAACGTTCGCAGTTTGAAAATGTCATGTTCTATTAGCATAATAAAAAATATTCCCCACGTCAGAAATATTAGCGCTTCGGGACTATCTATTCCCTGAACAGTTTTCAATATAAGGGAGGATATTTCCTTACAAATTTCATTCAACACCCTAGCTTCGTAAAAGCATCATCTACCATCAGATACATAGATACAAATCTTCATAAAATAGTATCTCGTATTGCAATTGATTTTGGCGCGCTTTTTATTTGACGTTTAATTCAGTGTAGCCATACTAAATTATCACAAGTACCTCCCATAAGAAACATGAGTTTTTACACAATATCTGTAATAATTTCACTGTGTTTTGTGATCGGGCTCGATTCCAGAGAAACACAGAGCTTGACGAATGTGGGAAGCGGTGTTGGTGGAATCTCCGGAACCCGAGCAGGCTTAGTACTGTCTCCTCGTGCAGCTCGATACCGCGCACGTCTCGCTCCCCCAGGACCTGGAGATAGGTTCATAATAGAAGACGATGATATTATTGAACTCAGCAAAAAGCAAATGGATGACTATGGCCATATGAGGTTCGGCAAACGCGAGGATCAATTTGATGACTATGGTCATTTAAGGTTTGGTCGTGGTGACGTTGACTGAATACTGAATTTTTTTAAGCGATTGCCGACTGCTCCCGTGAACGTCACCCCGATTCTATGAACTGACTAGTGTTTATGACAGAATATATTTGAAAAACTCAAGATAATATCTATGCAACATATGAAATTAATGTGATAACCAAGTTGTAGTTGATCAATGTTTTTTTTCTTTCTTTATTTTTATTGAATTTATGGTCTATGGTTGAACTATGACATTATATAAAATGTACAAATAGTATTAGGGTGGCTGACTAAAATAATGTTTAATAAATGTTTGATTTGAAAACTTATTAAATACTTTGATTTTATTGTTATCGTTATTTCTATAAGAAAAATTAATATGTGTTGAAACATACATGTAAATACTTAAAAAAATAGATAACCAAATCATGCATTTGGATTGTTGACCATCTTTGATAAGTCAGGTGACCAATTGTTACAATGAAAACGAGGACAAGCCAATTGAAGAAAAGAAAATTAAATAAAAGAAGCAATTTATGTATCCACAAAAACATTACCACTACAAGTTTAATTTACTTCAGGTTTGCAGCCTACATTTCTGAATGTAGAAACCATTTTGAAAATCTTTTTAACCATTCATTTTTGCAATGCAAGTGGTGAACGATCATTTTCCGTATTAAAAAGTGTCGAGATTGTTTCAAAATAATTTATCGCTGTAATTTATGATGTAGAATCAGGGGTGGCCAAACTTTTACTAACAAAATAAATTGAATTTATTATCATTGAAATAAATAAGGATTCAAAGATGTGTACATCGGTACCACAGACCAGTTGATCCCAATCGACGCTTTGGTCACTCCTGATATAGAACAAGCATTTATTATCATTTTTCTTCTGAGTAAAAAAGCAAGAAAAAATCCTCTTTTTAATGTCAGCTCCCAACTTGGAGTATATGTACTCCACACGGAGTTTATCTCAACATGTTTTTTTGCACGAGAACTACTTGTTCTCAGTTGCTCAACCTCACTATTTCTAAGAGAGTAGGGATTGAAAGGATACGATGACTAGGATAAGTAACTAGTGGTTAGCTAATCGTACTCGCTACGCTTTTTAAGATCGGAATGGTGGGAAGAGATTTTTAACAACACAAACACCCTTTACCAGAGCAGAAATGATTTATCGACTGAAAAAACTCGGATGCTAACCCAGGGTCTTACAAGTGCTTAACCCACTACTTAGTATAGTGTCATTTGTGAAATGGCATCTTTTATTTATATATAATATAAGGAAATAACTACTTCAGGCACTGTATTATAAAAGCCTGGAAATATTGGAGGATATATTATTGAGAAGTTTGACAGCTATATAGTATATAATTGGTAGTCGCACGATGAAAGAGCTGGCCATTCACTTGTTCAAGTGGGAGTTATATTTAATTCAATATCGACTGTCTGGGATATAATTGTACATGGGCGAAAAATATGACATTTGCTGAATGTTTGCATTCAACCAGTGTTGTTATACTGTAGTGAGACATGGTAACAACCTTAGTATATTAAGAACAGAGAACAAATGTTTAGGTCCAAAACTAGGGTTCAACTTTGTGAGAAAATTGGTGATTAGGCCAGGTACACGTTTACACGTTTAGAAATTTTGGATTTGACTGGTAACACAAGCTTCTCTTCTTCCAAGCAAGGTTTACGGCGTCCTAGACTCGAAGTAACTACGGGACGCTAGCATGGCATGGAAAAAACAAAGTGACAGGCGGGTGACAAGGAATTCAGATATGGTCATGAATAAATACATGTTTTAATAGTTGTTAAATAAAGTAGACTTTATTGCAATCAATAAATACATTAAACAATATCTATGTATGGTAAGTAAAATACATCTTATAATAATTATTACAGATATATAATTAAATAATAAAATTGTTAAAGCACTATTTTAAGATTAATAAAACATAAGTTAGGCCCTACTTACATGTGTTAATTAAGGTCACTTTTACAGAGGCAAATAAAAGAATAAGAGTACAGATTGTATCTGGGTATAAGTGGTAAATTTGCAGCTGTGCTGTGGGGACTATCATTATAAAGTAATCTATTAAAGAAACGTTTCAATTGTCATCTCAAGGTAGTTTTCTGTTCATTTCTTGAATGTTTTAATGATCTGTAACATATACCTTCATCGTTATTAATAGAGACATATTAATCGCTGCAAATTATACCTCTCGTTGGGACAGTGTTTATATCTATCAAACCATACTCAAAATATAGTCTAAACGTTATAACAATATTCTAGTACACATCTAAATTTAATTATACTGCCCATTTGAATATAAACGTATTTATATGCCAGACTTCAATATACTATCATTAGAAATAATATTTGGTAGATAATATTTGATATTTGGATTTTTGTGAAGTGTATTATTTATTTATTTGTAAGCTAAACAAAAAAGATATCAACACTGAATGATTTAAAACTATTGTGTGGGCGCATGTGCTTAATGTTTAAGTTATTACAGCTTTTAACAATTATTGTACTAACAGAAAATCTACAGCTGCTTCTTTAATTGATTTCAAATGTATTTCTTTAGACCTAACCTTGAAACATGTTAATTTACATTTTATAGAGTACGAAAAGTGCTGTACAAAGTTACAATGTTAAATTTACTAGTTACACACGACTTAAGAAATGCAAGACTAGTGTGTGGGTTTTAATAGAAATGTGAAATTATATATATTATTATAGCTGTTTTAAATAGGTTTAATAGAATCTTTTAAAAAACTAGTCAATATTTCAACTATTGAGACATGCAACAGTTCGCTAAGAAAAATGTTGCCATGCTGTTTCTGATATAATTTTTTACACGATTATTAGAAAAAAGTTCTCACCAAGACTGCTGTCAAAACCACAAGTATACAAATATCCTAAATATTGAGTTTATCTCACCGAGACACTACCTTTCACCATCCATGGAAGTTAGAAATAATAACTGAAGAAGTGTCCTGTTATCAATGAATATGATTGAGAACGATCCATCAGAGATTTAAAAAAATCTTATTCTTGTCAAAAGAATTAACTGTCAGTTACAGTTTGAAAGAATATTGTAAATGAAATAAGTAAAACCGATAAAAGATATATCACAATGTGAGAGTAATCTATTTCAGCTCATATTTTATATCTTATGCCTCCTTATTACTGAAGAAGTGAGGAAAGATAGACGGTTCGAATGATTCATTATTAGGCACTTCTGTACAATCTTATCGTGAAGGTTAATATTGTTGCTTCATTGAAGTACTGTGTATATGAGTACAGGAATATCGATGGATGTGCCAACGATATTTTATTACTAAGTTGTTTATAACAAAATAAATAAATTTAATTTATTTACTGTTCATCGACTTTACTAATGCACACATTGCGATATACTAAACAATAGTAATTTTATAACACATAATTATATGTTTAAATGAATAAGACACTGGGGATTTGAGGGAGTTATATTTAATGAAAAACAATAATATTTATTTTACACAACAACAAACGGTTTTAAGTATTTATTTTATATTAAAGAAAATATATTAGATTACTTTTGTGATATATTATAATATAGTGTGGCACCCGCATCTTTAGTTATTCATTGAACGTTTTGTTTATAGCTGAGCACCATTTTTGCAACGTGAATTGAAAACTTTCTTCGACATAATATTAGAACATAAAATTAATTACATATTTTCATGCAGAGCCATATATAAGTAGTTGGTATTTAAAAGTTTTTTTAAGATTAACCAGCGTTAAATAAAGTTCATTTTCATCTACATTGTTATATTAAATACACTTTTGCAATGAGATTGTTATCCGAAAACGGATTAATTAAATATTCACTGGTGATTTTATCTAGTACACGAGACATGACCAAAATTTTATAAAGAATACATAGAATTTTTTGACAATAATTATCATTTGATGAAAATTTGCACCCATAGTTATCGCTGAAGGATAAGAATCTGACTGAAAAATATTCCCTTCGGCGTAATTTAGGGCGCGTCATTTGTTTTGGTTAACACTATTTTCTTGGAGATTGGTTCAATCTGATATAGTACGATGCAATCAAACTATATTTTGAGGTGGAGCCTGTCCTAGCATTACTTTGGAGACGAAATTGACGATTGCGGTTGCCGGTTGCTCTGGCTCCAGCTCTGCGAAAATGTGGCACTCGTTGTCGGTTGAACTTCCCGTGCGCCGTGCAATGAATCCAAACATTCGGCTGTAAATGAAAGAAAATTATCATTGAATACTCTCAATGTTAATTCAATGAGCCCTGTATTAAATGATTTTAAACTGTGGTAGTAAAACACAAGTGGTTATCAAAAATACATAAATAGGTCCTTGTAACCTAAGCGAAAGATTCAGCACAAAAAGACAAGAGTTTATAAACGTGGGGGTATAGGATTTAAAGTGACAAGTCAGTGACTGCGCTATTGCAATTTTGTGTATTTACTCGAGGTTCTACCCAGCTTTGCTCAGTATCAGTAACCGCAGTCCTTCCAAAAAATAATTGGCAGTTAAGCTGTAAGCTAAATTTGTTTGAATCTAATGAAAAAAGAATATTCAACCACTGCCAATCAGAGATGAATCAGATGACAGCCAATCAGAAACAAATTACACACATCAGTCTCAGACTCAGAGAGCGAGGATTCCCTGTACATATTTTAAGCAATTGTAATCAAAATTAAAGAAATTGAATTAATTAAGAAGTTTTGTAAGAATTCAGATAGAATGATATAGTTTTACTATTGGAGATTCCATTTGAGTGGCAGTATTATTATGACAAAAAAAAGTGCAAGGGTTATATATATTTTGCTACTAGTTTGAATGCCAGTGACTCTTTTTTAATTATAAAGCAATAACATACTTCGGACTTGGTATTCCATTGGCATCAACTTTGTGATTCCATCTTCTATCACCGGGATCCAGTCCACAGAAGGAGACGGCGGACGTGGGGTAATGCCGCCTGAAGAATAGTCGCCTTGTCGAATCGGTAAGGGTGATTCCCGCAGGTGACACTTTGAAGTGTACAATAGCTGGTGTAATATCAGGGCGCTGAGTGAATAGCTTAGCAGCGGTTCTCATGACCGCCTCTGGTCCCGTCAGAGCTTCACATCCTGACCCTCCGATATACAGAACTGAACAAGCTGCCCCTGTTGCTAATAAGGCTCTCGCTGCCCCGGCTGGTCCAGGTGGTGCAGGGTCTGATCCTGGGAGTTTCAATCTTGTCGGTAATGCGAGAGGTGTTACTGAATGTTGATATACTAAAGCCGAAAGCGAGCTGAAGACTGGTTCATCTGCACATCCCTTCAGACGTACTCCTCTCGATGTGGGTTCTATCAGGAAATGTCTGACGAGGTCTATCGATCCCAATGATGCTCCCGGTGGTGCTGCAACTTTTAATGCCAATCCGAAAGCATTTGGAAAAGAGTTGGAGTCACGAATTATGAATGCGCCTGCCTCCTGAGTTTGAAGCAGGGCAATTGCTGGAAAAATAACAAATTGTTGGGTATTAAATTCATATTCTTTTTAACAATATATTCTGATCAATTCTTTACAGTAAAGCAGCAAAGTTATAGAAGTACACGAACCTTCATCTCTAGAAATGTTGGGCTTATACCAGAACTTGGATGTGTCTTTGACAAACTTCACTAGCTCTGGAGAGACATCGTGAAGTTCTGGTGTGACGGGTGTAGCAGGGGGATGAGGAGACGATGGGCTTCTGCTAAGCATTGTTGAAAAGTCCTTACTGAAAATAAAATGAGAACATTGACATCGAAAATAGACACCTATTTTTTAAAATTTGGATTTAAACTTATTCTTAAATCACTTTTAAATTGTTAACTGTCACTTTTTGGTGGAAAGGCATTATATAAATCAATAAAACACATTTTAAAGCACTATTTCTACATGTATCCTGATAAAGATCAGGGCCAGTTTCGCTAATCGCGAGGCATTGTCAAATCATCAACAATTCTTTTATTGACAATTCAAATCAACTTACTACCAATTTGTGCTTAGTTATAATAACCTTGGCACATTGTATATTTCATCACTTGAAATGGGTGAAATCAGATCCGATTATTTTCAAAATTCAAATTAATGTGGTTTATTGATTGAATTTTTTTAAGCCATATTTAAATTAAGTTACATATTAAACCAATTATTGTTAAGTTGAATTTATTTCATCTCTCTCTGCGATTTAAGGTCAGAATGAAACAAGCTTGTTAAATATGGTATCGGTAGATGGTAATCATACCGCTGTGCAACAGGACTACGCGGAGGCAGGCGATTCGGTGGTGTATGAGGAGCAGGATATGGTGTCCGAGGGGTGGTTGGGAAGGCTGGTGTTCCCCCTCGTGATTCTAGTTCCCCGTCGGCACCTTCCCATTCGCTTACAGATACACTCCTCCACGATGATAGTGATTCTTCACGGGTCTAGAAGACAGAAAAACATTTACAACGTAAAAATTATAAATAGAAAAAAACAACAATACGGAATAATGTTAATTGGAGTTAATTGTGACAAATTAAGGGCCTTTGTTACAAATTAGAACTTGCCACACTACCAGCTTATTTAATGATGAGAAATTTTGGTAAATTTTTGTGAGATTGTGTCATAATTTATAATTACTTTAGGGACCTCTATGAGAATCTCATTTGACATGCAATATGTAGTTCATTCAATAAATTTGTATTCTTACCATGGTTCCATTATGTGATGACATAATGCCTGGATCCCTCGGTGAATCCAGCATGTCAACTGCTGATGGAGAGGCACTGTTCTCGCGCATCACTCGCCTATCTATACTCATGAATTTGCGGGAGGATGTCCTGGAAAGAGATGATATACACATATGTAAATTTAATAAGAAAACATTGCTTTTTATCACTGGAAAAATAAGATAGAAGATAATTTTAAGATTGATTCGAATAAATTTATTAAACAAACAAACAGATGTAGTTAACGTACATCACGACGATGGAATAATTTAGAATTTGTTTTCGTAGAACTATGGGAACGTGGAATACGCTTCGCTTCTCAAAATGTTTGGATTTCCCCATAGCCAATGTGTTAATACATAGACTCCCAACCTTTTTTCAGGTGGTCACCGCCTTTTTATAAAAGCTATGTGTCCCGCGACCAAGATGCAATTGAAAAAGGCATATTTCATAAGGTAATAAAGCATCAAAAATGCATTATAGTGAATATTTTTTTAGTAGACTGTATAAGATGGCGACCCATGGGTTGGGAACCCGTGTATTAATATTAACATTTAAAAAAAATAAGCAGAGCCGCGCTTGAAACCACTATTTAATCATAATAATGATTAAGAAACTTGAATAGGAGGCTTGTTAGTTCCAAAATACCATAAATAAATAATTGATTCAATTGAAGAACTGTTATGGAAAAGCTAATATGGATAATGTTTCTTTCGGCTTTCGTTCTACTCTGGCTTAGTGTTCGAATCCATTAACATTTATGGCACGGGCTCCCAACCCATGGGACTAATACAGTCAACTAATAAAAATATTCACTTATTTCAAATATTTTATTAATTACCTTATTAAAATGCATTTTTGAATTGCATGGGGGTCACCACCCCAAAAAGGTTGGGAACCTATGATTTAGGGAAATGATTCCTGTGATTGTTTGATTCCACATATCTTCACACTCGAAGGGACTAAGTAAGCGTGAATGGATAATTACTAGTGGTTTTTTAAATCCACCTATCACTCCGTCCATTCTATAAGCCTATGTATAATTTTGCGAATAATAATTACCTGTTGGGTAAAATTGGTTCATGTGTTGGCATGGTGTTTGTTCTAACCACAGTTTGAACGTGAAGTGGTATACTGAAGTCATCGTCATCATCAGCAAAAGCCGTTGTGTCACTGGTGTAGCCGTCAAATCTAAAATAAAACAAAGTTTGATTATAAAATAAAATAGCCACTAAATAGTTATGGGCATTTTGCATAAACTTTTTTCAGACACAACTCCGTGGCCAAAAGGAGAATAGATAAAATAAATGCCAAAAAGAAATAAGTGTAAGGATCTTAACTGTAAATATTATATCCGCAAAAACACAGGTTCAGAATTTTTGATTTATACCACTTTTTCTGCTGGGCAAACTTTTCCAAATTTAAAACTGTGTGTAATATTATTGTTTCCCGCACACTATATGCTATGTGGATAAAAGTGCACGAGGATAAAAAAAACTGTTTAATTGTAGAGTAACACTACAACTCTTAATTTATAAAAGAAAACTGGAATTCATATAAAATTACCATTAAAACTGACTATTTGTCCTTGGATATTGCACATAGGATTTATAAGGCGTCCTGTTTATTAAATGGCTCAAGCCAATACCGTACTCGGAAAAAATATCCAAGGTCATGTGTTCTCGCACGGGATATTTTGTGATGCACAAGTATGAATGTCGACACATGGGATTTATTGGAAATCAGTATATTTAGGACATGGAATGAAATATTCACATAAAAAATATTGTGTCACGTGGAGAAAAAAAATCCGAATCCAATGGTGTCGATAACTCATTTTCACCAAAAACGTCACATAGGATATTTATATAGTGTGCGGGAAACGACGTGATAATGAAGAAGATGTATGTTTAGGATTCATTGTCTGAAACAAATATTGATATATTCACATATGTACATACATATTCCATAATATGTATATTAAAATAGTTAAAGATAACATATAATACCTGTGACTCGCAGAAGTTCTTCCTGTTGTGTACCTATCCAAAGGAAGTCGCGATTGGCGCATACGCGCATCTTTTTGAGACCTGAGCAGCTGCTGCTTCCGCTGGAGCCACGTTAGACCGTCTGATTCCGAATTGCCTCCATGGTTGATTCCTCCATTGACATGCTCAATGGACTCTCTGATTGCTGGTGGCTCCGATCTAGAAACAAAAAGAAAAATATATTTTATTACTGCAACTAAATGACTCTTTATGCAGATGCATAGTTTTCTTTTGCATTCATTTTATGCAAAACAATGTCGCAATCAAATATTAATCGAAAGAGTAAGATGAGATAAAGTTATACGATTATGTACCGTAAAACGGGGTGAATAGAGACTGCGGGGTGAATAGAGACAAAAACAAGGATTGAACTTTAGCACAACTTTACTAAGTATCCAATGTATTTTTTACTATTTATATATAATTCTTTACAATGACTATAATACTATCTATCGAATGACAAAACCAAACCAACTAAATGATTGGTCAAAATTGAAACAAACGTGTTTAAGTTTGATGCCTGTGCATCCTTACTTTTTGACCACTTATAAACTTCTCATTTATTGCATGAAAATTAAAATCAATCATGTTTTTTTTAATAAGTACCGTAAAACAGAATGAATAGAGACTCGTATAGAATAGAGGTTCATATATTCCAATCATTACAATCTGTATTTTTGTCTCTATTCACCTGCCAAGTCTCGATTTATCCTCTCTCGTCTCTATTCACCCCGATTCAATGTGAATAGAGACATCGAACAAAATTGACTGTGTCTTAATAACGATAGTGAATATTTGAAAAATATTGTCATGAATATGTAGTAGGGCCATAGAAACAAGTTTCAAGCCATTCATATTTGAATTATGTGGCGCAGGTATGAAGATACATAGTCTCGTGAAGGATAAAAAATGTCTCTATTCACCCCGCTTTACGGTTTTTTAATGAACTCGAACTTGCATGAGTGAAATCGCTATTTCGACATATAATCTGCACTGCCTATTGAGCTGGACATTTTCGTCAGTGACTTCTATGCCATTCTCTGTTGAATGATTTTGTCGTATCTCCCAATGCTACATTCTACAGGAGAGCGTTATGTCAATCGAACGAACTTCGCGACAATACAGTGACATCGTTTCACTCGATCTCAAATAAAATAAAATCGGCTCAACATACTGATTTCCTAAAAATCACATTGCACTCAAAAGGTGTATCTGCATTAGGTCTCATTAAAAAAATAGGATATGTGATATTTAATAACTCTTGCGTGAAAGATTAAAACGTATTGTATGTACAAAAAATATGGCCGTCAACAGATTGTTCAGTAAAGGGTTCAAAAGATGAGGCCGAATTTTAAATATCGTCTGTTTTAAATGATGTACCAATTGCCTTTACAATTTTATTATAGTTAGTATTTCTTTTATTTAGGTTAAATGCTTGACCGCCAAAAATGCTACTGTCATTGGAAAATATTATTATATTCTTTTGGTTGTAATTCTGTAAAAACGTAGGTTGTTCGTGATATAATATAAATATGTGATAATTATCGTGAACTCGTTCGCTACATAATTTCATGGTCGAACAAAGGTTTTCTACTCCTACAGATTGTAACATATATATGTAATTCAAGGGCCGTCCATTACGCCTGCGTAAAATTATCACAGTATGTATGGTCAGTTTTTCCGTATTTTTTGTAACAGTTTGTGGCGCGTTACATTCTATTGTACAAATGATGTATAAATTTAAAAATAAAATGCCGTGTCAATTAACATCATTATTGGTACAATTCAGCGTCGCTGGCTTTCGCGACGGTCCTCACGGGTGTTCAAGTCCCAGTAAAAGCAGCATTTTCAGTCGATTTATCGATTCAGCTAGATGGCATGGGAGTTCGCGTTGTCTAAAAATTCGTCGAATAGGAAGGCTATAATGTATATGCCATAATTGTGAAAATATTTGAACCAAAGTGCAAATTGTTACTACTAGGTCACAACGATCTTCATGCACGATGTGTCTATGAACGTTAATGCGTCAGGAAATCAGCGGTCTGTTAGTGAATTATTATTTTGACTGGTAGAAATTATTTTAACACAAAAAAAATACATTTATTTTTACACAATTTTAAATGAAATTAATTTTACTACTCATAGTATTTAAAAACAATGTTCGATGTTTAAAATGAGTATTTCGTGAATATGATGACACGACCAAACAATATATGTACAAACAAAAGCAATATTTTCACACGTAAATCGCATGCAATCATGTTTTCATTTCGTTTTACAAATAATGAATTGGGTTCCGTCTCGCATGCTGTGTTCATAAAATACACATAAAAACATGTTAAAAGCATAAAGGTAATAAAAAAAGCGTTTCTAATTTATGCTTTCGGGTTTGATTGAACGGAATACCTATCATCATTCAAAAATGGATTCCAAGCCAATAAACATCTCAATATTGTATCTCGTATGTTAAAAGTTATTAAACGATGAAGATAATGATTATTGATTCCTGTGTTTCAGTATTTACTTAACGCAGTGGTGTGCTTGGAATAAAACAGATGGAAAACCAATATTTACGCGCTTGCAGTAAGTGTATGGTAAGTAAGCTGATAACAGCTTATTTAAATGAAGTTAATCGTTAATTCTGAAATCGCGTCGAGGACTTACTGGACTACATACGTATTATTATGCTTTTATAATATTCGATTGCACGTTGCGTCTAGGTTTGCCAAATGGACCCTTCTATACATTGATTTGTCAGTTGATGTATTAATTGTTGTCTATGGGTATAGGACGTATAGGTGTTCCCCATCTACCCACTCGATCTGATAATGAATACACTGTGTTGAGAGAGCACTAAGTAAACTACTTATTGAGGTAGGGGGTCTTACTAACTATCTGCTCTCTTGCTCTGGTATTTTATCACCTTGAAGTGAAAATAATGAAAGAAAATAACCACAAAAAGGATATTCGAATCAACTGATAAAAGTGGCCGTGAAAATTCTTATCTATTTTCTAACGAATTAAACTTACTGTTATATAATTATATTGTATTTTTTCCGTTGATTTTTGCCCGTTAATCACAGACCTGTCCATTTGTACGATTTATCATTTCTCCAATCGACGGTGGCGACATTTTACAACATTTATGTAAAACTGAGACTTATAATTTGAAATTCGAAATTGAGTGAAGGATAAGTATTTACAAAAACAATCTGTTCAACTCCCAAATGGAATGTGTCGTACTACGTTTCGTGTCTTGCATAAAACATACATAATAATAAAGACGATTATGGATCGATCATTATAAGTTGTCCGATTAGAGAGGGCGCTAGTGCCACGGAAGTAATGTCATACTGTTTCACCTGTCATGGCCGACTGGCTTGGATGTGTGAATTATTTTTTGAGACTATCGCCGTCTTCACATAGCTGTCGGACCTTTGGATAAGAAATCCCCGCATATTCCAATAAACTACGTTTGAAACAGAAAACATTCCCAATTGTATGTATGCTCACTGTAATACGAATGAAAACAGCTTTCTTGACATTCATGAGGTGACGTTTGAAAGCTACAAATCCAAGATTAACCTATGTTAATTCCGACTTTTGCTGGCAACTAAACTATAAATATCAAAAGTATCATATTTTTATTGGTTCTGAAGATGGAAAAAGTGCGCATTGGTATGTTTACAAGCGATCAATCTGAACAAATACTACAACACCACTGGTTACAAAAGCTAAGCTGACAGCTCGCATGGAGAAGACTAATAAATTGATCTCCGCTGTTTTGTAATCAATACAGTCGTCTGCCATCATTGGAAACGAGCGATCTCTTAAACGAAACAATTCTATAAATTAATATGGCGTGAGCAAGATGATGGCGAAGCTGTTTCACAGCTACGTTCAGTGGCGTCCAAAATATGTAAATAAGGGAGTTATTCGTTCTTTTTTCACCGATCTTCTGTTGAGGTCACATAATACAAAGGAATATCACGGCCAATTTGACAAATCTAAAGATCAACCGATTTCTAATCGAGCTTTCGGTGAAACGTTTTCGCCCTGCGTGATCTCATTTTAATTTTAACTTGATGATATTACGGAATAATGTTATCTATACCATTTCATATTAATAATAGTATGTATCTCATTAAGATCGCTAATTTATAAATTATAATAAGCATATTCAACACCATTCGACATTTTGTTTCTTATGTTCAAAATGTCAGTATTGATATTCGCGCGTCTGTATTGGACTGGACGACGTCGCTGCCTTCTGTTGCGTTTGTTGCTGGTTCGAATCCCCTAGTACAAGCAGTTCCATAATTTCATAGATGGACATCTGCGATGACAAAATTTCCCATTCGCCGACCTGATCCTGAAAGTGTATCCAACTCTTCTACAAAAATACGTTGAGCAACTGAGTGACAATCAGTTTTCATAAAAAAGCTTTTGTTGATACTGTCTCTATTAATCGTCCGTAATTATTAATCATTTTTTTTCGCTTTCAATGTTTTAATGACTGTTTACTTGTATTCGTTTAACTGTCAATTAATATTACTCCGCGATGGCATAATATATTTTCCATGATTACTTTGTACTGATTAAATAAAGAATAATTTAAAATTTCGACTGAAGGTGCTTGATGGAATTTGAATCGTTTGAATTTTTACTTTTCCATTAGATTTGTCGCCAACGACCGGGGTTTCGCTTTTCAGCACCTTCAGGCATTTTAAGTGCACGATTTAAATATAGAATAGGTACTTCAACTGTCACATTTATGATATTCGTCGACAGGATCGATTCATAAGTTCGTTAGAAACGGACACACGTGACAACTTAAAGTTGCGTTTCCTTTATATCAATACAAAATCCTTTCTGTGGCACTGGCGATTAACAAGTCACTATTTAAAGCATTCGATGTGGAGGCGGTTTAAGTGGGTTCGCGCTCCTCTGCAAATTCTGGAGAATAGCAACACTTAACTTACTAACTTTGGAATGATATTATCAAATTTGCATTCGGATATATTTTTTATTTTATAGTTGACGACTTTATTAGACCAAGTAAAAAAACTCCCGCGGCAGTTTTCCAATCAAACGTATTAATTACTTGAAGGTGTTGTACAATAACAGAACATACTATTATCATTGTCGTTTCCTTACCGGTTAACATTAAATAATATTTAGATCATAATTGAAATAACAATATTAACTGTTAAAATTGCAAGCATGTTTTGTTATAAAAATTTGTATCTTTTTCAAACTATATGTAGGTTTAAAAAGAAGCATTTGAATACCTAACCTCAAAATACGTCTACATTGACAAAATTTTTCTTTCGGAACGGGGTAGGTATGTACGTCTATACAAATTTCTCTATTAATAATAATAGAGAATTTATGTATGCATCGTCGATCCAAATAATTATATATTATTTAATCCATGCACAGTATGATACTAACTGAGTTTGTGATGTTAACGTTTCAAAGAAAAATCGGTTCTGTTCACTTCAATAAGAAAAGAACGATAGAGGTATTATACAGAGATTTACTTCCATTTTCAAAATATAATTGTAATTATTTTTAAAACATTGTCACACTGCTGTAACTGTCATTGTTCGGCAGCCATTTTGAAAATACCTATGGAATTTTAAGTTCCCATTCTGGTTGGTATGTCAAACTAATATATGGCATCAAGAAAATAATGATACTTGCAAAAGTAATAAAAAAAAACCATGAGAAATTCACCCATTAATGATAGAGAATTGGTTATATGGCCCAAATTAAGCTTTAAATAGACTGTGCCGCCAATTTTATTAACTGGACACCCACGTGTACTTTTGTAATATGCCTGACACTAGTTTCATTTTAGATTGAATTCAATGATCAGTTAAATTGCGAACGAAAATGCAGCAGCTTGGCCATATTATTAAATTAAAGGAATTATGACCAGCACGCCATTCACCATACTATTGATACTGCACCTTTCGTTCATTTTCAGAACATTACAAAAAAGATAAGGCAAAATCACTTTATATAGGATTGATAAAGGCCAGAGAGTATCCGTTACAGCTTTAAGTAATAATGTTGGCTTTCCAATATTGAGAAAAAACGATACAACACATTTGTGCACAGAGGTCAATGAGCTGCCGAAAAATTATTTGAAATATTATATTTATTATAAAATCAAAATATATGTTGTGTCGGTGAAAAAAATCATCGGCCGGCACTTGTTAAAACTGCTGCTGCTGTGTAATTACTTGCGACATGTTTAGAACATAATTACGAGCGATAACTCTGGGATTCTACCATTTAAAAAAATAGATTTTTTCATAATTTTCAAATTTGGGGGGAAACGCACGGTTTTTTTAAATGTGTATTATTAATAATACAAATTGTTCAAACGGTACTGGTATTGCCAATACGTTTTATTGATAGACTTTCAAATCATAAACAAGTAAGCCTACTAACTAGACAGATTAGATAAATTTTTATAAGTTTTGTCACTAAGGACCCCGGTATTTCGGCATCTTCGGACATTCGAGTGGACGGATGAACTTGAACTACAGGGTCGTAAGTAACGAAACGCATGAAAATGTACAAAATTCAAACGAATCAAATTCGATTTTGAAATCCCATCAAGACCCACCCTTAAGTCGAAATTTTAAATTAAAAATAAAACAATAAAGATATTTCACAGCAAAAATAGATGTATAAATCAAAGCAATATATTGTCATAATTAGATTTAAAATGTTCACAGCACCTGGTGACATTTACGAATGACAGTAAGTGCAATATCTACATAATATTATATTTATGCATTAGTAAACTTATTTATAATATAATATAAACAATACTGTCCCACTATGTGACTATGTCATGCGGTCACGTCGGAAAACTGACTATCACGCCATGGCTGGGCAAAATCAATCGTTTCATCGCCTCTTTATATCTCATCATAGGGCTTGCATTACCGGGTGAAAATATAATATTACCACCGGTACTCTATGTTTGATATTTAATACCGGTATAATAAAAAAAAACAATCAACATAAGCACAACAAAAACAGCTGATTATGGTTTAAACACCAGACGACTAAAACAGATTCTAGTATTTATTTCGATTTTTCATATTCAATACTATTTTTTAATTTGTATTTTACCCGTAGATAGCTGATTTTCAAAAGCATTATAAAAATTTCGACTGAAAGTTCTAGATGGAATTACAATACTATTACCGTTATTACAATTATACTTAGTGATCTACTTTTATTTTTGTATAGAAACAATACAAACGGTACGTACGAGTCAGTTCAAGTACATTTTAAATGCATGAGCATGCCGAAAGGCGAAACACGGGTCGTTAGCGGCACAACTCATGGAAAATTACAAAATTCAAACGATTTAAATTTGATTGCTCTTTGCATTGGAAGTGTGGCCTTAAAATCGCTAGTACATCAATGTTGGAATCTCAATCTTGATCAGATCTTTGTACAAAATATCCCCCTCGGAGTCCAATGCTTTTTAGGAGAGCCATAATCAATCGAATGTACCGTTATATTATTATATTCTTTTACAAGTACATACAAGTTAAATGATTTTTAATAACGATATTGAAAAAAAGCGAAATACCGGAATCACGATTTCATTAATACCGGCACTGGAGTCCCTACCTCAGCTAGTTGGTACATTAAAAATAATATTGATTATTTCGATGTACGAAAATCCATCTATACTTAAAGATAATACGGGAAAGCATTTACGTCACAATAAAGCTAGGGTGTGGTAACATTGATTATATTGAGCTTCGAATGCTCAAATATAAAAAAGGATGTCACTTCGTACCATAATTGATAAAAGTTAAGGTAGATTATGTCTGATAATCCAGGGGTCGAATCCCTTTTAATATACGAACATGTAATACATAATATACGCGTACGTTTATGTTTGTACCAAATGTTTCAACAGTTCATTGAAAACAGAAAGAAATGCGATTGATTCCACTTAATTATCTACTGTTGTAATCTCTCATTGCAATTCGATATACTCCACGTAGGTTTCGCGTATGATTAAAAATGGTAATGTTTAAATAATTTTGATACATCCTTAATGAATATTTCAAGTTATTTGTTTTAATTTGTTGATCATTTGGATTTCAAATAAGATTTCAAATTTGGAATCAATTTCAAAAATTGTTATCTGGTTGCAGTTTTACATTGGCAGCCCTCTCCATGCCAATTCAGGGACTTTCCAAATTGAATTATAGTTAAACATTGACATTTTACGCGTAAAATGGTTATGTGGTCTTGTCTGAATAGTTTGGTTTTGAGTAAAAGTTCAATGAAACAAACAAAACATATCTCTCGTAAGTCGGCATTAAAGAGCAAAATATTTTTCACACCAAGCCACAAATACAAATTTGCTAGCAGACAAGAAAAAAATTTATATGTACAATTTTCACGAATTATTTTACACGGTTTTGGTTCGATGTAATGAGACCTATATTTAAATTCTTATATGTTCACTTCATCCATTTTTTCACAGCTATTTTACATGTGATGTATGCCCTGTGTAAAAGTAGGATCGAGTCTATGAGAAAAGTATTTTAGTTGAGCAACTTTCTTTTTCGTGCAATAGGAAACGCATCAATTCTTAAAATCAAAATCTCATGATATTCTATTGAAATGAAATGATTTCAATAAATGATTATATTCATTTAAATATCTACAATAAAGAGATACACATAAACTATCCAATTATTTAAAATAAATAATTATCTTCGTTAACGCTGTGAAAAGAAGCATAATTTGTCTTGCTTAGCTAAGATTTTGGCTGCGTATGGTAATATATAATTTTCGTTTAAATCCCTCGTTGATTATGAATCAATAAATCGAACCGCATTACTTGGTTCGTTTGGTAATTTACCGCCTGCTTATTTATTCATAGACAATTATATGCTCCGCGTATACCAAAGATTATTTTTTCAATTTAGTAATAAAACAAAGCAAAAAGTACATAAATCACAAAAATGTTCACGATATTTCACAAGACAGCATTTTATAATCTTTTATACTGGTTTACCAATCATAGAATTATAAAAAAATGCAGAATTTTTTCATTCATTCTTTTAAAGAAAGGTTGATTAATTGTTGACATATTGATCACCAGTTTGAAATTACATAAAGGAATATTTAAATGTTATCAATATTTTAAAAATAAATACCTTGCCAGTCAGTTAAAAAAATGCATAGTATTTAAGAGTTTTAAATTGTCAAGTTGGATATATGTGAAAATATTTTTCTAGTGTTAGCATCATTTGCTATTCTTTTCGAAATACAAATATTTTTCGCTCATAAATTTGACAGCTCATTTGTTTTTAATCCGTGAATCACTGTTAATTAATTCAATAAAATAATACTGTACCTAAATATATACTGTCATTGCAGTATTTTGTGGAGAAATTCACATATCAATTACTTTTATTATATGTCTCCAGTTAACATTTGATTCAAATTTCATGTAATTTCTAGGGTTTTTTGTTTCCGCCTAGGTCATGCGACGCCGTTTAGTCGAAGCAATTTCATAGTCGGTATATACCATGGATATACCACACGTTATTCCAAGATATAAAATATCACTCCTCGGAAGAAGAAGAAGAGGATGAGGTTTGGGCTCTCCTAATATATAATTTACAGAAGGTCTCCTGTTGAAGGCTAGTTACCTACTAACAATTCGACCAATATTCGATGCAAGAAGTTATGTTTTTTAAACATGTTTGATGGATAAGCCATTCTGAATTCCCCGAACATTATTTAAAAATACATAATGTAAATAATATCCTTATAAGTTTATTGTTTATATGATTCACGTTAAATTAAAACCGTTTGTACAGGCATAACCGGTCATTATTATGCAATCTTTAGTTTGCATTTTTCTTGGGAACGTATTAGGTATTGCATTCTGTTTGTGTGTAGATACGAGAGATAATAATATTGCCTTGTTCTAAGGGGCGGCCCGCCCACTAAAGGCTATAACGACCGCTGTCTGCCGCCCTCGGACATCGACGCACTCCGCGCCTACAAGACTTCCGCGAAATGCGAACCATAGGATGAAATTTCAATCTTAGGTTATCATTAATATTGCCAAAATTATAAGCATTAAAAAATCAGCATATATTTTATTTCTATAAGATTATACTAATATAAAATTTAAAATAACTTTGATTATTCCACGTATTGTGTAACTAACTGTGACACGTGTTTCGCCTCTTTCAGAGGCATCTTCAGACTTACTATCGCAAAGTTTGCTTGAGAAGATTATACTGTTTACTTGAAGGCACCCTTTGTCTGTCACAACCTATATTTATCTGTCTGATTGGTTACTTTAATTTCCTTTGTTGATTTTACAAAGTTGCTGTACAGAAATGATATTAAATTCACGGCGGTTGCTAAAATAAGATGCATCGCCATCAAAGTTTCATAGTTACCTTCAGCAATACTTCGTACTATTCATAAAATTATTGGTTTTCTATTTTCAGAAAATGGAACGAAACATAATTTCCTCACAGCTTCACAGTTTACGCGTGGAATAGCTTCGAAAATTATTGATGGTTTGTCGATTTCAGCCAAAATTCGAACGGAAAGAAACATTTGTTCTGTGATACTTATTATTCATGTAAAGTGTCTTGAGATGATGTTCATGTGAGTTTGTTTTTATTGACTTAAACTTTGTATTTACAATCGAAATCCTAAATTTACATCCTTTATTATTTTAGGTTCCTAAATATATCAGTATATTAATGATAGTTTTCAATGTTGTTATCCTCCTAAACTGCAAAGTTCATAAAACTTGTCAACTCACTCTAACGATAAGTGTATGATTAAATTTATTATTATATTTTGGTCAAAACTAGGTGGTAATCATAACGTTTTTTTTATTCCTTGATTAAATAAAGTCAACGATATATTGCTATACCATGTGAGGGATTGAAGAGGTTATTTGATATTGTCTGATAAGTGAAATATTGATTATGTTATTTTAATCGAATTAAGTGTTTGGTCTAAATGTGACTCTAGGTTTCTCTTAATTGAATAAGAATTATTAACGCTTTTTGTCATTACCATGACAGAACAGATGTAAACATAATAGTTGTCTATGTATTTTCGTACACACGAAAATGTAAGATTTGCATAATATTGTGTTTTGCCACCTGTAGCTATTTGATGATATTATTATCTTTAGGTATGTATGTGTTTTAGCCCACGCTCTTCAGCAACGCGGGCATGCATTTGAATAGCTGTGTAATATTTGCGACCTCTGCGTTTTACGAGGACGAACTAATAAACGGAGAATAAAATGTTTTATATCAAGTCATTTATGGACATTTTGCCGGTCCAAGGCATAGACACGGTCGGAATAGCTACGATCTGATACACGTTAACTTATATGGGATACATTGAATCATCTAATTTGATAGTTTACCGTGGAGCATACATAATTATATACTTCTCAATTGAGATAAAGTAATTCTTCTTCTTCATATACTGACAGATTAAAAATAGGTCGATCGAACAAAGCGGTACACGATGAAAAAATATTGTATCAAAGATAATTTTTGAAAAATCTTGCGTTTATCCATTCAAAGTAATGTTTTTACCATGTCCACACAACTTTCTCCCATATCACTTTGTCCTTCCACCAAAAACATCAATGATACATATTATATGCATTTAAGACAAGTTTTAAAAAGCTAAATTCTCCGCATTAATGCATTTACTTTGATGTTCACAAAGTTGTTGAAATCATTTTGATTAAAAACACAATTATTACTTTTTTTTCCGATTGTTTATTTAATATAATATGGATTTACATTTTGGCTTCACAGGTAGAATAACAAATAAGTAACGTAACATGTTGATGGATTGAAAGTTTGTCGAATAGTCACGTAAATACAACACTTGGAAATCGCGCGTTAGCAGTTTCTTGGTAATATACATATATTACTCTGAAAATTGTTCAGAAACAAATGAGTCTAAACATTTTTGGGTTGGGCAAACAGCTCGATCCTTTCAGTGTTTTTTTAAACTTGTTTCCAACACCCAAAATACATCAATTGGCGGTTGATTTGTAAGAACAATTAAAAAGAACAATCGAAATATCTGTCAGTGATAAAGGATTTTTATCTCAATCGCTGGACGAAGACAACTAAAATTAGGGGATATCATAACTGTGCTTATCAGAAGGAGCACTGGAAGTTAATCACGTGATAATTCCATTACTTTGAACGACTATGTGATGAAATTGTTAACTTCTTCATGTACACAATAAATACTATTTCATGTAACCTTCAGTGTCAGCAAGTTTTGAACGCTAAAACATTCAAAAATCGAAGCATACTTTGCGGACAGTTTTTGTGTTAGAAATGAGAACTAAGACAGTAGGTCGTAGAATATTTTTAAATATAGCCAGTCAAATTTTAAATGTTTTAATAATAATTCATTTTTATTTATATCGGGCACCGGCGGTGAGTGATGCTATCTAAAGGTGTCTACCTGGTATGGTTGGAAATTATGGTCCCGTTTTTAAATGGATCTTATATTACAATATGACCTTGTTTTGTGGTATACTATATCGATGTCAATACGTATCATCTATTACGTAAAATAATAATTGATATATGAACAATTATAAAGAATTGTCTATGCATTCTTAGTTTTAAGAGGGAAACAAAATAAATCATTCATTCCAATAGCAGTTTTATTATATCCTCACTATATTCTTGGTAATAATAACAGGAATATGACCTTCGCAATATACTTGTCGATGAGATAGCCGGAAACGCATGCCACAAATTAGTCAATATGCATGTTTATGCATACACGTCCCTAATTTGTGCAAACAATTAGCATACAGGAAAGGGAAAGCATGCATCTGCGCAAGCGCGCATTTTAGAAGTTCAAGCGAATATATTGTGACACGCAATGTCCTGAATAAAATAATAAATTGAATTTGTAAAACGTATATGAGGCCAAAAAACAAGCGAACAATCATTTTCTTTGGCCATTTTCTACTACTTAATTATATGGTAAGAAAAAAATGATCTTTAATAGAGTTGATTGTGAAAAAAATTATATATGGAGTGAATAAAAAACTTGACACGTTGTAAAACCAATAAATAACAAAGAAACATGGAATTTTAATTTAATAGCTACGTGGTCAATAAATCCATACAATCAAAAAATAATAATAGTGCGGGCATGCTGGAATTACTTTTAATTTCCAATTGCAACGAAGTTAGCCAAGACTCGGTAATAGGTTTGCAATAAATCAAATACCTGCAGATAATAAATAAATAAATATTTATGCAAATGTAATAATTACTTATGCTATGGAAACATGCAAACCTCATTTAAATTGTAAATATTAAAGACCACTCGTTATTATTGGCTAGTGTCGATCGTCGATCTAATTGTGGCAGTCAATTTTTTTAAAAATGTTGCTATGGTATGTAAATAATTCTTTCAATGAATTATCTTATAATAACAAGTTCTACCAAATTAATTGTAGCACCGGTATATACAATTTTTTTTTGTTTAAAATTAAACCTAGAAGAATCTTTCCAAATTCAAAAAATGATATTTCGAAGTTTATAATTATTATTATTAGAACCACTATTTTCGTGAATTTTTCAGTTTGTCATGTGTATGAAATGATTTGTCAATACGTATACTCACTATACACTAGATCAGATGTATGAAACCTTTTCATGTTGGAATGCCTAATTTATATGTTTTTATATTTATCCGCGTTCATGAAATTTCAATTAGATTATAAGTACAAATCTGTATAAATTATTTTGAAAATAGAAGACATTTAATTGAAAATTTTGGATTCAGTCAAGAGACCAGACTTGGGGAGTTATAATGCCAAAGGTTCCCCATCTCTATACTAGACCCTTATGTTAAATTACACAATTGTGATTATATGGCATTCAGAGAGAGGCGTTTCGACTTTTACGTCAAATCAGTCAAGAGAAAATAGTATCTAGAAAGTGGTAATGGAAAATTCGATTCGATCCGTTTTGTAGATATGACAGTACCTAACCGATACGTACAGTAAATCCTTCGGATATTCATATTGAATCTTTTTCTTATATCGTCGATGATTACCATTTTTTAAGTAGGTGTGATACCAACATAAAAACTAACTGAATTAAAGAATTCTACGGCTAGGTGTTTACATTAGATTGTTTTGATCGTATGTGGAATAAAAAAAGTGGGCAGCGAAAGACTTTGACACTCAAATTAGGCGGCACTTATTATACATCGTATCGATATAATCAAGCAGCTACGTAAAAAAGTCTGATTGAATTCTTTGGCATATATTTATTGAAAATCGTGGCATGTTTTTTGTGTAAAAAAAAACGTACAATGAACAACGGGTTTCGTTTTTATTTATCATGCAAATAAGCCTAAAGCCGATCCACCAAAGGGAGTCAATTATCGACTCAGTTTTGGAAGTTCGGTTATGATAACCATTTTTATCCAAAAAAATATAGAAAATAAGCAATAAGTCCACGGATGAACTTGATTTGACAGTTAAATGGTAAGTTCAAGCTCATTCTGAAGATGCCGAAAGGCGAAGTGACCAAAACTCATTGAAGTGGACAATTATGTTTTATAAACATAACCTCAAAGCAAACTTTTTCCTGTCTACATTGATAACTGATTACTTGTCATCCTCTCGTGAAAACAATTCGTTTTTAAGAAACAAGTCATATTATTTCTCATTGGTTTTACTAAAATATCACTGTCATTTTAATATTATTATCTTCCATTTTCAGGTTCTGACACCATTTATATGATTTTTTTCAAGCTTTGTTAATAATTTTAATCTTTCGAATATACTCGAATAATAAAACTTAACTGGGAATTTTCATTTTAAATTTCAAAACATCAAAATATTACAATTGAATCGTTCATTTAAAGATTTGTATTAGTTTTTAATGTGCTTTCATTGCATAATGTCTTCCCGTTCAAACTGGTTTGAGAATAATCTGTCTGCAGCGTGGGAGGAGAGGGTGAAGTCTGTGGAGTCACGTGAGAATGCAGTTTGTTGCAGACTTTACATAATAAAATAAGAATTTAAAAATATGTCATTCAATATTTTTTGAATGTAGTGTTTTTATTGCTTGATTAAAAGTTTGCTAATTGGAGCATAGACAATTCGAGATGCAGGATGAAGTTAATAACGTGTTATCGTTGAAAGGATTTTCGATGATATTTCAAAACTACAATTCCAATAAATATGCATAATGAATGTCGATCAAAATATTTCACCGAAACCATTAAAAGAGATAATAGATCTTTCGCGATTTAGTAACACAAACGTCCGGTCGGTTTTAGGGGTAATAACACCGCAGCCAATCAATCGCTATCAAGTTTTTTTCACGAGTTCATTTGATATGCCAATAAAAAAAAAACAATATCGGGTTTAAGTTTAAAACAGGTTTCGAAATGGAATTAAATGACCGTTTCGAATCTGTTTAATTGCCTGTCGCGGTTAATGCATCTGTGTTAGTGTGTCGCACAGGATTACTTCATGAGCAATCCCTCGTATCTTCATTACGTTTCCATTTGCACTCACTAGTCAAGTAAAGAAAAGGTTCCGTTCGCTGCATCGGCCGTACTTCGAATATTATAGTTTTATTAATCGTATACTAAATATTCTTTTAAGTAATGTCCGTTCTCAATGCAAAGCATATGGAATACGATAATTGCTTTGTATCCAGTAGTCATATATCAGGGATAATAAGAATATCGATATATGGGAATTAGTAGTTTGTTTATTGCTTTCGCCATGCAAACATCCAAACCTTCGAGCACAACTCAAAAAACCCAAAATGAGTCAATATAAGGATTCAAGCTTGTGGACGTCATAACTGAAAGGGACATTGTTTAGTATTTACTTGGCTAAATACCCAGATTCTTTCCATCCCCGTATAAAGTTTGTACCAAATCGCGTTTTGTACTTTTCCATGAGTTTTACCATTTTAATCAGATCTTTATACATTTCAAGTAGCGAGAAAAAATTAAAATTTATTTAAAAATAGTCGTATTCGATAATTATCTATCATCCTCGTCGAGGCACATTTTAATCAGATGTAATTATAACGAGAAAAGGTGTTCGATAATTCGTGATATTTCTGTTGTCATAACAGCAAAAAAGGTGCGTTGTTATGTCCACCAGTTGAGATTATTTTTGTGAAATGAGTCGATAAATTGTTAGCTTTAAATCGATCAATTATCAATATCCTTTTAAATTATTTTTGTGTGTATAATGAAATTTTCATTTAAATCTGTTAACAGGTATGTATATTGCTCGACATTTCACAGATGTCAGATCCAGTCAACCTTGACACCAGTTCCATTTTTAATTTTATTCAAATAATATTTGAAAACTGCGCTGTGATCACGCTGCTAAGAAATATGCGGTGCATGTACATATGTATATTGAGCAGAAACGGGCAGCTCTATGTTCCGTGATCCCGTTGGAAGTAGTACCGGACAATTAGTCAAGTTTTGAGACAGCAGTATTGATCAAATAGATACAAATATTCAAAGTTTAACAACAACGACACGGCAGGTATAATTATAATTTTAATTCCTTATATTATGTTGTTTTTTTTTAATTTATCCGTTCTCAAATACAAAGCACAATAATTTTGAGAGGGCGTTAATTCTTTTATTGTGTACCAAACAGTAAGTGCAAAATTGTTTAATATTGAATTATAAATTCATTTTTTTTCTCTCTTATATCTGTTATAATATAACACACCCACGTATCATATATTTTTTCTCTTTTGTATTCATAATTACGCAGAATATTCTATTGTATCAGCAGGTAAGTAAGATAGCGGTACTGAAAATTCGTTATGGACAAGGCAGCTATAGCTAAATATATAACAAAGGATAACAATATTGTAATATTTTATTAGTTCTACATTTGGTTAAAATAGATCGTAGCAATTGAGGCGGTATTGTCGTGCATTCATTTAACACCTAGAACTCCTTTTATATCGAGTCTACAGTAACGCGCAACTCCTATGGTGGGGTTTTGCTTCACATTGTAAAACTAGGTTGGAAAACTTTTTTATTAATTTAAAATTATCTCAATTTAAAAAACCGTACTTATTGGTTTCTATGCCGTAGTTAAAGTTTTTAAATTGAAATCGAATTAACTTTGATTAAATAGTTGTTATTAATCGTTGAAAATAACGATATTTTATGATGAAAAAAAAACATAACCTGGATCGATCAGATGAACAACGATGAATCTATTTTTATAACTATAGGTTACAGAATATCGATAAAAAGCACGTACGAGGTAGTGATATGTAAGTAGATGATAAACAAAGCCGAACGATAGATATCGGAAATACTTAGCCGGAGTAAATCGTGTGCCAAATAATGTCAACAATTGACGTGAATCTAGTTATAAGAAATAGCATTGTATTTATTTCAGGGCGGATTTTAAATTAAGTAAATTTTGTATCTTAATCACGCACATCCTTTTAAAAATAGTAAATATATAAGCACTTAAATTATATCATTATATTATACTGCTGATTATTTTTAAATACCCACACGAATGAAATAACGAAGTTGTCTGACCACTTTTGTCTTCTTATAAACGTTTAATAGTTTATGTGTTTTGCAGGTAATTCTACAGATGCTGCGATAAAACCTCACTGCCTGGTAAAGTGCGTAGGAAATAGTAACGTTTTGCCAAATAAATATTCACGGGTAAAATATATTTCAATTGTAGCGTAATGAAGGATGAAATTTTTCACAAACTTTTATTTCAATCTGTAATGTAAACGAACGGTTGAAATGTAACACATTGGAATGTTGAAGCATTAAATGGTTGTAATCATAATATTATTATCGAATGAAAGTTATCTACGATATGGCGAGAATCAATAACGTTTAGTCATTTACGTTACGATGGATATAGCAATGAATAAAGAATGTCTCGTTGTTTTTTTATGTGCGTTTAAAACAAAACGTTTTACTTTTAAATTATTCAATGTAATAAATTTCTAGGTTCTTATTCAAAACCTCAATATATTTTTTTTCATAGTATCTGGTCAGTCTATTGTCGTTAGGGTTAGTAAATTAGATATATTTTTATCTCAATTGAAGCTTTAATTTGTATCGTGTATTGAAGATTAACTTTAGTAATGAAAATAAGTAATAACAGTAAATAAGTAAAACTCACCCTGCATATGAAGACAGGCTACTATATACAGGTCGCCTAGTGGTAGTGGTGATCGTCTCCTCATGAAGAAGACGATGTTCTTTCCTCGGAAGAATCGGTGACAGAGGAGGTGGTATACCGTTCACAATAACCGCCTTGATACTCCTGTTGGGACTCGGCGACCTAACGAGAGCCTCTCTCCTCGCCTCTCCCCTTTCTCCCATGCGATACAAATCGTTGGCGTTGTTCGTGAATAGTCCATCGATAGCGTCAGGCTGCGCATCGTTAAATCCGTTGATTTTGAAATCGAGCGGATCTTCCTCTTTGTACGTCGGACGCAGGGCTTTTCTGACCAGGCACGGGCTCGACAGGCCGGGCTGACAGCGCAACATGGCTGGGTCGGGGGCTTGCGCGCCGTAAGTGAAGGGTCGCGAATCCGGCCGCGCGTGGTAAGGGATATCACTGGCTGAGCTCTGCGACCGGTGCGGCTGCTGAGAGTAAACTGGCATGCTGTGGTCGTTCGCGGCGCTCGAGTGCGATCTGTGGGGGCGTTCGCGCTCGCGCTCGTTCCGCGCCGAGGTGTTGGCCGCGGGACCCGGCAAGGCTTCCACGGTTCGCATCATGTCGCGGAGCAGGTCGTCCAGCTCCCGCCGTTTGGCTCCCGGGGACGGGGACCCTTGCCGCCGTCCCGCCGAGCTGATGCCGGAGTCCATTGAGGCGGAGAGAGGGCTGGAGGGGCCGCCGGCGCCGTTTGAGGCAGCTCGCGCCTGGCCGGAGCCTGAACTTCCGTTCTGGACTCCGTTGGAGGCTGCTGCGGCGCGGCGGGCTACCGTTGCGTAAATTGGACCTTCCGGTTCACCCCCTCGAGCACCTGCGACAAAAATAAATCGAACATTAGTATGTATTTTACTCACTTTTAAAGTGTTCCCTGTCAATACTTGGTGGAAAAGCATTAAATAATACAACAATTGCACTTATCCCATATATATTCAGTTCACGGTCGAAATTGAAATTCTTTTCCAATGTACAATACAAATATTTTGTCAAGAAAATACGTCAAAAACATTGTCAGTTAAAAATACTCGCGATGAGCGAAACCGGTCCAGTTATAATAAATTAAATGTGGAATAAGAAAAATAAATGTCTTATTTTTTGATAAAATTTATTATATTTTTTAAGCAATATTCAGTTTGATAATTCACGAATTCCAAAATCAACACCACTGTCAATGCGTTTTCAAACATAACATAGTATGCATGTTTATTTTACAAATATTAAATTTAATATAATACGTGTTTTATTACAACATTCTTTACTATCATACCGCCGTGGTTATGGCATCTGACAATGATAAATATTACTATTAAAAAAAATTATGAATTAAATTGAATATATAATATTACTAAAACCACATGAAAACATTATAAATGGCAAATTTGCAACTAAATTATACCCATCAGTGTGCAGCCGGAAACGAGATATATTGAAAATTTTAATATAAACAATCGAAAAGGTGTGCCCAAACATGTTTTTTAACTGTGATTGAAACGGCAGTATGTATAGAAATATTCATATTTTTTTTTAACCATTTTCGGTCCCAACTTATCGAGCATATGGACTTCTCACGGAATTTATCTCAACATATGTTTTTCTACGAGAACTGCATGTTATTCGGTAGCTCAACCTCTCTTTTTTGAAGAGAGTAGGGTTGGAAAGGATACGAGGACTAGTGGTTAGCTAATCGCTGTCATACATCGCTCTTTGGGATAGGAAAAGTGGGAAAGGGATTTTTAACAACACAAACACCCATTGACATCGCATGAAAAAATCGTACCGGGGATCGAACGTGGGCGGTCCGACACGGTAGCCAACGACGTTTACCACTGCACCAAGGACTGGGTAAAATATTTAGTGAAGAAATGTGCAAATTATTTATTGAGCCGTAGCCACAAGGGTAAACAAATTTATTAGTAACTAGCTAATTTTTACATACTTACTAAAACGCACTTAGATAAACAACATACACTATCATTATATCCACTGTTTGGCACACTGAGAAATATCACTTTCTTTCAAATACAATTCAAACAATCTTAACCTCACTTTTATCGTAGAAATTTGTCTCCGAAAGGAATGATCTTTTTTCAAAAAATAAAATGGCTCCGTTATCTGACTGCCGCTGTCGAGATGAAAGCGCCAAATGTCTCGAGACACCTTTCATACAAAACGCCAATCCATAATACAAAACAGGTGTCGAAAATTCAATAATTACTATTTACGATTATGGATGTAAATGCGATGCAACGCGAGGCGCCGTAGATAACTGGATAAGGCGCTTATTTGTTATGACAGAGACTGTTAGCGAGATCGAATCCCGGATGGCATTAGATACGTTCGCGTGCCTTATCAAAATTGTTGATTTGTTAGTAAGTATTAAGTATCATTCAAAGCTTACTTTCAGTCAACTTTCTTTTTGTGCGATAGATAAGAACATAGTTAATGTCTAGACAATAACGATTGAACTTGAATTAATACGAGATAACTATTCATCCGTATTTTTTTTAAGAAGAAAAAAAACAAATCAGTGAACGATTTTGCCACTTTGGAATGGAGTTTGAATGTATTCCGTCGATTAAGTTGGATTTATAACGAGTTAAAAATTCAATTCAACAGATAAAACCAGTAAGAACTACAGTCGATTTGCATAAATGTATGGAAAAGTTGATTTTGAATGGGAATGAACTAAAATTAAATAAAGTCAAATGCCATAATGTGATTCGACTTTATTGGCAGGTTTTACGCTGTACAGTTTAAGATCGTGTACAATAATGTGGAAAAACATGTATCATGAATTACACTGTTTAAAACTATATAAATTGTTTAATAATAATACACATTATTTTGGTACTTAATGGAGGTTGGGTGACATTTAAAAGAGATGCAAGCGAGAGAGAGTGACTTTCTCACAACAGGCATATTATAAATGTGTTTTAAGAGAATGTATGAAATGCCAAATTTAGTAATTCAATACGACAAACAAGCTTTAGTTGCTTGATAAAAATAACAATTATTGGTAACCATTTTGCATTCTATGGAATGAGCAAAAAGGTGTTTATGTTATTATGTGAGATAATACATTTATTTCAAAGGGTAAATTAATAAGTATCTTGAGAGCCTTGAATGTTATCTTGCAAATTATGCTCACCCAAATGATGATGTTCCGTTAATGGTTGTAGATATCAAAATAAGAAACACGAGTGTTTCATAAGACATAATTTAATTAACAATTTAAAATATTCTTAATTGTTAAAAGCTTTACTTAATTAATCTAGCATCAGCTGAATTGAAGGAACTGTGGATGTACTGCTTGAGATAAATAAATTGATCAACAATAACAAAATAGTAAAACATTACAGCACTTTCCCACGTTAGTTTAAGCAATGTATCTCCAGATATAACCATACAATTTGATATTATCATTCGTCTTCAAACAAAGCTGTCGATAGTCTTAACGGATCAATTCAAAGATGATAATTGAGATCGAGAGAAGTGTCAAAACAGTTATTGCTAAATCCTCCAATGACGACGTGTTCCATTATCTTCAATAGGACCTGTCAAAGTCTTCAGTTTTTTCCACTCATATAATTGCTCGAAATTCCGAACATACATGGAAATAATTAGAACTGTCTATCATTTTGTTACTATGTATTTGTTTATTAAGTTCAATCTTATAGAAAACGGGTTATGAATGGCAGTTAAGTCATGCACAATAGCATGTGTATGTACATATTGCGTATGAATAATTGTTTAATTGTCAGGTTTACAAGGTAGTGCTTGATTGTAATATGTAGTAAGAAGAGTTATTTCAATAATTTGGCAGTGAATTTTTTCATAATTGTTTTGTTGAAGCTTCAAAATAAATACAGTAAACCCTCCTACATCACCTAGATGGGGATTTTTTTATGTCTTACTTTATCAAAAGTAAATTGACGTACAGTTACTGATACATATTCTTTGAATGCACATATTTATGTATAATATTACATATTTACGAAACATATAATTTACATGAAGACTGTAGCCCACTATATAAAAACCCGCTTTATACCAGAGGGTGCTGCAGGAGGGTTGACTGTAATACGATGGAAGAATAAACTAAACCGGTTCAAGTGATAAGTTAAAAGTACAGTTACTTTTATTTTTAATTAGTGGAATAAGAGGGTAACGTTACTTTAATTGTTAAGGGTTTTTATCAAACATAACTATCCTGTTAATCTTATTACTTGATAACAATATTTAAGAATGAAGCATGCATAGCAGTGTTCTTCCAACACATGACTTGACATGAATTGACGTTGGATTATCTAAGGATTAATCTTCATATCAGGTCCAATGTAAAAGTTTTGTGGATTCTCCGTGAAAATTCCCTTATTATTATCTGCGTTTGTATATCACCTGTTAAATAATGAGTTTATTGTTAATATTGATTTTTCAATTTAGATGGCGCCTAATCAACATTGTGTAATGGTCTTTACCTAATTTTTTCAAACGGTTTGTAAACTCTGATTTATTTAATGTATCAAGTAATCTTTCAACAGTTTAATACGCTTCTTAATTTGAACCATAAAAACACACAGTTGTTTTGACGTACTCCAGAAATGATCAACATAGATTCAATGTGTTAATTTATTGAAGAATGTAGCACTTTCAAAATTAAGCTTCTGTAAGTGAAAAATAAATTCGAAATCTTAGTCTTAACAATCCGAATTCTCTGGTAAAATTGCTCTTCCAATATAGGTAATCAGCCAACAGACTTTAATTTTTATTATGCAAACCTTCACCGGAAATATAAAACATTCTTGAGTAACAGTTATGGTATCGGACAAGTTGAAGTTTTCTGATTAATTATTGGATGCAAATTTGTATTCACGGTACACGAAATAGATTGAATAGTCGAAAATACGCGTCCTTATATGAGTGGTATAAAAGCAAAGCGCTACATAATCCACACTGAACCATGAAAAATTAAATTTAGAATTTGGTTTACCTGCAAATTCACCACCGTCTACGTGTGAACGTGTGAGTCACACGTAGACATGTGAGTTTATATATTTATATTTCCACTTATAATAACCACGAAATATTGGTGTATTGCCTTTGTGATGCGCAAAAAGATGAAAATATTGTAATAAAAAAACTTGGCTAGGAAGTCAGCCCCTTTGGCAAGCTGGTTCTACACCTTGGAAGAACAATTAAGTAATGTTCACGATTCTTTTCAAAATGGATACCAAGGCATAGAAAAATAGTGCCGTTTTTGCTTCTATGCAGCTCATATAATGTTGTGTCCGATACGGTAGCTGCGATTAAAAAAAAATATGACAACAATTAAACAAGTGGCGAATGATAAAAAAAACTATCATAATCCAGCCAAAATAAAAATTTGACCGGCCTCGAATCGAGCTGCACATTTGTTGTCATACGGTTTTATACTCCCGACAAGATAATGCACAACAAAGATCAGCCGTGGAAAGTTGACAACAGTATTACGCATGCCCCCCCCGCGACCCGCACAGGTGTTCTCAAGCCACACCTGTCAACGAAGAGCGCCGTAACTTGAGAACGTCTGCGGCTATTTCCGTCCGGATTTCACAAACGCACGCCGGACATCTCTGCCCATATGACACCGCAAAGAAAAATGCGGCAAATTAACGAATTAACTATCTGGAAGCTGTTTTTTACGCATAAGCCACCACCACCCTCCCCCCATGATGGGGAGTGACGTATCGTTGTGAGAATGCCCTGTTTCGTGGATGTTTGTATCTCGACAGGTACAAGTTGTCAGTTGTGACAAACAACACAACAAAATGTAATCGTTCCATTTGTCATTCTCTTCATATAAACATCATAACAAGGGATATGAGCATGATATTGGGACGAAGTGATATTCATATGTGGTGGTCACTGCCATACTTCTTACAAAACACTTAATTCGAAACCTAGCCAAGACTCATCTTATATATTTTTTTCGTCTTAGCCGCAATCAAAATCGAAATTGTGCCATTTCTGTTCATTAAATTTAATATTCCTGACGAACCGTCGATTGTTTGATGTTTCCACATAGATGAGCATTGGCAACGCTCAACATTACTGCTTCGTATGTCGAAATATTCATCGTGGAAGTGAGTGAGTTCATGTGAGTATTATTTTCTGAGTTTTAGAGCAGATTTTGTCGATATTTTTTCGGTAGATTAACTTGGTATTTAAGGGCTTACTTCGTATTTATAAAATCATTGTTCCACGAAAACGAATTCAAAAATAATTAGCGTAGTATTAAAAATTATTCTGATGTGCTGTACGTTAACTACATTCGTTTGTTTTTTTAATAAATTTATTTGAATCTTGCTGAGAAAACTATATTTGTTGACTGCCAAACTAAAATTACTCCGACGACAGTATTAATAATGTTATATTTATGAATTTATGTTTATACAAAATAATATGTTTGTCGGAGCAACAAAAAATCAGAATGATATCAGGAAAATGGCTACGAACTTATCATGACGATTGTCACGTGCCAAAAGAGCAAATCTAAAACAAGTCAAGAAACAATTGATTTTCAAATAGTTTAGATTTTTAAATTCTTTATTATTTAAAACAATCGCGCGCATTCTGACGTTTGTGACGAATGTATTATTGTGTCCATTGGGTTACTAGATACATTGATCGGACTGTAAATTGAAGCCACGGAAGCGAACTACGAGAACTGTGCCACTGATGGCCAATGGACAAGTTACCCACGGTACTAGTGACCGGGTGGCCAGAATAATTATTGCCATATTCATATTCAGAAAACGTGTGAATGGCAAGCAGATTAACATGCTTCTTACCTTATCGAATCGTGTATCAATGTTTCATTGCGATATATAAATAATTATTAAAACGTCATACAATATAGAAGATAATAAATGACAGAAATAACAGGTATTCTTTTAATAAAAAAACAGTTCAGTTTAATAAATAGCATACAAATATATCATAGTATTTGAAGCAAATAAAAAGTTTTAAATATGGCGTCAAATGTTAAATAAAGAACAATGCAAATATTTCAAAAATATAATAAAAACGATCGAAATACAGTAACCTCCCGGTTAAGTACGCAAAAAATGTGGTACGCATCCCGGTTAAGTACGCATGAAAAATGGCAAAAAACTTGGATCAATATTTATTATGCAAAAAATTAAAGAAAACTGAACACAATTACATAAAATGGAAAACAGTTAAGATAACAATTAACTATTAAAGAAAAATAAATTTTTTGAAATTGATATTAAAATTTCATAGAAGATCGTTGTAATCAGCTCCTGCTGCATTTCACAACTGGGCATAAAAGCTGATTTTCTATATTTATTGCCATTTCACACAAGTTGTCAAAGCCTTCAAACTTGACTAGACATTCGTTGTTTCCAGTCGGAATCGTCAGATAAGTGGCTTTCATCCGGTACTTCTTTCACATCTTCCAAAAACATCGTCCACATCTTTGAGAATTTCCTGAACATATTCTTCAGTGTTTTCCTCGTCAATTCTTTTCGAAGTTTATAGCATCGTTGACGTCAATTTCAATGATTACTTTTGCAAACATTGTAAAAGATTTCATTGATCCATTCGTTCTCAGAATTGTCTCTGCTGCGATGGCGTCCATGCCTCCTTAACAAAATTGGCAGCATCTAAATGTGCTGCATTTCCATGAAGCTGCAAAATGTTTTCCTTGAACTGCTTTAAACCATCATCCATTTCATAATAGTTAAGGACTTCTTTGAGATACAAATATTTATATCGTTTTTCAGGGCTGCAATAATTCCCATATCACATGGCTGTTTCCAGCTTGTGCAATTAGGTGGGAAAATGCAACCTCCACATTATCTCGTTTAAATGCCTCAAAATGTCCTGGTGCATTGTCCATAAGCACTTTCATAGAAACTTTCTGATAGCACTGACATTATTGCGCAATATGTATACCTTATTGCATCATATTTACCATATTGCACCATATTTTTAATGTAGTGAGAGGTGCAGAAAAGAAAGGGCAAATACGTAAGTACGCACCTCCCGGTTAAGTACGCACAATTCAATATGCGTACTTAACCGGGAGGCTACTGTACATAATTAGCTTATTTAAATTATATTAGAATGTAATTAAAAAAAATATGACTTGAGAAAACATGCATGATTGAAGAAGAAAATTATATTGCTAATATCGTGTTTTTGGCGACATCTATACGTCTCCAATATAATTAATATTGACAGTTAACCTAACTAACGAATGAACTATGTTTGAAAAGTATTTTTGAAGTGAAAATTTTTATAAATGAAATTTAAAAAAATGCTATATTGCACATAGCTGTTTATAAGATGAATAATTAATAGCCAAGTGTACATAATGTCATTAATGTGTCGCTTAAAACTAATAATTAATTATGCAATCAGACTTCCAGGCGAATTGTAATTATGCTGAGAAAACAAAGAGTACCTGATTTTTAATCATGGCTAAGTTGCAGGACCGGAAGAAATTTAAAACTCTCCGGAAGAAATAAAACTGAAACTGACCGATATTTATTTCAGAGACGTTTGATGTTTTTGACGTTGGCAACGATGCGTGCGAACAGAACCAGTGTCGTTCAGTGACAAAAATGGTGGATCGGTGTGTTATATAATATTAAATTTGGCAACAAATGCGATATATAATCTGCTGTTATGCGGGAAATAGTATGGTTGCCCAATCCTCGGAAGTCGGTTTAAACCCACGAATTATGTATCGATATTTTTATGTTATTATCTGGTAGTGAGTATTTGCGATACTACATTCAAAATACTGACAATTATAACTTACTCACATTACCCATTACAAATGAAACTCATTTACATCAAATTTTCGCTAGTTCATATAGATAACGTTAATAACAAATGAACTTTTATTTTTGTATATAAATGATACAAATTGTTTATGACGCGTCAGTTCAAGTACATTCGTGCACTTGTAATGCATGAAGATGCCGAAAGGCGAAACCCGGGTCGTTAGCGACAAAACTAATGGAAAAGTACAAAATTCCAACGATTCAAATTTGATATTGAAATTCCAGTAAGCATCTTCAGTGGAAATTATTAAAAATTGTATCCATTATTATCAGTACTGCTAACTAACTGTATTGTGTTATTCAGTCAAAAAAGAGTAATATCAACCAATAAAATTTACAATACGATCGAGAGGACGTACCTTCACATGTTTAAAATACAGTCGTATATAGTTTTTGGAATTTTTAAAATACCCAACAATGACAATACTTTTGCATCAACCCAATATTATGTTTGGATATTTGCGCGCATTTGGTTCAACCGTACCAAAGTTAACGTTTTTGTCGTGAAAACTAAACCTATCTACTTGTCGAAATGCGGGCGGGATAGTGAGTGATATAAATAACTGAAACAGTCTATGGCCAGCTGAAAAACTGCGACATTTTCAAGCACCATTCATTAAATCCGGAGCCAACACATATGTTGTTATAGTTTCCTTCTAAAAATCATGAATTGTTGGGAGAGTATGCCAATTTTGACAGTCAATAAAAATCAAACTGAGAACTATTTAATTTATCCACGTCTTTACGTAAGATGAGAATTCATTGCTATTTCTCTTATTTACATAACTAAAGGAGTAGCTTTGAATACGTTGAAAAAAATGACAATGTATTTTAAGTCTACTGAATTTTTTTTATATATTTGTTGATAACTATTTCGACAAACGCCTTCGTCAGACATATCTGTAAACATGCATTTAATTATCTATATATACCGCTGTAGACAGGGCACACAATACATCTTATTCTCTGTTCCACCTCCTAGTTTTATATGGTAATAATAAGTTATTAAATGTGACACATTTAATGTTCTTGTGATGGCCTAAGCCGAAATAGCTATCAACAAATATATAAAATAAATTCTGTAGAATTAACATTGCTATTTTTTTCACCGTATTATAGTGGAGTTTTACTAAGTAAATGCCAATTCAATCAATAAGTCGCTTTGAACTTTTTCGTTTCTTCTGTTTCACAAACTGTTTTTTTAATTAAGATTGATCAGATAAAAATCCAAGCAAAAGTATTTCAATATAAAGCCTAACTCACAATTTGAAAATTGGTTATTTTTTAAGAAAAGAATGAAGTAGAAATATTTACAAAATGGAAGCGATTGGATTTGTCTGAACTGAAAAGTTTCTGTTCCAAGTTGTAGACATCAATGAATTAATTTTAATGTAATTAAGAGGCGGACTGGGATAACAAGTTTAATGGATACGAATAAAATCATAATCATGTATACATTAATCTTATACCAGGTTCATTTTAAGCACACAATAATATGCCAATCTAAAAAACTTACTGTGGCATTTTTTGTTAAGAATTAAAATGCAATTCTCTGGCAGGGATCCAAATACTATTTACTCTCTCAGACTCGTTTAAAAGTTCGTTGATTTTTTTCAACGGCAACATTATATTAAAGCTTTCACTGGAGTGGAAACATATTTAACAACAGCATTAGTATTATCATCTTCATAATGAATAACACACACATATATCGTTTATTCATATAGCTTAACAAAATAATAATGTCGGGTTTGTGGTGGAGGGTAACATCGTTGGATTCGCTAACGGAGCGCACGGATTGGAATCGCAATTCTGACAGTTTCATTTTTCGATCGAATTATTGATTTCTATTCAGAGACATGTATATCTGTGCTTCCTTAAATTCCCTACGACACCCTTCCAATCTTAAAAAAGGGTCATTAGCGAACCACTAGTCCTTTCAAAATTCTATCCATTCTATGTCTTCGAAAAAGACAGGTAGTTAAAAATCAGTTCTCGTATAAATACTTATTTTGGGATAAACTCCATTAGGAGTATATATGCTGTACACTGAAGGCTTTTATGGATAAAAATGATAATATGCATTAAAATGATTACTAGATTAATCGTACTAGGTTAATCATATAGAATTAAACTTAAAATCTAGAAGAGGATATATTATACAAATAAGGTCATAGTTTCAATGCCCCTTACGTAAATTGCTAGTTACGGGAAAAAATGTAGAGAAAAAAACTATATTATGATGTCTAGTATACGTGTGTATAAAGTATTAATATTTATCAAGGCACATCTCAATTATTGTCTCAATTATTAAGCCCCCCTCCCCTTCCTTTATATATTATCATTATTACTCGCTCAAGTTCGTAATTATTCTTTATTTGCGCGATATAAAACGATGGCAAACTTTCGGTAAACAATTGTAAGACATGTTACAATATTATCCTCAATTTGCCCAATGTAAAACAATTGACACATTTTGTATACTTATATGTAAGTTTATTTTCTTACGCGTTACAAATGAAACTGAACTGTACTGTACAAAATATGACACAGAAAAAATATAAAGCATTTGAAGGTAATATGTCAACAGTTAACATAACGACAAAATTTATAAGATCATGGTAAAGTGACTATAAAAACGATCGATCATAATTAGTGATTTTATGACACCAAAAGCGATTTGTAGCGAATGGAAACAGTTGGTGACGTGCCAATAATCATGTGGCAAGTAACTGCCAGTGCCAATCCTACCATTAACTGAGCGTATACAAAACAGATCCACAACATGTCGAAATAACAGCGAATCCGACAAATCCGAGCCGACACCTTCTAATTATTACTAAAAGCTCGTAAATTTTTCAAACACGTTTATTGGTAGAAAATAGATAGCCAATCAGCTGCATTTATAATATACACAGTGGACAAAAAGTTAATCACGACGCCACTCAAATTAATGTTCAATTATAGCTTTAAATAAATATTATATGTCCAGCCTTAGGCTATGGCCACAGTGACAAGCGTAAATCTTGGCGTAGCGTGGCGAGACTTGCTTCATAATGAAAGGTTGCCGCAATGGCTTTGACGATGGCGTCGTCTGACAAGTCGAAGAGCAGCGTCATATCGTAAACAATTTATACGCCGAAGCAAGCGCATGCTAAGCTAGCAAAGTTTATTTGAATAGGTTTAATTTTGTACTTTTCCATGAGTTTTGTCGCTAACGGCCCGGGTTTCACCTTTCTGCATTTTAATGCATTTCAAGTGCACGAATGAACTTGAACTAAACAGCTGACATCGTTTATACACAAAAAGAAAAGTAGGTGTTACTATGTTTAATTGTTATTAACGCAATATATATGAATCGGCGAAAATTTTGATGTTCATACGTTTCAATGAAATAATAACTGTCAATGTAGCAACGTAAATACCAATCGCCAGATAGCATGGAAATGCCGGCGAATACATTGGTGGGTTTTATTCCACAAATTATTAAATAATTGATCCATTTCGAGTGTTTCAAATTATAATTAATGATATTTATGTTATTTCGGAAAAGAATTAAGATATTCCTTTGTCGTGTTACTATCAGAACTTTTCTAACGGTAATTTGATGTCGAAAAATGACGCGGAATCAATACTAAAATAAATAATACCGGAATCGTTATCTTAAAAAGCATCTATGATACTTTATATTCGATATTCGTTATTTTACAACCTTGCTTTGGGGTTCCCATGATATTATATTAGACCCGACGAAACGCATTTAATCAAGAATTAAATAACTATTCTAATAGAAAAAACATAATAATTATCACCATGCGGTCCATTGAACCCGGGTCATGTAAGATAGCATCGTTGAACACGATCATTGTGAAACTTTTGTCGCTATTTACTTTTAAAGATATTGCTGTTAAAAAATGGTTCAAGTATTACATGTTTATTTCGTAAAAGTGAGATAAGAACATGTAACTGTTGGTACGAAACGGATAATAACATTCAAAGCATAGGTATTGTTGGTTTTAATTTTCTATTGTCGTATGTCTAAGCAATAATATGAAGTGATTAGCTAAGCCACTATTTTCATAAGTTACAAGAGAGCTTACGGTGCAACAAACATTCAGAACAATGGTGCATAAACCGTGACTTCAACTATTATATATTTTTATGGAAAAAATGGTTTTATTCTATCGGAAACAAGGCCATAAAGTAATGCATTTGTGTCCCTGTATAACAAGATATAATATATACTACGTTTTACACGATTATCACAAACAAAAAATGTCAATGACATTACGTTCTCATGTCACAGCCACAATTTTTGTGAGTAATGCATGTTTATAAAAGTCCCCGTTTTTAGTCAAGTGGCGATGAATAGTATAATCTTTTCTCAATTAAAATAATATTTTGTGTAATTTTCTGTATAACAATGTATACAATATATTTCAATCAATGATTACTGAAATTATGGCGCCATCTTACAAATAATTATATTTCAATTCTATTCCGACAGGAGTTCAAAGACTTTTCAATTGTTTGAGATTATATATGTTATGCATTATCGAGTATCAACAAAACATCCTTGCCGGCGTGTATTTATTATTCACCAATGAATCACGCTTTTATCGAACATGCATCGTAAACCAAAACAGATGATAAATAGATTATGACTAATCCTAAACATTTCGTCGTAAGAATTCTGTTAAACAATAAAGCCTAATTTTAATTCACTCATAAAGAAATTTAAATATATTTATTATAAATAGGGATTTAATGATCTTGTAATAATCGTTAATTGAAAAATAAAACTCCACGATTTTTAATTTGGAATTTAAGTCGCATTGGAATACCGTTGATTTTAAAAACATGACGCATCTTAAAATAAGGAAATGCTTATTATAAAAGATGGATTTCTTGTGAAGTGAAGCTATCATATAAAAAAAATCTACCAGGGATGTGGAGTCGGAGTCGTACTTGGAGTCGGAAATTTTTAGAAGATGAACATTTTATTTTTGCATGTAATATGTCTATATGTCTATGTATGGCTATTGGCCGGATGGGTTGGTTGATATTTAATTGAATACACATAAATAGGAAAGTAAGGAAAACAATGTGACGATATTAGACTATTGTTAGTCGGAGTCGGAATCGCGTTTTTGGGAAATGCTGGAGTCGTAGTCGTGTTTTTTGAACGACTCCACAACTCTGCAATCTACTCTGATTGTATATTTAAAAATTTAAATTTTGGAGAAATGTATCAGGCTCAAGTTAAGAAAAGAAAATATTTTCAATGAAAAACTAAATAAAGTGCAAAACAGGCAATTTTTTCATATATATTTTCGTTGAAACAATTGCATGAAAAAATCGTACGAAAAAAATAGTTACATATAACAATATAAAATTTAAATAACTTTGACACGTTATTCTCTTTCAGAGGCATGAAGATGCCTCTGAAAGAGGCGAAACACGTGTCACAATTACACAATACGTGGAATAATCAAAGTTATTTAAATTTTATATTATAATGAACTTCCACAAAGTTACCGCCGAAACCATCGAAAATATTACATATAACAAGTTTTAAGCGATTATCTGTTAACCCTGTTATATTAAATTGATAATTGTATTATCTCATTATATCAATAGGTTTTATCTTATCGGTTGTATTTATACTAATATACATTCTATTTTCCCTGGTGGCGGAAATTATTCGATTAAAACACCAAGTATAATATAAATACTTAAAAATCTTGTCAATTCATTTTTTTTATAAAAATGTAGATAGCCATGTCCACTCGCTGCGTGAACCGTATGGCCTCTTAATGTAGTATTTCAACAGGAAGCATTGTCGACGACGACCATCTGTGAGCCAGCATCTTAACTTTCCTTTTAAGTGAGAGTTAGGATAGTAGATTGAGATGAAACTAATAGATAATAAATAGTTATATTTGCGGTTAGTCTTTCGCGGTTTGTTAAGTTGAGAAGGTGTGAAATATATTCTTATTGATTGAACGAATAATTTTAAGAAAACTCCATCAAACGAATCAAACAAGAATAACGTCGTTTACATTGCAAAATTAAATATCTGAAAGATTGCGTTTTCGACTTTGTTTTTAACACTGCTAAAACCGCACTTACCCCTATTTCACACACAAAAGTTATTAGTTAGTTAGTTACTTTATGTTAAGTTACGTATTTTTTAAACTGTTTTTATGCTTCAATATGTTTTTTATTTTGCATATACATATGCAATTTTGCAATGGAAACCACGATAAGCTATTTTATAACGAAATATTTAAAAATGAACATTTCAAAAATATATCCATGCGGGTACTATTGATGTCTGTCACTGTCAATACTTGCTGGAATGGCATTGTAATAAAAAAAAAAAAGTACATTGTATTTACATATTCCACGTTAGATTTATTAAGATCAAGACCGGTTTGCACTCATCGAAAGAATAATCAGTTGATAATGCTCGCGAAGAGCGAAACTGGTCCTGATCTTAATTTAAGCCTAAATGAGTAGTTATTGTACACTTAACATAATAAGTGTGTAAATTATTATTCTAAATGAGTGATTACAAAACGGCAGATGTTTTTTTTCAGTTTATTTTATAAACATTACAAAATGAAATATTTCACCAACGAAATTTCCATAAATTGTATGAAAGGTTGTCGTAACATTGTAGATATCTCGGTTACCACTCAGCTGCAGAGAACAGAATTTAAAAAAATATTTACGACCGGCTAATAAATGTCAGAAGATAGCCTACCAATTCTGTATATTCTTCATCACCAGATACCATTCAATTCACGAAGAAGAGACGTCACTTTTATTACACGTGCGACTTTGGGTAACTTTATATCGTGCGTGGTAAACGAAACATCTGTTTTATGACTTAATCGTAAACTAAGTAAACGCCAAACTATCTACTACGGCCGGCGCATGTCGCGTTTTCACAACACTGCTAGATCACACGTTCACTGGGAGGGCTATCTTCACAGACATGACTCGCGAGGGAAAACGCACCGTGCACGGGGGGCCCACCGGCTGACTGGATCAACTCAACAATAGCCGGCGCGATGGTGAAGCGGGCTGGGCGGCGGGGGCCACAGGCGGAGAGCGAACGGCGGCGGCGCCCTGAAATAGACGCCTGCGACGGCGGCAGGTGGGCGCCTCCGCGAGGAAGAACACCAGAGGTGCTTGCTGCCAATATTGTAACTCAATCGACCAAATAATGCACGAATGCCATTGTCGATTGGAATTCAATCGAGTCTTTTGAGATGCTTCATACTGGCATGCAGAGTTTCACTTCGTGTCACAGTTCTGTCATTAACGTTTTCTACCCGGTGGGTGAGACAGTCAACCACCACTATATCTTAAAACCCCATCTTAATATTAGTAATACAATGTGTAAACTTTTGGTATTCTTAAATCATTGTTTTTTACACATTATGGAGAAATACATATGATTTTTATCTACTACTAGTTTTGTCGCAATTTAATAAAAAAGAAAATAAAACGGATTATTATTGGCCGAAAACCATTTATACTGTCGCTACAAATTGCCAGGATGCAAAATTCACTGCTCATACGCGATAAGATAACGTTATCGTATCTCAAACGCTCCTCGTTCAAACGTACGTTTCAAATCGAATGGATGCTTTTTACAATAAAAAGCGTAGATAAGTGCTCGCGTTCATAGTTTTGATTGATCAGGTTGTCTATTTGCGCGACTTAAAATATTAATAATCATAGGAAAACTATCGATTTTTATATTTGATTTTAGAACGATGTGTACGTTAATATTAGATTACATTTTGAAATGCAATCTATGCCAATAAAGCCATACTACTGGGTATTTTTAGACCCCCCTTCGGATTACGCGTTATTTTTCAGGGACCGTCTTTCGAAGGTTAGAGTTGAATTTTTGGATTTTGATTAAAATGACACTGAAATGATTTATCATAAATTTGAAAATGTCTCGTGCTGTCATCTTGTTTATAATGCGCGTTTTTTCATTGGCTAACAATTCACACTCAGGGGTATAAAACAATCAAATTAAACTGACAAATGAGATCTCGCTCAAAATATTGCTATATGTCACTATTTTAAGCAACACTAAAAATAAGAATGCGTTACAGATATATTGACATATAAATCAGGACAACTAAATATATGGTAATAATGGTTTCAAAATTTACGCAGCGTGGGTAAAATTGCCGTAAATATTATACGTGCTAGCATGATTTCATTCGGTTGACAAATGTTTGAATTAATTAGTTCACAAAACACGAATTATAAAACTTCATTCTTATGCAGTGAATGTTTTTATGCCCTATCATCTGTGTTTTTTTCACCAACGGAGTTTTGAAATTGGTTAGTTTATGCACGCCGCTATGTATTTTTATATATTTTGTAGTTTTTACTGGTATTCACTGTACATTAAATATATCACACATTACAAACACCAAAGCTCATAGCAACGAATATTGTATCATCTATTCCAGTAAAACAGACAATCCAAGCTCAAAAGCAAATAACAATAGTTACATAAAGCTCTTCAAATTTATTATGAGAGCGCGTCAACATCTCATTAGATTAGCCAATCAATATTCTAAATCAGTGGTTGACAGTTTGTGGTTTCCGTATTGATTACGCTCTTTTGTTGCCGTACGTAAACCAGTTTCTAATAAATAATTTATAATCTTATAATGTGGGAACAACTTATTTGGTTCTCCTTCTTTCTGTCACTTAAGTCTGAGATTTAGTTTCCACCCAAAACTGTATATATTTACCTGGCTATTTAAACGCATTAAGTGTAAATTAAATATTGACACGTTGGCTACGGGAAACGTGGAATACGCTTCGTATTTCCATATGGCCAAATTTCCCCCTAGCAAATTAGTTAACTCAATTTTTAGTCGCCAGCGTTTACACTGAATTCAGAGGTAAAATATGTATAAGTTATTACCTATCAAGTCACGGTGAACACCCAAGAACATGTTGAAATCTTATATTCATTTATTAAATATATATCAAATGAAAATGTAGAGAAATGAAATGAATTACGGCTTTCTACTTATGACAGCGTTTACACGCCCGAAATAATTAAGTTAATATTAAGTTAATCACTTAACACGTGTAAGCGGGGCATAAGTGTAGACCGGAATTATGCCCTACCCGTTGGATAAGATACCCAGATGGTTTTAATTTATTTGTACTTGACCCAGCCATATATGTATGTACAACTTATGATAAGTTTCAAGAGTTCATTGTAGTATTTACGTCGCCATCTTGATCGTGAGATCATGAATAGTTCAGTACAAGCCACGCTGCACATTGGCTCCAGGATTCTGGGCTATACCAGACACTTTTGATTTGGTAATTTTATGAATGTCAGTTTAGTTTTCGTTATTTTTTAATACAGTATGTTTAAGAAATCAATGCAAAATTTTAGTGGACGTATAAGGCAACTTAATAAATTGTATGTACACTTGAAACGAGATATTTTCGCTAGCTGTAAGATCGTTGCAAGAGATTTAGATTAAGTGTTTAGTTTGTAAGCAAGTGACATGGTTGACTGTACATATAATGTTTCAAACTCATGGAACGAAAAATTAGCTTGAGGTGTCAACGCATAATAATATATACAGACGAACAATTAAAAGATAAACAAAATCAAATGTATGATAATTAATTATTAAAAACTGTTTTAATTTTCGCGCGGGGTTCTGCGTCAATGGCCGGTAATTAACACTCATCCGCGTATTTATTTTGAGGCAATCGCTTCGAAATGATGTCGGGAAGGTGAAGGGACGCCCGATTTATAAATAAATACAACGGACAGGTCCCCTCCATCTTGAAAACATGCCCTCTCCTCCTCTTTCCCTGAGCCGAACTTCTCTCACGATAAAATGGTCGCGTGATAAATGATTATCATAACAACGGCGGCTCTATTGGTTGCCGTCAATTAGGCTGGACGTCCACGGTGGTGATCGATCCTCTAAATATACTTTCGAAGACTTAGTAAATGCAACAACTTACATTGTAAGTTGTAAGTAATGCTGATGGGTAAGAATAGAAGCAAGGCTGGACGGAAGAATGTAATTGCAGTGTGATAAAAGTTTGATTAACGTTTTGATGAAAACATCTACTTATTATACGATGAGACAAATAGCTTTTAAGTACACTGCCTTTTTAAGCAATAAGGAAGTAACTAACTCTGACAAAGTTTTGATAAAAATTACATAATGTGTTTTATAGAGTCTTAGTATTCTGCAGGGCTGTGGAGTCGGAGTCGTCGCAGGGCTTTGGCCGGAGTTGTAATCGGAGTTGGAAATTTTTAAAAGTTCAAACTTTTTATTTTTGCAAATAATATGTCAAATTTGGCCGGATTGGTTGGTTGATATATAATTGAATACACATAAATTATAAAGGTATGAAAAAAACGTGACGAAATTAAACTTTTTTTAGTCGGATTCAGAATCGTGTTTTTGGTCAATGTTGGAGTCGGAGTCGTATTTTTTTTAACGACTCCAAAGCTCTGGTATTTTGAATTTATGAAAACAAGAAGTAGGTAGTTGCATTGACTGCCCCTTCCCATTGCTAGAAAAACTAATTCATAAAACATTTTCATCTATCAAGTTACTGCCTTCTTCCTCTAAATAGCTGTACAACACTGTTTGGCTGTAGATACGACTTTAATAATTTATTTCATACTCCAATTCAGTTATAATATCGCTTGCGTTTAAATACTAAATAAACTTTATTATAAATACGCTTTTTGAATCAATCGAATAAAAAAAACAGCATGTTAAAGTCGTTGTCTTCATAAATTATGCATTACATAACTTTCAAACATTGAATATAGTTATACGACTTAGAATAATTATGATAATTAAAGAATATATTAAAATATATGGCTTTTAAATCTTTTATTTATGTATATATCGTATTATATTGGATGTTTTTTTCGTTTTAACTAAGTGGACATTAATTCTCATCTAATACAAAATATTGGTTTATATTTAACCGACCAAATATATTTTTTATAAGCTCTTAATCTGCTGTCCACGGTTTTCAAGCAACAGCTGAGTTTTTATTGCCCCGCTTGTGTCCCAGAGCAACTTTCGAGGGATACAAATTAATTAAGCAAATTTATTCATATCAGAAATTCCAAATAATAAATCTAACCATGATTTTAAAAATATTTCAAATGAACAAGATTCGAAGATGTCGTTTTTTTTCAATGCAGTGGAAAACCCGGGGCCGAAAAGCCTTTTTGAAAATCGCAATACTGAAAATAAATTAAAAATCAATCGCTAATGGCTCATTTACACGCAATATGTGATTTGGTAATAAGTGAATGCATATTTGGTTCGCGATGGACAACCAAGAGCGGGTTTAATTAAACCTTGAATTCATAGCTAAGATATGATTTAGAATTTCAGCCGAAGGTGCTTCCATGGTATTTCAATACCAAACTGTAATCAGTTCAAATTCATTCCTGCATTTGAAATGAGGGAAGATGAAATTGATAGTATTTTTTAACCAATGTAATTTTCTTAATTTTTTTTATGCTATTTTGCAGGGCTGTTGAGTCGCAGTGTTTTGGCCGGTTTGGTACTCGGAGTCATAGATTTTGAAAAGTTAAAATTTTTTTTTATGCATATATGTATGTAATATGTAAAATTTGGCTATTGGCCGGATTGGTTGGTCTGTTTTTGGTCAATGCTGGAGTCGGAGTCGTGTTTTTTTTAACGACTCCACAGCCCTGCTTTTTTGGATTTATTTTAACTTGGTAAGCTATTGGTAAAATTACAGAACGTATTCCTTATTTTTCATAGAAAGTTGATTCTTTTTTATACGATTTTTCCTATGCGGTTTACCGTATTATCATACTTTACTGCATAAATTTGTTTGGAAATTTTGTGCTGCAAATACGAATATTTTATTTACTGACGCATAAATTAATCTACATTATGTATGATCGAGTTCAGAAGCGCATTTAATACGTCACTTCCGTTTGTTTATAAATATCGTTGAAATTAGGGTAACCTGTCTAGAAGTCCATTCAGTGATTTAAAATCGGTTTGAAGTTGCATGCCAAAAACAATATTGATATTTCGTCTATATTATCTTTGAATTCTGTGTATCTTTTACTTTTAATAAACATAATATTACATAACAAAGTTCTATCATTAAGAACCGAAGCAGAATTGGTTTACTTATAAACAAGTAATAATAATTATATATTATATTTATATAACAAAGTAATGCTGCTATTAATAATATGGATTTGACGCTGGATTTTTATCATATTGAAGATTAATTTGACAGTTTGTTGATTCCTCTAACAATAATTCGTGAACTAGGATTGTCTAATGAGAAAGGAGATAATTTATAAAAAAAACAATATTTAATGACGCCACTGACCTATCACTACTGAAACTGGCTTGTGCAAATTATTAATAAGTTAAACTTTCCTTAACCAGTTTTTTGATCAGATATCACCCCAACGTCATATATTTAAAAACATTAAAAAGTTTTTTTATATATTCAAAACTTTTTTAATTTGTTACATAAAAATAATAAAATATTTTTTTTTAAGCCACGATAATTATACCATGCAACATGACTCATGCCGACCTCCATGGAAAAACATTATGGAGACGTTTTTTTCAATAATTGAAGAATTCGTGTTCTTCAGGCATTTCAAGTACACAGATGTACTTGAACTGACATGTAGTAAACAGTTGGTATCGTTGATGTACAAAAATAAAAGTAGATCACCAACATTACTTAAGTAAACTTTGCGATAGTAAGTCTGAAGATGACGCTGAAAGAGGCGAAACACGTGTCACAGTTAGTAGCACAATACGTGGGATAATCAAAGTTATTTTAAATTTTATATTAGTAGATCACTAAGTTTAATTGTTATGAATGTAATTTATATGAATTATGTGGGTTAATAATAATTATCGCTAATACTTATTACATGATAATAACATGGAAATGTTGATTAATAATTTGTGGGTTTTTTCTAATTGATTGATTTTCAAGTGTTTGAGTTTATAATAAATGATTGACAATTGGCATACTATTAGCGGCCCGGCGGAAAGTCTCTGTGGCCCAGCACTGGGCCGCGGTTGGGGAACACTGACCTATATAATGTCGACCTAAACTTGACATAGGAGTTCTAAGAGTTTAAGTAGTGTATACAAGTATAAAAACTCACCATTGATTTCTTCATCAGTATCTGAAGTCCTTGCAATTGGGACAAGGTCTGATGTCCGCGTGCTTAGTGATGAACTGTTATTATGATTGTGATGCGAAGAAGCGCCGGAGAGTCGTCCGGAAGAATTTGCTCCTGAAGTACCCGAAGTATTTGACGTCATAGAGATGGTTGTTAGGTTCTGAAGACTGTCATAACGAGCCAGTGCATCATCAGCTGCCACAATGCGGACTGCTGGAGTAGGTGCCGGGGCAAAACGACCACCGGAGACTTGGATTTCGACTGAACCATCGGGTGGAAAGTTTTCATCTGTTCAAAGAAGGGTGATGTCATTAATAAGTTTTTTATTGTGATATGATAAATTATGAACACTTTCATTTCATGACAATGTAAGATTGAAGATATAAAATAACAGTAAACAGTAAGATCTTCACAAAACGATATCTCTATTGAAAAAACTGATGTCATTTTGTACACTGATGAGTTAACTTACCGATGAGTTAACCTCTTGACATAAAGAATTTTGAAAAATATAAAAATAATCTTCTAGCAGGAATTCTAAGGATATTTTTCTTCCCACAACTAGTGACATCTATACACTGTCTCTAGAAAAAAATAGTCCTTCTGTCATCAATCAATCTTATTGAATAAAGCATTTTATTTAAAGTCGAGTGATAATGTCACTAGGGCCACTACTTTCCTTGTTACTCAAGTGGGTAATATGGCAAACTCTACTATTTAAAATGAAATTCAAGAATACCAGAAATGCACTCAGTCTACTTTGTAGTGTATTTTGGAATTTTTAAATTCGTTGGATAAAATAATAATTAAGTTTGCCAATTAAACAGTCAATATGTAATGATTCAAATTCTTCCACTCATTTCACTCTCCATGACTGGCCGGTAGAGTGAATTGGAAAAGGGTACTTAATCTATTTCCCTTCAATCCTTAATCTTTAAAAAGTGACGATGAAGAATCAGTTCCTACCCTAACCAATGTTCTTTCAATATACTTACCGTTGAGCTTACTACATTACTCCAGTGAGGCAGCAAACATGGTCAACAACAACAAATATATATATTTACCATTACAGGCATAGTCCAGGTCACACTTGGTAAAGATGAGTGTGTAGTCTGACACCGCACACGTGTGGAATTGGCAAGAGAAGAGAAGTCGTCTGTTGGGAAGAGATGAATGCAACGAGGAGGCTGGTGGTGGAGGTCTCGAATAGCAACGAACTAGAACATCTCCTCGTACTGCCACTCCCGCAGGACTTGGTCCCAATGCAGCTGTAAATTGGCGAGCTCCTGATCCAAGGGAGTATACATCTGGTGGAAAGAGAAATGAATTATAAATATTTTTATAAATGACAAACAATTGGAATGGTTGTGAAAATAAAATATTATTGAAACTGTAAATTTAAAACCGTTGACTGTTAATTTTTGGTAGAATGACAATACAAGATATAAAAGAGGTCTTCACTATCTTACAGTAGTAGGTACTGAAAAAAGACCTCTATAAGCAGATCCGTTTTATGCAGGAACCAGAAAAGCAATGTAAGACCCACTTAAATGGAGAAACTATGTATGTATCTGTATTTCACATTTTTTTTCATCCAAGATATGGATTTTATTATTTGTAGTTGAAATTTGAGAAAAAACACTATTACAATCATGTTGCAACTGAGATGTTCAATTAAAAAATTGTATGCTCAGGTTTCAATAGATGCACTTTCAAATAATATTAAAATGTCACTCCAGGCCAACAGATGGCAGTAGTAGGTTTAAAATATATGTGCTTATTATAACTTAACAACTGTGATTGTTCACTATTTTAAAACTCAAGCTCAAATTTTTGATTGCTTACAATACAGTGACCACAGTCCCACTGTCCTACTGTAAATACTAATTCATGTATGCAAAGATTTTAGAACCTAAGCTGAAAAATTGTATGTTCAAATATAATCATGAATGTAATTTCAACTCACTGGAAGTATAGATTGGAACCATTCCTTCATACAGTTTCAGGAAGACGTGTGATAATGGTGGTGCACCGACTACTGTTACATGGGTCAGCCAAACTGGGGCAGCGTTAACTCTTATTCCTCCAGCTAGAAGACCTGAGAAATATTCGACGTATCTGCAAAAAAATTTAAAAAAATAATAATTTAAAATGGTATATTTGTCACTGTTGCCTAAGACTATCACTAGATGTCACTATAGTCAAAAAAATATGCATACTGATATAGTATAAATATGCATATTTCTAAATGATAAAATGAAATCTGTTGAAAATTGTGGATTAAACAAGTATTGAAAAATCTCCTGCATTGGTTTTGGCAATAAAGATATTTTAAATTAACCTTTTAACAAGGAAATGGTTTAGAAATTTAGCTATTATTTAATCGGGAGACCGGGGCAAATAATACACAAATTCTTGAGTCATCATCTTATAATTCAAATACTTTAAATGTCACTTTGGCTATTTTTAATGTTGAACGTCTGTACACATTTCTGTTATCATGTTTCTTCATTGTTTTATTACCAGCCAATTGAATAAACACGTAAAAGTCATCAAATTGGCATTCTGTATTAAAAATTCTTTTATTGATTATGTTAACTGGGGAAGTAACCTAAATTGTGATGTCTTGGAAGACAGCTCTCTTCAGAATTAATGTGTTAACAATTTGTGCTGTTTTTTCATGGCTTATTTTATTTATGTTGTTTTGCTATTGTTTTTTGCAACAAATGTTATACCAGTAAATGTATAGATTAACTTTGTGTTGATAAAGGGTTCTTATTGAGTTAATTTTACCTTCTATGTGAGGGTGGGAGACTCGGTGATCCATCTAAGAACCGTTTCATTGAACATCGATCGAGAGCATGTTCTTGCTTTCCACAGATGGAGCTGTATCGAAGATATGCTGACACTGCAACCGCCAATCGTTCCCGGCTTCCACTATAAAAAGAAAGGTCGAAAAAGAAATTTGAAACAATTAATTGTGATTTTTGATAAATATCATCTGGAAAAACACATGGTGTCTGTCATCGTATTTTATGGTCTGTTAGGAAAATCCATTCTGAAGATTCCATATGAGGTCCGTGGTGCAGTGGTCAAAGTTGATGACTTCCGTAACAGGCTTCATGGGTTCAATTCCCAGTAATGGCAGCATTCCTTCAGTCGATTTATCAATTCTGCTTGAATGCATGGGTGTTTTTGTTGTCTCAAAACCATTTCCCACCCATCTAACTGAGAGCGACTAGCTTTCCACTAGCCCTGTCCTAGTCTTATTCTTTCAATCCCTACTCTCACTGAACTGAAGATAGGTTGAGACACTGAGTTCCCAAGCAGTTCTCAAAGGAAAAATATGTTTAGATAACTTCAATAGGTCATATGCACCACATTGGGAGTGGACATGGATTAAATAAAATCTACACACATACTGGATAGAAAAGTCAATATTAATGGCATGTGTATCATATGGTCATCTGCTAATTATATATATAACTGCATTATTAGCATAAGTATCATTATTTTTGTATACTTCTCTGTTTGGCAAATATTCCAAATTAACCAATGCAGGCAGGCGCAATGGCCTGGAGTGTATTTAACATTTTAAAAAATATATAGAAAAAAATATGATCTAAGCTGCAGATTGTAAGCCTTAAAAACGTGTTTGTTGTATCCCTTTTCACAATATATTTTGAGCAATTGAATTACACAACCAATTCTGTTTTGCACAAGAATGTATAGGTGTTGTATTTACCATGATCTTAAAACAGCTACGTTGGCAGTATCGGCTGCTAACCAACTCTCAAGATGTTTGCAAAGAGCGCACAGCCTTTCGAGAGGTGGAGCAAGTCCTCTCGCCCATCCTAACTCACAGACACGTCCTGGATGCTCCATGACAGCCCTGCTCGGCTGCTCGCTAACGTCATATACCTGAAAAAGCAAAGACATAATCACAGTAATGAAATGTATTAATTCATTTAATTGTATGTTTAGATGACTATGATTTTCATCCAAAAATGAAAGATTAGAAACTTGTTTAACTCATACAATATTAATTTAAAGGACAAATAGATTTCTATGTTAGTATAAGTGTGTTAGATGACGTTAATTCTAAAAACCTTAGTCCTAAAATAATTTAAGATGCTCACTGTCAAATCTTGGTGGAATGGCATTATAATAAAAATAATAAGATATGAATCAGAATCAGGATCAGTTGATAATGCTCGCGATTAGCGAAACCGGTTCTGATCTCAATAAATTCAATGTCGAAAAAGTACTAAAAATGTGTTATTATATTTTATTAAAAACTGGCTTTAAAATTTTTAAACACAATACATATATTTCGCATCTTTGAGAGGAATCTTCTGACTAAATAAATCGAAAAAATATGATTAATTAATGAATGTCTTACTGCGTGTATGTTAAAAAACAAATTGGGATATTTATGTTTACACAATAGAAAAAGTTCGCGATGAGCGAAACCTGTCCTGATCTTAATTAATAAATTGAGGAATAAGAACAATTTTTTGTTTATTATTTTTAAATTTTCTACAAAGTATTGACAGTGAACAGCTTAACATATTTTCAACAACTTTATGAAACATTAGTGGGTGAATTAATTCTGTTAATAGATTTTGACTATGTTGCAATTCATTTTTTAAATACATTCATTAACTCATCTGACAAAAGACGTTGAACTCTGTCATCACAATTGATGGGTAAAAATTAACGGAAGCAATTCAAATTCAGTTAGAAAGAGTCTCTTATAAAATGATGTTCTGCTGCAGTGAAATTGTCAGCCAAGTTAGTTAGAACTTCGTCAATTATTACCATATAATGCCGTCCATGCTTGGTGTTGAGCATATCTGCAACTTCCTTCTCAGGACTTGGAGTCTGTGAATGTCTCGGCAAATCATTTTGCGGAAGTGGAAGCCACAAGACGAGGAGTCGTTCGGTGGCATAGCTCAGTTCCACCTGTCTCGATTTTTGGGTAGGAACATCAACCTCCTGGAAGAAGAATTATTGTATAATTATTCCTATGCTTGATGTGTTTACTTTTTGAATAACTTAACCCTTTTAATCCCACAGGGCCGATCATAAAAAAAATTAACACGTTTTAACAGTACATATTTGCTTTATCTTCATTTATATGTTTTAACAACTTATAACCATTATTTTATAGCAATAACTCATAAAATGAAATTAAAAAAAATACGGATACGTTAATATTGGTAATAGAAAAAAAAGACAACCGCTTTTTTTCGAAAATATACCTTGCGATTTTTCGCGGGTACTTCCTAAAATGGTCTGAGATCCAAAGGATTGATATCAATATTATTCCAAAGATGAATTTAATTTTATGCATGTAGATCCATAGACATTTAATAACAAGCCAAAAAGTATTCCACAGTCGCTCCTGAGTCAATCTCAGTCGTACAAAATATACATTAAATTAATATTTCTTATCGCCTCTGGAAATTGCGTAATACAGTTGCGGGCCAAAAACTGATTTGCTTTTTTTTATGTTATGCAAATTACATAATTATGAAAATGAAAAGCTTCACAAATTTCATTATAATTGGGAGGAAAAGAATCCCTTAATCTTGATATTCACAAAAAACATCTCATAATAATTATGAACACGTTTATAATAGAATTAAGGGTAAATTATGGATGGGTATATGTAAAAATTTATGAAAAATGATTTCTTATGTTCAGGCTTTTGAAAGCAGACAACATTATTTTAATTAATGTAAGGCTTACGATTTTTTTTGAAATGTTTCGTCTTTAATTTTTAAATTTATTATAATTGGAGATCCTAAAGAATACTTCGCAATAAGTATGAAATCGAGTTGTTTTAATTTACAGGAGCAAAAATGCAACCACAAACTACACAAATAATAATATTATACAGATAGAGACAGTCACATAAGTTTATTATTTGTTTACAATACAATAATCAGTAATATTCTTCAGATTTAATCATTTTGATTCCACATTTTATAATAATCCACAAGAACTCAAAGAGTAAAGTGAAAACATAAAATTATAAGCCAGTATGTATACATTTTTTGAGCTTAGCTCGAGAGGATTGGAATTCTGTGCCGTGACCATATATCCATAATTTACCGAATTAAGTTAGCTACTATCAATATTTAATAAACGTCATAAATTAAATGCATAAAACTTTTATGAATAAGGAAAATATATCATCACACAGATATGTATTCAGTTATATTTAAATCGAAATGATTTAAGAAAAAAAAACAACTTACATCTGTGGAGTGCCGTGCTGTAGCAGTTGGAGTATAGTTGGAGTTTATTGGAGCTGAAATCTGAATTTCCCTTGGAGGCTGAAATAAATTGAAAAAAAATAATATTAATAACCATTGATTTTTGTATAGCTCACAGCCAAGATTATTTCAATCAAGTTTTAACCAAGTGAAGGGGCGGTAAAATATACTCGAAATCGTTTATTGAAGACCATTTATATTATACATAATATAAAAAGGCAATAAATTAAAACTGATTGCTAGGCGTCATTTCTAGTTTTTTCCGTGCATTGCAAAATCGATTTTGCACATTAGTGCGTCGATAAGTGCGGCTAAATATATTTTTGATCAAATGAATGCACTATATATTATATTCATTACTATGTTTTTCAACACAAATTAAGTGTTTCACCAGAATTGCAGAGCTTGTCATAATGGTCAATAATTTGATTTAAAAAACTCTTTTCACTTGAATAATTAGTATAACCCTCACAATAATATAAAACCTCATTAATCTGACCACACCATATGGATTAGAAGTAGAGTTAAAATTTTGGAAAATTAACTGTTTAAATATCTAATAATTTATAGTATTTATATTGAGAAACATAAATATTAATATATTTGTAAGAAACTTTTAACACACATAATTATTCAATCATATACAATTCAACTTGTCCAGTGATACCGATAGGTTCTGATATATTATGTGAAATTTTCTTTCGTGAAAAAAGTGTTTTTCCAAGAAAGAAAGAAAGAAAAGAAAGAAAGAAATAATTTTTTCACACAGTCAACATTGTATTTATTTCAAAATGATCATAAAATTATTATTTTAAACTTTCAAACAGAATAAAACAGTATATTGTAATTATTCTTGAAGATTAAAAAACGAAATAATGTGCAGATATTTTAAGTCAATTAATATTCAGGGTTCGTTTGCTTTATTTAATAATTAAAACTTTAAATAAATCACCACATTTTAATGGGGAGATTTTTGTTTAGTAAATAACGATTAATAAAGGAGACACATGTTTTGCACAACACTGAAAATAGCAATAATTATCATTGAATGATCAATCTACAGTCACAAAAGAGCACATATTCCACGAAATGTATCGATTTTATTGGTTTCCACTATTTATTATATTTATATCACATAAAAACTTACAAACTTAAAAAAGCTGTGTACGCGCTTTCGCGTCAACATTTTGCCAAGGGCCATTTTCGCGTATAACAATTAAAAGTGACATCCTGTGTCTTTTATAAAGTCAATTATTTTAACATTGCCCCACTCTTTTTAATAACCGCGATAATAACAACCGAAGAGATAACCACACACGCATTTTTGTGATGATCAGAGGCGCACTATTACTCCTGAAGAAAACAACCGAAAAAAGGGGTAAAACAATTTTTGTTATTCAAGGAATTTCTTTTCACTATAGAATAAGATAACTAATATTTTGGCAAAGCTGTTGTTCAATATCAAAAGCTCACTTTACAAATTTTTACTTACATATGACGAGCTTATGACAGGCAAAGAGTAACAAAAATATGTGTATATAACACAAAGTTGAAGCTACAGATTTAACCCAGAAAGACCAACCGTTCTTTTAAAATGACAGCCATTATCATGACATTTTGTTAAAATGACTTTTGTATTAGTGAATGAAAACAAAAACATTTACATACTTTTTGTGACAGTAAATAGTCCATTATTCTACCGTTTTTTTAAAAGAACACATACATATTTTCTCAGACAATATAAAGACACTTATTATTAATATTTTCTCCCATAATAAATAAATACATCAGTAAATAACCAACGGATTTATACAGATAATATCAAAATGACAAAAAAAGTATCAGGTCTATCTGGGTTAAAATGGGTTAGCTAAAAAACACACTGTGCTGAAATTAAAAATACTTCCTTGGACTAAAATATAGGGAATCAACTCGATTTTATTCCGTCACATTACGTTTTTATTTACATTAGCGTAAAGTTAGGTACGCATCTGAATGTATTGCTCAGTGCCTAAAAATAAATTTAATTTGTTGAATTCCACACAAACCTATATCAATTTCCCGTTATTGGGTGGTAATTATACCGCAATACCGAATCATCCAGATATAATATAATATATATGTGGTAATAATACAAGTAAGTCCTATCTATTTAACCTTGTTTGTTACTCATTGTTTGGAATTGATAGTACATATGCTGTTAAATGAAATCATCAGCTACAGATCCCAATTTAAGTAAAATGGTTAAGTGTTATTTTTGTAAATAAGTGAAGCGTTTAAACATAATCGTTGCACAAATTTGCTTCAAAGTAAATAATGGTATTTGATAAAAAGTTTTTTAAAAATAAGTTATTTCTCAACAAAGACTCAAATGAAATGCAAGCATGGAAGATGGTGGAATCAACAGTGAAAAAAGATTAAATGCAACACAGCAGACTCAAAACAAAAATGTGGTGCGGCCACGAGATATTTCCATAGTGTCCTCATGTTTACAATGCGGCCACAGTAAAATTTTACGTGACAACCACTGTGTTTTAAAATTTTATGTGACAACCACAAAATGTCAACACTCCTCATGGAGCAGGGCATGCGTTTTTTAACGAGAGCTTGTTGTAATTCAGTCACTCAATCTATCTCCTTATGGATAGGACATAAAGATGTAGCTAGTAAAGGTGATCGTTCTACAGCTATCATTATTTTATTTTGAAAGACATATTCTAAGCAATGAAGCATATATATGTACAGTGATTTAAAATGCCACAAACTGTCTTTTTACTTGTGGTAACAGAGTGAGCGGAGAATATCAGATAATTTAAAACTGCCAATATGGGAAATGATAAATACATTTTCTGCTAAGTTAAGCTTGTATAAATTTTACAAATACTTTTCTTAGTATGTATAATTTAAATTGAAAGGATGTTGACTGATGAAGGATATATTCTTTTGGTTTTATATTAATTTTTTGGGTTTTTTTAGTTGTGAACGAATTTTGAAAAGGATTTGCCCTCTTTAAAAGTGGGTCCGGAATGAATTTTCAAGTCGAGTATTATTAGGAAAATTAAAAACGGTATAGAAAAAAAACGTATTTTTATTGAAAAAAAGAGATTAATAACTAATCGAGCCGTAACAATCAAAATGCGAAAAGAGTTATAACATCTTACATCCTAAGCTAAATATATTCATATGTATTTTACATACCTTGTGAAAGTATTAAGGGGTTTTTAACGAATTCAACGAATGGTATGCATTGGGTTTTACAGTAAAAACGGAAGGTGCAAAAAAATAATAATCTATTCAATACTTGGCGATATGATTAAAAAAAATCGGTATTTTTTCACTTCTGGAAAATATACCTTAGAAAATATGGTGGCTCTAGTTAAACTTCAATTATACGAATCAGGTTCAAAGCTTTGGTATGTTAATTTGATAAAAGCCCGCGCAACAATTGGCGTAAAAGACGCGGAGCAATATTCGATATACATACATATATATATTTTAACCATGTCCGATCCCAACTTGGAGCATATGGACTCCTCATGGAGTTTATCTCAACACATCATTTTCTACGAGAACTGCTTGTTACTCAGTTGCTCAACCTATCTTTTTTAAGAGAGTAGGGATTGAAAGGTTTTTCGGACTCGGACAGGACTAGTGGTTAGCTGATCGCTCTCGCTATGTGTCGCTCTTTGAGATTGGAAAGGTGGGAAGGGATTTTCACCGACACAAACACACATGCCTTCGAACAGAATCGATTTATCGACTGACAAAATAATCCGTGCGGTCCGTGCATGCAAGTCAACAACGTAGACCACTGCGCCACAGACCGGAGACAATTCTATAAAAGCTAATGTTAATATTGATATCAAAGGTACTCAATCTGCTAGTGTCAATCACGCAGTGTATGGTGCAGTTCTGAAATATGACATGTCTCAAAACATGTCATATTTTTTGCTAGAATTATAGTTTCCAACCATAAAATTATGTCATTTATTTTAGGCTGTTACTCATGCAATGGTCTTTTTTGTGTTGTGTACGTGAGCAATTGTATTGTTTTTGTAAACTTCCCAGTAATGATGACTTACGAGTATGAATGTTTTGATACTTTAGCGGTTAAACGCAAATATTCTCTTAATCTATGCAATATTATTAAACATAATATTTATTCTCTTTATATTATTTGCGAACTATTAAATAATAAGTCCATCATTAAATAAATATATGATGATAATATTATTCTTTACAATGCTTTACGTGAAATTTGAGTTATCATCCAAAACCATGTCAAGTTGTTCTTTGAACCATGAAGTTTTATACGACAACAACTTAATACACAGTAACTCAACGTCTCTTTTTCTATGAGAGTGGGTTTTGAAAGGATATGACAAAGACAGGAATATTGGGAAGCTAATCGTTCACGCTACTTACCGTTTTATGGTTCGGATGTGAATCAAAAGAAGTTTAGGGAAACACAGATATTCATGTCTGTAAATAGAAACCACTAGTTCGATTGAAAAAGGAAACTGCACTGGGATTCAAACTTGTAAGCTCCACAACCGAAGCCATTGCCGCTGTTTAAATGATTTAAAATTTGGTGCTGAATGGATATCCCAGCTTATAAGGTTAAAGTCCCGGCGAGTTAATATCAAATGTAAATTTCAAGTTTACATCTCTGAGCTGATCTCGAGTGAATTTATGCAAAAAAAAATGTACCTACAACTGTCTTTCTAATATAAACAATCATAATTCCTGGTAGTAATATACAAATATTATATTGTTATTCAACCAATTCAAACACGTGAGAAGGATAATATAAAATATATTGTATAATAGAGGTAAAAAATTCTTGACATTTTTTTCTATCTACGCGATGTTAGTTGTTTAGAAATTTTTGACAGAGATACATCGAAGAATATTTATTGCTTGATAAATTTATCAAAATCTGCATTCACCATAATTTCTTCCTCGCCATTCCTCTGCAGATGCTCCGAAGTCCTCCACAATGCGAAAGCCAGGCCATAAAGTAAGGCCACTGGATCGACATGGTCTGGTGTTGGTTCCGGCGAAGGCCTCGGTTCCCAAGATGCGGCCAAGGCACATCGCATAACACCCTTTCCCTTCAAGGCCGTCGCACCCTCACTTCCGGATAAACAGTATATGCACATTTATAGAAGATCATCGATGACACTTTTAACCGATATTGATTATTATGTTGGTATTCTTTATGATACGTCCACACTGACTATAATTATTTAACGACCCCTTGGTATAAAAGAAACATATCACGATGTTTGCCGGTTTTGAGTTATGAATACCGCTAGATACAAAATAATATTTTACGTTGTGTCACAAAAAACATATCAATATGAGAAGTAAATACGGTGATATTTCGATACATTAAAATCCCTTTCATGTTCATAGTGCTCCACTTAACCTTAAAACAACACATATTATAAATTACTATTTTATAATTAACGAATTAATCAGAATACTAAAGCATCGGTTTTTAAAGAGACAAAAACTGGTGAAACCTGTTTTTTCTGAAAAGTAGATAAAAATCAGTTCAATGTCTCAAGGGGCCAAATTCTAGTGTAATTTGTCACACTAATATTAATCAGAATGATCATTATTTTCGTTTCTTATTATTTATGAACATACCAAATGCACATAATCTCACGAAACTCGCATGTCTAAAGATGATTCATTCTTGCATCTGACACGTGCATCCTTCACACATTCATTGTTCATACTTTATTTATAGCATTTTTACAATATACATTACAATTCACATCACATTTATACATTTTTTTTGTTTTTACTTTTACACCGGCCGTAGTCTTATAAAATTAAAAGTCTTCGTTCTTTCATTATATTTAAAATATAAACAGACTGACTGGACTATACCATTATATTCCATGGGTGGACAATCATTGAAACCTCGTAACAGATAAGTATTTTTTAGCAATGATTATAGTAAATGCGCGGAAAAGATGCATTGTAGCACCATTGTACTCCTCAATTTACTATTTTTTTCCTTCCAGATTTAACTCCACAAAAGTTTTGAAAATTGATTGATATCACTGGATTTGCGTATTTATTAGCATGGTGAAACGAAATTCCGAAAAATAAACCACATTATGACATGTTACCAACATTAACTAAGGCACACAATCAAATAAATACTGTTTATGATATAAGGAAAATTAAAAATTATGTTTTCAACCAAGTTACAATGTCGAACAGGACTTGTCATATAAGTAGCGTGTTGCATTAGACTAGACATGAATTGTAGAAGTTTAATGCACATAAGACAAAAAGATCGCAGAAAATGCATCTCCGTATATACTACTATGTACAATAGTTCTTCGCAATAAAACATCCTAATAAGACTAAGACAAAGTATATCGCCCTGAAATTATAATTTTTAGAGATAAATAAAAAAAAAACATGGAAACTACATCGCATAATAATACGTGGGATTTTTTAAATTGTACTCATATAAACTTTGTACAAACTTATATTTTAAAACAATATTTATTTTGGCTTTCTAACAAAGATATTGACCAATACAAAATCAACAATCCATTTAATATTACTTCGTAATATTTAAATTACAGCCGTTTTCTATCTGGGGCACGACGCAATTTTTTTTATTACATTATGAATATCTTCTTGCAACAACATGGCGATCAAATTTATCGATCAATAAAAATTGAAAAACAATCCTTTTGTTTTGAAATGGATACAAATTAAAAACAATTGAGTTCATTAATCAACCAATAAGTAGTCACTTCGGTGGAGTATTCGTAGTTCTGAATATTCCGATCGTTAAAGCGGTGTATTTATTTAAAATACTGACAGTTTATTGCCCGCAATGTCTGTAAAACTTCCAGTGGTAATGTAAAGTAAATGAAAATGAATAAACAAAGAGGACAGGATGCGAGGAGAGGATTTTAAGTATTTTTAGCTTCATCGCGTCTGCTATAAATCGTTCAATGTAAAACGTCAAATAAGAATCGAAGCAAGTATTTACACGTGTTTGGAAGTGAAACACTCCAGAATTTATTTAACCCATAAATGAGTGGCTTAAAAATAAGCTTCGAGGCTTTGAGAACAGGTAAGGCCAATAGGAAGTTAATTTTATGATAAATTGTTTATTTCCTTCCAGCAAATCCTCAATAGATTTCAGAAAATGGTTGATATCACAGGGTTTGCGTATTTATTAGCATGGTAATACCGAAAAACTCCCGACATTATGATATGTAACAAACTTTAACTAAGACACACAATCCAATCTGTAGGGTTTTTGAAACAAGAATAATATACAATAAGTAAAAAATAATTGCCTAACCAAGTGGCACAATGTAGAGCAGAACACAACTGATGATCAAATGAATATGCTTGGGATGAGCGAAACCGGTCCTGATAAATTAATTATGGAATGGGTTTTGGTATAAGTACATATAATATTTTATTATTTTATTAAGTATTGATAGTTATCTTACAGGTGAACTGTATTTATTTTTACTGTCAATTTGTAGCACACCGCAATCAAGCGTCTCAGCACATGAGACACTAGCAGTCAATGGGTTAAGGGTGGAAGAATATACGAAAAAATGGACTGGAATAAGGGGATAATACTTTATTCCTATGTTTTATTCACCGAACGTTAATGACAACTTCACCAATCCAATTGAGGTGGCGTTTTCAATTTTACTTCACATCATTTTAAATGATAAGATGTAATGTTCTGCTATTGTGCGGAACGATACTTTTTGGTGCATTTAGGGGTTAACGCGCAGTTCAATTATGTAGTTGTAACTCATTCAAAAACCAGACGGTGTTCTGGAATAAGATCAAATAAATAAGAAGTATTCAAGTAGTTATTGTGGCGAATAGATGTAATGGATTTTTTTTATTAAGATAAGAACTATGAATATATTATTGCATGGATATAAAATGTATTTTGCAACATATTATATACGAATATTAAAATTTTGGGTTTCAATTGGGTATAGAATACAGGATGTGTGTTATATCCTTATAAAAAAAAATATTAGATTGAGGAATCTTTACCGTTTTGTTTGATAGTTAACATGATATTATGTGCTACATTTATCAATCACTTTTGAGGTGTCAACTGTCAATTATAAGTAGAAAGGCATTATTTATATAAATTTTAGAATTTTTAAAGTAATATTTCTAGGTATAATATGATGAAGTTCAGGACTAGTTTCGCTCGTGGCGAGCATTTGTTGACAGCGCTCACGGTGAACTAAGAGGGTCCTGATTATATGCGGAAATAGTACTTTAAAATGTATTTTATTTATTAAAATCTATCGGTATTATATTTGACAAATGCATGGCACATTGGCGTCAGCTGTAATGTTTTGTAGTCTAAATTTTCACAATAAACATTTATATCACCAACATGATATTTATGAAGATTTTTTATACAACATATGTATTGTATATCGTATATATGTATTTATTTCTAATGAAACTAATACATGGCATGCATTTGAACAAATATAATACAAGAAAGTACATAATAATCATTCGACAGAGAATGACATAAAAGACACAATATATCATTGACAGAAATTATAAGACTAAAAACAAAACACCAAGTTTACTACTAATAATGTCAACCTAAATAGGCAGTGTAATCACTCGAACAGCCCTTGTCACTGATGACTCAACTGACCCATACGGATGTTATATCACAAACGTAAAGCATACAAACAATGTACGGAGATCCGATCAATATATTCATTCATAATATATTGTATATTTAAAACAACGAATGACCAAATCACAAAACTTATATGGTGGATTTGAACTATCATTAATTGTGTATTAATGATAGCATGCCTTCATTATATTTCAAAATAAAAACCGGTTTGGCTGGATGGATTTTTTTAACCATGTCCGCTCCCAACTTGGAGCATATGGACACACACGCAGCTTATCTCAACATATTTTTTTTCTAAGAGAACTGTTGCTCAACCTCTCTTCTACTGAGAGAGTAGTGATGAAAAGGATATGAGGACTAGTGGTTACTTAATCAGTGTCACTAAGCGTCGCTCTTTGGGATCGGAAAGGTGGGAAGGGATTTTTTTAACAACACAAACACCTATTGCCTCTGAGCAGAATCGATTTATCGGCTGAAAAAGTCTGCTCGTGCCGGGTGGTCCGACACGGTAGCCAACGACGTTGACCACTGCACCACGGACCGGGAATTGGATTAGCGAGCTGATATCATTTCAAAATTAAGTACTTTAGATTAAACGTGTGGTTTCATAGTATATAAAAAAAAATGTATTGAAAGTAACTGCGTAATAAAACACTGCACTGTAAAACGCACGTAAATCAAACCGTTGACACTTTGTATTGATGTTTACTATAGAAGACAATACCAGACACAATAAAGATGGAATATTTACACTGTCAAAACGAAGTCTACAAAAGAATGCAGTTTGAAAGCGTCACTTATTTAAGACTGCACACTCATTTTAAAGCCGTATTAAGTCGGATAATGCGGTATAAATTTTTGGAGACCCGATTTCAAGGTACGGGACGACGCTCGGCACGGTGTCGCGAGATGAATCTTGGCGTCGGCGTCTTTTTTGGGGGTAGGGCGTCGCGGCGTTGGCATGGCGACGGCGCAGTGTGGGACGGGGGAAGGGGGACTGCGGATGAGAGTTTCCCCTTCTCGGATTCCGTCTGATGTGCACGGTGCACTGTGGCACGCGATATCACCAGATGCAATTTAAAAGAGAGGATAAGTAAATATTTACCGCGCGTCTGCGTTTGAGCGTGTACTTTCGAACCTTTCGGTACAGAAATAGATTTTTAATCATGCGATGTTCCAATTTTAATTGTTATACATATTTTCAATTGATAATCTAATTTAATCACTTTTAAGGTGTTCAATGTCAATACTTGGTGAAATGGCATTATGATAAAAATAATAAAACATTTTCAGTACTCATTCCACATGAAATTTATTGGATCAGGACCAGTTTCGCTCATGGCGAGCATTATAAACTGAGTATTGCTCTATCATCAGTTGATAATGCTCGCAAAAGAGAGGTTGAGCAAGTGAGTGAGAAAAAACATGTGCTGAGATAAACTCAGTGAGGTTTCCCAATGCTCCACGTTAGGAGCGGACATGATTTGAATATATATACTATTCCTTTTTAACCATTTTCGCTCCCAATGTGACTTATATTGACTCCTTACGTGATTGAACGCAACATAAGTAAGTCGGAAAATAAGTCTAAAAAAAACTATAATTTTCAATAAAAAATTAGAATGTTAGAATAGATGAGAAGATAGATGTATTGTGTATCTCTTTTAATTCAGTAATTGTATGTAATTTTAAACATATTTCTGGTGAAGACGTAAGCCGAAATAGCCTCTCATTATAGAAATATCACTTATATTCATTATATGATAATTTAGAAACTATAATACTTGCTATTTTTTCACCATGTTGTACTGGAGGTCTACCAAGTCATATCAATTCAATCAATACTTTCAAAGATGTTTGTTTTAAAGATTAATATCATATTTTTAAAGGCGTGGAAATGATATTTTCATTCCTTTCTTCAATCATCCTTTCATTCATCAATTGAAAACGGGGAAGCATTAATAATTTATTTTATTTTTCATTTAAATCCGCGAGATCTAAGTGAGTATGTCTTGTTTTTTTCTTTGAGTTTTAATTTTATTTTCAATCAAAAGTGATGAGTCTACTCGATGAAAAAGTAAGTTCAAAGGTTTTTTTTTGAGCGTCGCGAACGTTTGCCAAGTGTACTGCCAAAAAATGACTGTAGCTGCTATTTTTAATTCAGTGATAACACATTTGCTACAAACTTTAAACAATTGGAGACAGACAGCACCACAAAAAGATTTAAAAAAAAATCAAAATAGTCGAGAGCTGAGGAGTCACGTGGAAAATTGTGGCTGTGACATGATAACGTTGGGTCATTGACATTTTTTGTTTGTGGTAATCGTGTAAAACGTATAAGTATATATAATATTCTTATATATATAATACAAGGACACAAATATATATTTATAAATTACTAATGGTATTGTTTCCGATGGATTAAAACCAATTTTTCCATAAAAATATATAATACATACATAACTTTTAATTTATGTATATAAATTTGGCTATTGGTCGGATTCAATAATCGATATTTAATTATACATATAAATAGAAAAATTAGAGAAAAAACGTGACAAAATTAAACATTTTTTGTCGGTGTCGTGTTTTTTTGATCAATGCTTGAGTCGGAGTCGTGTATTTGTTTAACGATTCCACAGCCCTGCAAAATACCGTTAACAATTTTCTTTTCACATTGTTACGCGATACGACTCTGAAAAGGTTTATAGTCACTGCTGTTCTAATGAAATTCAAATTCAGATATTTCACGGTAATTAGATGTGTTTATGTTACATTGACAGCAAGCGTTTACTAAATAAAGCATTGATTCGGTGTTTAGATATATCACGTTGATTAAAACACAACACATTTTCACCTGAAAAAACAAACCAGTATTTCATTATAATAATATGCTATAAGCGTAGACTTGGAGTCTGGTTTTTATATCGTGTGGCGTATGCAGGCCTTGTTTAGGAATTACTTTTGAGTGCAGTAGGATCTCGGTTATCTGGATTGTTCTAATTGAACACAAATTTTACGAATGTTTCATTGAGCGTGCTGCATTGCATGCATGCAATTTTACAAAAATGCATTCTGCAGCGATTCATTTTGTAGATGTAGCAATGAAGTGGTTCGCTAGCCAAGAAGAATGTAACTCAAGACAAACGTGTCTGAAAAGAATTCGCGATTTGGCAGCCTCAAAAAGAAAAGCTTAAAGCAAAAATCAAACTTTGGATTTCTCATTGGTTATTGGGAGATTTAAAAACACATACAAAAACGAAGCGTATTCCACTTTCCCTGTAGTCAATGAGTTCAAACAAAAACATTGTTCATTGAAGCTAGATCAGTTTTTCACAAACTTTCGACATCTGTGTACCCATCCAAAATTATTTTAATACCTACTACCAATCGACAAAAACACAAAATCGCAAAAACTATAACAATAAAAATATATTTATTTTTGGCTTTTTTAATTAATAAATGTACAAAAAAGTGCATGTGCTGCACGCACCCCTATAAAACTCTTCCCGCCCACCAACGGGATACGAGTTCCACACTATGAGAAATACTTTACTCGTCTTTCAATATCAATTACATTTTTTTGATAATCCAGATTTTTCCGGAATAAATGCATCCCCAATTAGTCCGGATAATCGAGGTATACAATTCGACTCTTCGATAATTCGAGTCTTTTTATATTCTAATACAATCCTTTAATATTTTCAAAAACAAATGTCTGTTAAATGTATATCGATAAAAGAAACAGCATTCGTCGTCGAGTTTTCTTTCGGCCGCTCTAAATGCGCTCCATAGCAGCATGCAGCCTTAAGGCTGCCAATTACCCACCCCATTTTAAAACCATTTTAACGGCAAACGATAATTTTGTTCCAAGCCACGAATAACCATGTAGTAAGTTATTTGACAAGACTGTTACAGTCAATAATTCAATTTTAATAGTTATTGAATGTTTATAATCTAACTAGGCCATCGTAGAAATATATATTTTGTTTATTGTCTGCATATAAATTAACACAGAATCGCTTGTTATATTCCATATGTGCGTTTTTAGCGATGACTTCATTCCTGGTAAGAAATATTTATGAATGATTTTATCCTCGATGACATTGCCGCAATTCTCGAAGCCACAGAAACCGATATAAGAAGAAAATTTTGATAAAGAAGGTCATCCCATCCACCTACGCTCGTTAAAGCGTTATCAATATAATGACCGACGGATAATTCTGGAAGAATTATCAAAGTTAACTATGTATGTTCTAAGTAGAATTTTCATACTGCAACTTGTGATTTATTGAATAAATGACACGTGTATAAGAATATTCGACAATTCATTAATAAAAACAATAGGATAGTCAAATTTATGTTTTTATAAAAATATAGAAAATACCTATGCAAATTATTCGGGTGTTTACAGTCACTTCTTATTTCAAAGGCATTATTTAAATAAGTTAAACAGTCAACTGTCAACTGACAATGCTGTGAATGTAACCGGTCCTGATCTTAACAAAATATATTATGAAGAAGTAGTACTATATAATGTGTTGTATTTATTAAGGTAAAGAATACAATTTTAACCCTTTGCACTTCTCAATAAAGTATTTTTCCTTCCAGAAAATCTTCAATAGATTTGAGAAATTGATTCATATCACAGGGTTTGCGTATCTATTAGCATGGTAAAACGAAATACCGAAAAATATACCATATGACACGTTACAAACTTTAACTTGGTCACAAAATTTAATAAATGCCTTTTTTGAAATAAGCATAATTCAAAATTAATTAAAAGCAATTTTACAACCAAGTTTTACAATATCGAACAAAACTCGACATTGAAGTTGTAAACAACTTGTAATAGTTAATACGGATATTGCAATTTTTAATTCGATCTTTAACATTGTATTATTCACATTGTCAGTTTTACAAGATTTTTGATATCGGAGAATATTTCAGAGGCTATTAAAAGGAAAGTGTTATATAATATGAGGTTTTAATAAACAGACTTGCATCTCTCCGACTATGTCAATTTTTAATTAATTAACTTGCATATTTTTTGTTTAAAAAATACTTTTTCTTTTTTTGATCATGTTTGCCTCTACACTTTGTCAAAATAGTAATATGTACTGAAAGATAAGATGTACGTAACACGTCACACGTATGTTTTCTATTTCACGCTCGGTGTGAGTTCAGGAAATGAAAGTGGCGCTGTCATCGCCAATAATCGAGTGGATGTCGTTAAATCTCCAACCCCTATCCCTAACCACAAAACAACCCCAAATATTTCGTTAAATGTAAAGATTAATATTTCTACCGAACACTGTGTTTTAGAAATAATAACTGAAATGGACTAAAATTATTAAATTAAGTTCATTATAGCGATTTCTTTTATGAGAACTACGGTTAAAGAATCAAATAAAACGGCAAAGTCGAATCCTATGGGATATTGTAGGAAATTTGAAGATAATACAACTAATCGGAAATATCTAATAGTCATTTTTTATTAAAGGTAATGGAATTGAGGATGTCAACCGAAGGTGCTTGATGGAATTTCGATAGCATATTTAAAGATCCGGTTCGATAGCAACAAAGCTAATGGAAAATTACAAAATTCAAACGATTAAAACCTGTAAGGTTGTGGAGTTATTATTAATACATAAAACACCTTTGTTTATCACTGTTCATTTTTTGCGACGAGAAAAACTGGTACTGATCGACGTAAAATAAGTGAAATTGAATAAAAAAATGGATTTATTTATATGAATGTAGTACCGCATCGCCGAGAATTATCAGAATCCTATCCAGTATTGGATAACCCAACAATGATGAATAACCAATCCACGTATTATTATCGTTGCACGATTATATTTTATTCAGGTAAAAACTATTGAATCATAATTAAGAACTTTTGCAATGACACGTCTGAAAATTCCGATATAAAGCTCTCCAGTATTGTAAGACTTCAATCGTTTCTTAGAGGAAAAAACATATTTTACAAAAGAATTTAAAAAATATAATTATTGCACATTTATGTTTGCAAGTTCCCGGAATATTTCGTTGCCGTATGATTGTATTGTTGTCATACATACATATATACGCCCAGTGTTCGGCGGGCGCCTTGGGGTTATAAACAATACACTTTTCACAGTAAAATTTTCGATTAGATCACTTACCGTGGTTCTTCTGAGAATAGTTCCGTTGTTGTGGTCTCCTCTCCAGGAGCTGTGTGAGTTAACAGTGGCGTGCGTCTGGGTCTGATTCGTGGTGTCGAGGACGGGCCACGAGGAGTCACCCTCGCGCCACTGCCTATGGATCTGCCAGCTGGTGTCCGAGAAACGCTCGTTGTTCTGAAAAGATAAGAGAAAATGTTGTTATTGATCGCCATAAAAATGCTGATAGCGAGAAATGTAAAGAAGAGGCAACCATTGTTATACCAACCGATATGTCTACCATTTATAATAAGCAGGGCTGTGGAGTCGGTCTAAAAAAGTCCGACTCCGACTAAAAAAAGGTTAATATCGTCACTTTTTTCCCCTAATTTTCCTATTTATGTGTATTCAATTAAATATCAACCCTATCAATGCGTCCAAAACTCAAATTTGACATATTAAATGCAAAAATAAAAAGGTCAAACTTTTCAAAATTTCCGACTCCGACTCCACAGCCCTGATATTACGTTATATAACGTCGTTTCCATTGCAAAATTGCATATTTGCAAATCAAAAATTTTCATGGAAGCTTATAAAAATAGCTTTATCGCAAAGTTTCTCTCTTTGACAATGAGCTGAGTAATAAGCAGTCCTCGTAGAAAAACTTTAGTTGAGATAAATTTCAAAGAAACTCATCTCTAAGAAACGTCCAATTCATATAATTTTAGGTGTTTTTTGGGTGCGAAAATATTTTGGATTATAAAGCAGACAATTTTCACCTTGCTACGCCCTTCTCTAAGCTATAATTTGACTAATATTAAATCCTGGGGAAAAAGAGAAGTAAAGCTTGATATTCAATAATTAACTGGAAAAATAAATTCTACAACACAATAACACTTATCTTTGTTTACTTTTGACGTGCAAAGAAATAAAAATTAAATCATTTCATACAATACAATCAAAATTTCAAAAACTTTTAAACCTGTGGCAACGAATTGGACCGTTTCCGTTTCCGCCACCCCCACCAACTTCCGGGGGCGCGCATGTCGTTTCCGAAACTCTTCCCGCGCAATTTTAAAACTTGTCAATTATATGACGTGTTCTTGCAACGACACCACACTGCACTGAAGTGAATTTTTACCGTGATCTCACTCCGTTTGGAGCCAAATGGAGGAGAACATGGCATAATTTATTTTAATTTATTCACGCACATAAAACAAACATGTGATTTAAAGCTTAGAAAATACACCGTTGTTTTTTTTAATATTCAAAGATTAACTCGCGTGGAATGTTAATCTGGCTATTATTATTGTTCGATTATTTCCTCTATGAGAGTTTTCGCCTGTGGTATTTTAAATAAAAACAAATGAAACTATATTCTAACACGATACAATTAAAGATTTGATAATGAGAATATTATGGTTGAAGTAAACCAAACTCGTGATTTCAGTGTTTGTTATACATAAAGTGACCATACGTCCTGTTTTTAGGTAGCCTGTCCCATTGTCCCCAAGTACAGCTTCGGGGCGTCGAAATGTCCCGTTTTAAAAAAGAGGGCAACACACGGTAACAATTTTAAAAAAAGTGCAAAAAATCGACTTTCGTAATAATAATTTGAACCATAAAAACTTTAGAGTAATCATTGAATACATTTTATGCTTGCCCGGAACAAATGCACCCGTAGAAAGAGTCTTTTCACAGATGAATAAGTTGTGGACGACAGAAAAAACACAATTACAAGTCGGTGTACTTAAAGCGATGTTTTTAGTTTAAATAATTTTTAAAAAATCGTGCCAAGAATTCCATTCTTATTTAAAAGCAAACTCAGTTATACTTAAGAAAATTTGTTCTTCAGAAAAATATAAATCAACATAATTTTTTTCATATTTATACTATTTATTCCAGTTATTTTCTTTATAAACATTCCTTTTCTTTTTATTAGTACATAAAAACTATGAAAAAATACGTGTTTTTCATGAATATACATACTATTACGTAAAAATTGGTAGATGTCCCGTTTTGAGGACAAAAGATAAATGGTCACATTAGCTATACATATTGTGCCCAAAGCCCTAAGACGGGATTTTAAATATTAACCTCAAATAGTAATAAAAGTAATAGGGTAAATAGTTTGTATCACTCTTACATGTAGTGCGCGTCAGTTCAATATCAAAACGTTCGCGACAAAACTCAAAGAATAGTACAGAATTTAAAAGATTCAAATTCTATCAAACACCTTCAGTAAAAAACCGAATTTAAAAAATATTTGACATTACTGCATATAATAAATACCAGGGCGACAGATATTTTGATTTTTTATTTATTACTTGAGATCAAATCGAGAAACAAGACCTCACAAACGTACATGTCCAAAATACCAAATAATAGACAAAAAAAAATTGATATTGACCTTGTCGGGAATTGGCTTTTCACACGTAACCATAGAAGCAGACTGAATTCAATATCAATATATATTTATACAATTTTGGTTGAACATCAATTCATAATTATGATCTTTCTTTAGAATATTTTTATAACCCACGCCAAAAAGATTTGATACGCTGAAAACTATTCACCGAGAGTATTTCGTCAAAAACTAACATTGTTTAAAAAAAAAAAAATGATTGCTTTGCAAACTTCTAGCAGAGGTCTTGGAAATTTACGTTTTTTTTTGTTTTTATTGAGCGCAACCTTGAATAATTATCATAAAAAACACCTGGTACAAATTACAGCGCGAATTTATAGATAATGAAATCGCGTGTTATTTTTATATATTACGTGTTAAAAATAATGTCGAAAATGTTGAAACTAACGCTGTAGCGAGAGGCTTTACAAATAATATGTACAAATGTCAGGAGGGGTTAACCTACGGCATTTTAGGGGATTTTTTTAAAATCAATTTAACTGGACATAATTTTTTTTTGAATCGGTACCACTTCTGTTCGTAATCCTAAAGTTTGCGATATGAGGTTATTAAGCTACCCGAAAATCTTTCAAATATTATTTTTGTAATTGCAAGCAACATTGTTTCAAAATGCAAAGCTCAGATTTGTCATAAAGGCATGAATGAAATAATTATTTTTCGTATGTAGATACTATGTTCAATTGTATTTAGAATGCTGATTATTGTTGTGATATAGATGAGATAATTTTCGTGTATGTACAAGTCTGGTCATTTCTGCATTATTATCTCATTTCTACACGAGAAAACCATGACATAACGTCATTTTCCGCACACTGTCTCCCATGTAGGGACTCCAATTCGAGTATAGAGTACTCGAGTAATACTCTTAATTTAAAAATGAAGATTTATTTCCAACGGTTTTTTTCCCAAGGAAGCCATCAATGAATACATGGTCTCATCACACCATGGTTGACACAAATATGTTTTTTTTATCCACCATAATATGAGCGTAGATAATATTTTATAAGTATTTTATAAGTATTAAGTCGAATAAAAATGAAAGTTTTCACCAAAATAAAAGGATATTTTTTATTTCAAATCATATGTCTAAAATGGCATTTGCACTTAAATATCACAATAAATATTCATTAAAAATTTGTAAAAATTAAAATAAGACTGATTTTTTTACTGATTCAATAGTAATGAAAACAAAAACTAAAACTGATATGGGTGTGTATAAATCTATTAAATAATAAATAATCATAAAAATGTATAAATCAATACTTTTTTTTTCCATGGATTATTGACAGTATTTTGTATGAGAGTATTTTATTCTGTTTCCTAAATAAACTGATTTCGAATATATCCTATGTGCTGATATTCAAAATTGTGGAACACAAAATATCCTATGTGACAACACGCAACCTATGATATTTTTTCCTAGCACTTTATTGACTTTATTTAGTGAGTATAATAAATCCTATGTACAAAATTTAAAGACAAATTAGTCAGTTTTAATGAATTTTGTTGAATAATTCCACTCTACAATTAATGATAAAATAAACTGAAGTCTTGAACATTTTTATTGATAATCTTCTATTGTGTTTTATCCACATATATTGTATGAATAAAAAAATGTCTCCTTATTGATATAGAGACGCGAATCATACTGTAAAATAACACGTTTTAATTATCAGATAGCATTAACCAGTTGACGTGTTTATAGCGGTCGCATACTTTAGCATGGCGTTTGATTTATGCAGTATTTGTATTTAACGGTTCAAAAAACAGACTTAATGATATGATTATTATGTCAAATGAACAACGTGCACGGATATCCACGTATGTTCGCCGAAACTGAAAACATAATAACTTGAGAAGTTGAAATTCTACACGAGTCACGATATTGACTGACATTTCGTGAAATAATGCGCCAGAACCACGCGTCCAATTTCAGTTCGAAGAATTCAGTACGTAAGGAATGCTAATGATGAGAGGAATGAAAATATACATGTTTTCGAATGATCACGTCGTGAAAATTTGTAAAGTTTTACGCCACTTCAAATATATACAAATTACAGATACATGACTTAAAGTCGAAGACAAGGTTTTTCGTGAGCTGGTTTGTCTCCGATAGCTGCTTACGAGATATTGAGGATATTTGTCTTCTTATCTACTTCTCGGACAGTGATTTTGATCAACACATTATTGGAGTTTTCAAAATGGCGTAATTAAACATAAGAAGTATGTGAGAAAAATAATTCATCGTTGATCTTAAATCCTCATTTGAATGTGATAAAGCAATGGAGCAATTTTAATGCTTTCAAATATAATAAATTTTTGACACTTATTCAAGATTAACTTTATTTGGATCAGGAACAGTATCACTCATCACGACCATTTTCTACTGATAAGAAATCAACAATTCAGCGATATTTAGAGAAAAACTAAACTGATATATATTTTTTAATTGTATGCCATTCCACTATATTGTATTGACAGTGAACATCTTAAAAGGGCCTTAACATAGCACTAAGAAAAAAGCACCTTGAAATAATTCTAACGATGGCGTAAGCCGAAATAGCTATCAACTATGTATATATGACGTAGCGTGGAATGCACTGTAATTGTTTTTATGACACTACAGTGGGGTCGCAGTTTTTCCTTTCTGAGGAACCTCAAAAAAAGATGAACGCGAGATTATTTTGAAAGATAAAAACATGAATAAGAGGACAATACATCGTAGCCCACTGTATTTACAATATTTATAACTGTGCAATGTTTCATTGCGTGTGGACCACTATAAACGCACATCGTCAACAAACTGGCACTTAGCATAAATTTCCGCGGCAAAGGGCCAAATTAGTGTCACCTACGCGACTAAAGGCCGGCAGATGGCCGCAGGTAATAATTCATCCGCTGATGATTACTGCAACGGGGCGAAAGCGTAAAAGGTTTCTTCAAAATTACCACGTATAATGTCCCAAAACGTGACGCGAACGACACCGTCCGAAGTGTTCGGCGAGTCTCACTGACTGAATCCGCCTGCGACATGCGCTGAATTTTTGAGCACTCACGGGCAAAAATCATTCTCTTGCAAATTGCATCTCATGACGTATCAGTAAATTTTTGCAGAGAAAAAAATAATAATTGTTATCTCGACGTACACATGATGTTTCCCGTAGTTTTGTTTTATAATGAGACTTGATATGCACTTCGTTGAAAGTAACTGTACTGAATATCATTGGAAGATTTAACAATTTTCCTGAGAACTCTTCGAGAAATAAACGTGTGATAAACACAATATATAATACTCATTATGTACTTGTAATAAATAAAAGTCTTTAGTTTCTGATTTTATCAGGGCTGTGGAGTCGGAGTCGTGGAGTCGGAGGTTTTTGGCCGGTGTCGTACTCGGAGTTGGAAATTTTTAAAAGTTTGAACTTTTTATTTTTGCATATAATACGTCAAATTTGGCAATTAGGGAAAAAGGTGACGATATAAAACTTTTTTTTAGTCGGAGTTGTGTTTTTGGTCAATGTTGGAGTCGGGTCGAACTTTTTTTACCGACTCCACAGCCCTGGCTTTTATACATTGTTTACTGTCATTTCTTGATGGAAAAGCATTATTTAATATAAATAATTAATTTGATAAAGATCAGGACGGGTTTCGCTCAGATGAATGTTCTAGAGGTGAGCGCAACCAGTCCTGATCATTTTTGAATTATATCTGAGGGTGTTGATCAAAACTTCCTACCACTCCTATCCTTCCTCAAAACTGGACGTCGTGAATCTAGGGAGAAAACCAGCAATCCTATTTTATTCTTTGTATCCTTGCTCTCTACGAAATAGAGGGGGTTGAGCAACTGTGTAATAGGCAGTTCTCGTAAGCTGCATTAGGATTCCATTGGGACAGGACATGGTATAAAAATATGATTCTAGCATAGGCGCTAGGAATTATATTTTAATACATGCGCCATTTTCAAGTGGACCACAACTTCCGACACCTTTTTAGTTGAGTTTAATCGTGCATATTAAAAAAAAAACGAAAATATGTAATCATATTATAAGAGCTAATTATTTATTTGAATAATTTATCGGAAAAGGTGAAGAGGTGAAGAGGTTGACAGATAAAAATAGTATTTCTGGAATGTGATAATTCCTCACTCTTTTTTTAACAGTTTACGATGATTACATAGTCGACATTACTTGAATCGCACATGGTAGAAGGTTCTATTTTTGCCACAAATACAAAACAAATCCATTGATTACATCGTAATTCCAGTAGCCATTCCCGCCAAATAGAATCCAGCCATAAAGCTTCCGAATCAGCCGCTTAACTTGAATAAGACTGTGGCCCGAGTCACATCGCGAAGCTTCAAGCGTAGCGTGGCGAGACTTGCTTCAAAATCAAAGGTATCGCAATGGCTTTAACGATGACGCCGCCTGAGAAGTCGAAGCGCAGCATAAATGCCGAAGTCAAATCGGTTTGAAATTTAACAGCTTCGCTTCGGCGTACACATTGCCTACAGACTGACCACGCTACTTATGCAATCGAAATAGTGGCGCTGTTAGAATGTCCTAAATGACGCTCACAAAAAAAAGATTGCCAGAGTTCGAAAATTTATAATTCGCTAATTTGATATAGACTGAACGCGTGGGCTAAATGCGGTAGGTGGATTCTTATGTCAGAGGAGAGAAATTTATTTAGTATTAACGGCTGCCACACACTCGAGTGAACTGTTAAATAAGTCAGAGTGAACTTGAATAACGTTGCGTTTCGACTTCTCAAACGGCGCCATCGTGAAAGCCATTGCGGCAACCTTTTGATTATGAAACAAGTGATGCTATGCAACGCCAGAATTTACACCTGTCACTGTGGCCGTAGCCTTAGAATCAAATTATTTTTGTACGACACCGACTCTTCCCGTCGAATCCGTTTATTTATTTGAATGGTGATGCAATCTAATAAATTCGTGGCCCGACCGGTGGCGGCTCCTTTCGCTCGCTAATCGTCGATTTCCGTCTCATGCAGAGCCATTAAAAAGGTACAAATTATCGTCTCCGTGGGGAAGACATCATTATCGCGCGCTTTTCGACGTCACACGTTTGTATTTACTTTGCCATACGACCTTACAAACTTGGATCTTATAGTGTCTTCATTTGACCCCATAATATGTTACGTATGCAATCAATCTACCGTGTAAATATTACGACGGCGAGGTTATGAGATCTGGGTTAGCCAATGTATATAACATCCGATTTGTAGCATTTAAAAAATAATCACCGGAACTCAATTTAACCCTTTGAACTCCTCAATGTATTATTCTTTTCCTTCTAGCAACTCCTCAATAGATTTAAGAAATTGGTTGATATAACAGGGTTTGTGTATTTAGTAGCATGGTTAAACGAAATACCGAAAAATATACCACATTATGACATATTACAAACTTTAACTAAGGCATGCAATCCAATAAATACGGGTTTTATAATAAGGATAATTATAAATTAATAAAAATAATTTTCAAACCAAGTTTTAAAATGTCGAGCAGGACTCGAAATATGAAATATGAATTGCGTTACCTATACGGTGTCGTGTTAGACTCGACATGTATGTTCTAGGAGTTAAAAACGATTTAAGAATTCTGTAGCACAGTGTTCCTCAACCAGTGAACCACCAAGAACCAGCAAAAAGAATCATATTTCGACAATTTTCGCACTACCCAAAGGTTGTTATATTATTTCCTTCAGTGAGTAAAATTCTATGTAACATTCATTGACTTGACGTTTCGTGTGTCACTTTTTGAATTTACCATCCGAAACAAATATGTACAGTCGGTTATCAACATGCAACGGATTGCATTCAGCCACCTTCGTGGTAGAGTCATTCAAATTCATTATGTACGACCAATTTTGACATTATATGGGTCACTCGCGGTCAAATAAGTATGCAGAAACTTGGAGACGTTTTTTACTTATTTATACTACGCCGTAAGTCCGAACAGTCGTAAATCGGGAACTGACTGTAAAAGCGTGAAATATTTTTCCAATTCTCACTGATCCACGGATGTAAAAACGTTGAAGAAAACTGCTTTATCACTCTCTGTGAGGGTTCGTTGATTGAATGAAATACAGAAAACACAGACTTTTATCTCTCGAGTTAAACAGTTTAAAAAAAAATAGAAATTAGAAATGTATGAGAATGAAAGTTCAAGTCATTTGTTTACATTTAAATATGAAAGGCGCCACAATACGTAAGCTTAAATAAACCTAATCTATTTTTGATGTGTGCATTAATCAGAATCATAGATGTAATATTGTAAGATGTGTTAGTTTTGTACGGTAAATTATATTACCATTCCCTTTTTTACTCTATCTAATATTAAATGACGATTGGAAAAAAAGTAAGATGAATAAGAAAGTTTTCATTTTGCAATAAATTCACACATGTACTTTAAGTCGTATTAGGAACTTGTTTTCTTGATATTGGTAAGAACACAATTAAATGATTTTTAATCGTTTCATTACCTAAAAATGTAATATTTTAATACAAATTTCAATTTTTTAAAAATCAGCAAACAAAACAAGTAATAAATAAATGTTTTATACTGTATTATATTTATATCGTCGGCTTAATTCTAGCATCGTGTAGTTCAGTTTACCTTAAGGCTATGGCCACAGTGACGAGCGTAAATTTGGCGTAGCGTCGCGGTACTTGCTTCATAATCAATGGTTGCCGTAATGGCTTTAACGATGACCTAGTCTGAGAAGCGCAGCGTAAATGCCGAAGTTAAATCAGTTTGAAATTGTACAGCGCTTGCTTATGCGTACAAATTGTTTAAGTTTTGACTTCTCAGACGGCACCATCGTTAAAGCCACTGCGGCAACTTTTGATTATGAAGCAAGTCTCGTCACGCTACGCCAAAATTTACGCCCGTCACTGTGGCCATACGCTTAGTGTTCAGGATGCAGTTAAAACTTAAACAATGCGCTACTATGATGCGTGAAATTGTCACTTGTCACTTGTATTTTGACCCCTTCCCATTTGCATATTTGGAATAGATGCGTCGCTATACTTGCAAAATCGAAATTATCAAAACGTGTAATACTGAAAAACAATGATTTAAACGATGTTAGAACTAAACCGACGATATTATATAAAGTTCGATATGTAATTTTTTTGACTTGTGGTTACTTTACTTTGAAAAGGTTCTTGTCATTCAAAGGGGATTGTCATTTTTGCCCAAAATGACCTATCTGGTCGGAAAAGTTTGTTTTTACCGCATTCTATCATATATGTATATGAATTTCAGAATTATCTATGGTTGAATAACGGAGTTGCACTGCATCTGCACACTTTTTTTTACTAAATTTATTTGACAAAGTTCTAAGATTGTCATCATTATTATACTTGCTCATTGTTGCGAAACTTAAAACGCTCATATCTCAAAACAGTGTCAAAAGCAGTTAGAACCTTTTCAATGTAGGGTGTCGTTGTGGTAAGAAAAGCTATACGTTTTATACCATAGGTACACTAATGTGCGCGATTATGCTTTTACTTGTATGTTGTCGTACATTAATGTGAAAGGCTTTAGAATTTTCTGTTATTATAATATGTTTTCACAATAAATAGTTCACACGTTATCGTCATCCATCATAATCAAATCGCGTTAACTGTTCGTCGCGCACGTATTTTGCAATTCACCACGCCGGTTGGCTTAATATATTACTCGAACCCGTCATACATTGTGCTAAATGCCACTCATCGAAAAGCTAATATTGTGTTACTGTCGTGAACAAACACCGATGCATCGTTTACACAGGCCGAGTAGCACGGAGAACCGCTGGAACTGGTTACTGTCCACAAATAATTCGATGTTTAGTTTAAGCAGCAATATTTGGTTGAAATATAAAACTTACACGACGCTGAACTTACTGGGATCAGCTATCTGTTTTACTTGAACATATTTTGCCAATGTGATACATACAGGCATTCGTCAATTGTTTGCTTCCTTCCATAACATGTCAACGCATCCTTCAAGCGTGCCGATAGTATTTGGCGGCCACCCAGGACTCCTAAATCCTATTGGACGAAGTGAAAAGAAATTAGGGTTGAGGCTTTCCGGAGGCATCTGCAGTACCCGAACCACCCAATCAATCTCACCCCAATATCTGACGTAAGTACATATCTTCGTAGCTAAGTATACAGTATTTGGAAGGTGCAATGATTCACTACTGTAAAGCTGCGTAGAATGCATACGTTCAATAGATGGCATTCGGTTGGGTGGTGGTAAAAATGTTTTTGGATTTGGTTTAGCCCAGCAGGACGTGTATCATAATCAATGAAAAGACTCTTAGAATTAACCATAGCGAAATAAATGCGTGGTTTGTTCTCGTACGCCATGATGTTATCAAGTAAGCATGGCATATTATAAAAAAAACCAATTTATTTAGGAATTGTTTTTTATTTTTAACCATGTCCGCTCCCAACTTGGAGCATATGGACTCCTCACGGAGTTTATCTCAACATATGTTTTTTCTAGGAGAACTGCTTGTTATTCAGTTGCTCAACCTCTCTTTTTCGAAGAGAGTAAGGATGGAAAGGATACGAAGACTAGGGCAAGACTAGTGGTTAGCTAATCGCTGTCACTATGCGTCACTCTTTGGGATCGGAAAGGTGGGAGGGGATTTTCAACAACACAAACAACCATGCCTTTGAACAGATTTATCGACTGAAAAAATCCGCTCGTACCGGGAATCGGACCCGGGCGGTTCGGCACGCAAGCCAACAACGTTGACACTGCGCCTCGGACCAGACATGTTACCGAGTTAAAATGTCCATATTGAGAAGCAAATGTTGATGTATGGCGGAATAACATCGAGGTTTTCATGAAAACACTTAGACGGGAATGAAGAATGTGGATATTTTACAGTTAAATGTTTCTAATTATGTAGCATTTTTAGACTTATAGGTTATTCATTTGTCATTTTTAAGCCGAAGTTATCTGAAGATTATAATTAAAATAGCGTGTACGTTATTTTTATAATTTCAGTCACATGGCTTTAAAGAATTCTTGACGCTTTAAATATGTCGAATTGAATAGAGAATAATGTTTGCATAACCGGAAATAAAAATTCACTAAAATATAATTAATACTACCCAATTTTTCCGCTATAATGAAATCTCATTTGCATATAAACGAGAAATCAATAAGTTAATATCGGTAGTTTGTTTATGATTATTGAATATATTTAGAAAAGAAAAAACCTCATTCGGGGCATTCCGTTTCAAAACGTTGTACGTTGAGTTTTGTCAAATAGACCTTAACATGTTTGATAATTAACTACTATTAATTGCATTTATTAATTAATTTTCTCACTGTAAATTCTATATATTTTATGAATTTAATAACAGTTTGCTAGCTAACACAATCACAATACAATGCATACGAAATATTTAATTTTCCTAGTCTTTCTTGTCAAATAACAATATAAACTATGAAGCTGTCGTTGTCCACAGCAAAATCCTCTCGTGGCTGCACATGAGAACCACTGCTCTAGATGCAGCGAAATTCATATTCGGCATGAATTGAATTTAAAACAAAAAACCAGTCTTTTTCGTATAAACTCTGGCTGTAGTAACACGAATATGAAAAAAGTGCAGACATTCTTAGCAAAATGTAAATTTTTATTATCATAATATCGATGAAGTAATCCATTCAAATGCGTATTCATATCGTTGACGATCAAAAGCAAGCTACGTGGCTTAATTATAAATTAAAATACTAAAAAAACAAGATAGTATTCAACCAATTGGCATCGATAATAGTGACAACCTTGATGGGATGTCTGATAATTTTTGACAGATTTTTAAAAGCTGCATTTCGTAAAAAGTGTGCAATTATTGTGGGAGTCTTCGTTCATATGTAACTGATAAAATGTAAGTAGCCAAGTTTACACGTTTGAAAGCCATTCTCGCCGTAAAATGTCATAAACTAGAGCGGTGTACTCCAACCTGTGGTACGCGCTCCGGCACCGAACTTCAAAAACTTGCATGTTTTGAAAATTTTGATAGCAAAAAAGAAGCATCAGTTGGCGCGGCGCACTAACTAAAAGTTATACTTTTATTAGCTTTAATAAATAAAATTCTATGTAACACTGACTTAAATTTTCAATTGTCTCTTTTGGAATTTATAATCAGGGTTTCGTTTCGACACATTTTACGTAAGTCAGAAATTTTAATATGATAAATACATCCAATATTTGACAGAAACTTGAGATTTTATTTTTTACTTATTTATACTCCGTCGTACTTATTTATACTAACTGACTGTAAATATGTATGTGTATATTAGTTGACGTCGGTCCGCGGATGTAAAAAGATTGAATAACACTGAACACGGTTCAAAATATGTTTGTGCAAATTATGCAGTTTTGAAAATGCTTGTAAAAAAACAAATGTGACGTATCACTTATAAAAGATTTAATTGCAAAACAAAACTCTTTGTTGCCTTTTTATACACGCCGTAAGAAAGATCTCTGTAATGCCGTGACACTACATTAACGCCTACAATATGACATTGCAGTAGTTGACCGGTCCGTTACAACCACGCGCCCTATTAACCCAAAAAACCTGATAGTTCACTTTTGATCACACTGTCACACCACATTGCAAATTTGTGAACTCGTACGCGACCCGCGCGGCGCTAAAACAAACGGATAGTTCACATCATCAAAAAACACGGAAGACAAACGATGTTTTTTTTTTACATTTCGATCTCGTGTATAATCATTATTATTAGATCGGCCGATCAGAATGAATGTTTCATGCTCATTTGGCGTGGGTCGGAACAGCGACGCGCGCTTCGGCTCTTGGGCTACGACTGCGACAGTCAGATGGCCAAACAAACTTTGTAAACAAACCGAAGGCAGAGGCGACGCTGCAAGACGAAATTAAAAATACAGAATTAAAGAGGGAGCCGAGCCGTTCAATTGATGTCAATTGATCTTTTGTTTAAGTGTCATCGAGGGAAATTGTGTGCAGAAATAAATTGAAGCTGTTGTCATTGACCCAGACGTTGGACGCAATAATGTAAACATTGGACCGTTTGAGGATAAACTATTTCATTAAAAAGAATCAAGAAGACGTTTAATGAACGTAAGTTATGAATATTGCATTATTTCGCGTATTGCTTAGCTGTTAAATTTTGTAACTGATAGTGGTTCAACATGGAATAAACAAATCAATACAGAATGATACAATATCGTGAATATGATGTTACATATATAATTAATAATTCCCAGATTGGTGGATGCACATAAATCCATTGTTATAAGCCTGGAGTATACGGTCTTTAATTGATGATTTCAACAGTGGTCGTTTAACAGCCACTGTTTTTAATGCAATTTATCAACATCGTGTAACGTAAAATATGTTAAGAAAAATATTAGTATACTTATTAAAAGTCGATTTAAAAAAAAATCATTAAGGCATGAACCCTTCTCAGCGAAGCAGCTTAGGTCCAAATCCTTAACGACTTACAGCCTTATATGCGAGATTAAAACTAAAATATTTGTGTGAAACGTCTTCTATAATAGTTCTAATTTTAATGTAGTGAACGATTTTATAAATCTGTACATCAACTTAGCACGCTAATTCAACGACATCTTCTTTCAATTATATACAAAATTCTAATCTCAAAACCTCCTGTCCGTTGATACGATAAGCCTTCCCATATAAGTTCGTTAAATTAACAATCTACGGGTTTTCCCACGGGAAATCCGTTTAATTAAACAAAGGTGTACTTTAGAGTAGTAGTTTGGTCCCGTTTACTTTAAATTAACTCCATATCCCATCTATTTAATATAATAACTATTCAAGATTCAGAACAGATGCCATAACAGTATTTTCCAAAGGTAGATTGTGTTAGTTATTCAGTTGAGACAGACATATATTACAGGACCATATTTCTCTATATATCACAATATCCATTTTTTACGAAACTATATCAACAATAAAAAACACCTGTATGATGAAAAATAAACATCTTGTTTACATTTCAATATGTAATTAGATTCAATTGAATTAATTAATCCAGTACATTGTTTCTGTTGTGTCCACAAATAGCTTTTAAACACATTTATGTCAACGTTTAATATTGACAGTAGACAAGTGAGAAAAAAACATGATAGCCAGAAGTAATACTACTTTTTGGATCATCATACAACTAAAGAAAGGTAAAAGAAAATTCGACGTCACAAAAACAAATAAGATTAAATATTGTGTCATGACGTTACTCGATTTTAGAGAAGGGAGTGAGTTTAAAAATTTTGCGTGAGTTAGATTTTAGACTGAGGGAGGGAAAAGCCGTGATGAAATTATACAATGGGAGGTGGTATGTAAAATATACTCAAAATGCTAAAGCATCGTTTATGGAAGATATCTTTGCCCATGTCTAAATCCACCTCTGTGTAGTGTAGAGGTTTCGCCCTTTTGTAGCAGATTAGAATGCCACGGTGTGTGAATTGAAACATATACAGTTCGGGTAGCGTCGCGACGTCCTAATTAAACGTCAGACGTACTAGACGAGAAGTTGAATTGAACGTTACTGTATGGATAGCAATCTCAGATATTCATTGACTCAATGTATCTTTTTCGTAGAAGAATTTTTTAAATGGTTTGTTCTGGCATTCGGACTATGGACATTGTAAAGTAATGCGAGTTCTAAAAAAGACCGAGCAAGAGATAATATGAACGTCAATATTTGTAAGTGTGTGAAAAAGAAAGGATATCGATTTAAAAACCCTTCCGCTATAAATGTTATCCTGTTATAACTCTTTTATTTCAATTCAGCACGGGTTTTATAATATTCTTGGACAATACAATGGATCGTTATTGTAAGCTGGTGCGAGAAATTGAAACCTTAACACACAAAATGAAAAATAAACAAGCCTATTTGAAACATGACGAACATATTGCTTAATCATTTTATTGGCATGGCAAACACGTACGTATGAATTCTACTTCATCGTACTTTATTACGCTATGTTTGCATATCAAATTTAATTCGAGCGACACCATTGCCCATGTTATTATAATATTGTTTTGTATTTTCTATATGCAGCGTGAGAGCGAAATGATATAATTCTGCCACAGCCAGCCACGACTGTGTCAACTCTTGTATCTGAAACTTTTCATACTATTAGTTTCTGCCGATTTTACTACTGTTCGATTGATCATTAATGCGATGCACATGAATAATAATTTGGCCGACCTGTATCATTAGCATCTATTCGCAATAAAATAAGAAAACTTTGCTCTACAATTCTAAATACATATTATTTGAATAATTGAATCGTCTACATGTCTACAATATATTTAAATTTCTGTCAAAACGTCAGTATAATCTTCAGAAGTACGTGGAAAGATAATTCAATTGTATTTTAGGATAAATGTGACACAGTCATCAGCTTTATTTGATCCGATTATGGACTGAGTAAACTTCTTCATCTTGACCAGTTTTAATGTGTAATTGAAAAAAAAACTTGCAGGAAAGGCGTTGTATATAAATAAAAAAACACAATTTTTCGTACTCAGTACTTCGCACGATCAGGTTCGGTTTTATTCACCGCTTGCAATTTCAACTAAACAAAAAAACATGCTAGAGTTATTTTTATCATAATGAGAAATAAAAGTATAATAAACAATCGGTTTAATAAAAAATGATTTCCCTTTAAAGGTTTAGCTGTCGCTTCCTAACCACAGTACCATGATTGGTCGCTCGTAAAAAATTGATTATTATCTATGAATAATATTATTATAATTAAGTATCCGATTCTCACAGAAACTCGTAATACTTTAATTCCACTTTCATTCGATGATGAGATTGAGAAATGATCGGTCTAATGGCGATCGTAAAAAAATACATTGTGAATAATTTACCTCTATAATCCACGTGATTAAACGAAGCTACGGCAATGCGACAGCTTGTCTATGATATTAAATATGTTTATTCACTAATTTTAAAATAGTTCTTAATTATGTATAACGTCTCGAAAAATGTTTCAAATACGCTTAGAATAACTTCGGGAATACTTTTTTAAAGTTTTATAAAACTCCAATAGATGGTGCTGACTGCTGAGCTAGTATTCTTTATACAATTTTAATCCGATTTTAGATATCTTACTTTCAAGGTGTGAACTGTCAATTATGGGAACTATTTTAAATAAATACAAGAGTTATTTTTTACTCCTTATTCATATTATTAATTTTATAAAGATCAGGATCGGTTTCGATCACCACGAGAATTTTCAGTTGATGTGTGGTAGTACAAAGATGTTTTAGTAAAAATAAATATGTAGCGCAATTAACTTATAAATTACGCTACACTACTTGCAACTATTACATCAAATCGTGTTGTACAAAGTCTTAACCATTGTATTATAATTATGCATATTTTAATAATTTATGACGTATTGCATTACAAACGTTCTATAAGCCAATATGCGCTTTAGGCGATTGGATAAACAGTTTAATCAATCCACCGATCAACTAAAATTATGTCAGGAATTTATTTCGAGTTATGCGTGAAACGTCAAATTCCAAATTGCTATAATCACATCGTTGGAATGCGTTGTATCAATTCATTAAAGGAGTTTTTATTTTTACAAAAATTGACAATAATTATTTTATTGCTGTACTGACCGCATTGTTAAATGAATGACTTCATTTGTGGTAAGTGAAGCAACTAGTGTGGGGTATTTTTTATTATCAGTAATGCAACGTATTATGATATAAAAATACTTTCGATAGATAAAATAGTATGTACGATAATAAAAGTACGTAATAAAGACGTATTGATTATTCATGATTTATTACAATCGGACATACGCAATTTAAAACGTGCCCAAGAACACGTAATACCATTTTAAATCCAACAATAAGACTTAAACATTTGATTAAAGAATGCTATAAACTTTTATTTGTAAATATTTTGATGTTGAGAACTATACGACTGAGATGGAAGGATTCAGTGGTTATAAATCAGTGATTCATAACCTTTTCAGATAGTTCGAGGACCGCATGGGTTAAAGTGATTAAATTATCGATATTCAGTGAATATAAAATTGATCATAGGCATCTCAATACTGTCACAATTTTTCTCGAGGAGAATAATATTGATATAAAAAAAAAATGTGTTTGTTTTTATATGACAAGAATTTAAAAGGGATTTGTTTCCTTATCAACATTTTGGCATTATTATATTTATTATTTAGTATATGACATTTAAATCACGTCACAATATCACGGCATATTTGTGGCTCCATATCGGGGACGTGGTGCAGTGGTCAACGTCGTTGGCTTCCGTGGTGGTCATCGTGGATTCGAGTCCCAGTACAAGCTGCATCTGTTCAATTGATTTATAGATTCTGTTCGAAGACATGGGTGTTTGTGTTGACGAAAAATTCCCATCCACCCATCCGACCGTAAAAGCGAAGCATTATGAGAGCGACTTGCTAACCACTAGTTCTGTCTTTTCTTTTTCTATCCCTTCTCTTATCATAGGAGGTTTAGCGACTGAGCAACAACCAGTTCTCGTAGAAAAAAATGTCTACACAGCCCCATAAGGAAACCATACAAAATATTTACAATCGGTATGTGGCCCAAAGAGAAAAAGGTTTAGTATGGCTGATCATAACGTTAGTCGTCACAGCTACGGAAGCGTTGCATGAGTTAGGGAGGAAGTAAAGAGATTTGGCAGAGGATATTGTATCAAGCAATTACATTTGAGTCAAATAAACAAACAGATCCCTATATGATCACGCCATCTTGTATTTGGTTATGTTTAAAATACTTTTAATTTCCATTCAAATGTTTATACATGAAATAAATTATGTAAATTTTAACGATTCCATTCGAAGATGTTGTTTTTATTATCATTATTGTGAACGCGAATTGCATTGCTAATAAAATCAGAAGAATATGAATGGTGATGCAATGGCAAGCGATTCATTGTGACGTGATTTAAATGTCATACAACATGTTAGTCCTTTACATACTGCGATTACACATGAGCCATTAAGCTGCCATCTTGCGCTGTGAGTGGTGTCAAGTTCTCGGTGGGCTAATACCGTTATATTCATATTTAAGTATAAAAAATCATGAATCAGTGCGATTCACAAGAAATGATATTTAAACTTTGGTAAGATTTTGGAAAGATTTTATACCGCAAACAATAAAAAAAAAATCAGTGCATATAAAACGTTGAGGTAAAATAGATAATGCGGTTTGTTTAAAATTATTAACTCATATTATTTTTTGTAAACATTAATGGCAAATTCATTGCTACCAATCAAGTAGCACAAAATTATTCTCAACAAAGAATATTTCATGACGTGTATTACTGATATATCCAGTGGTCAGATGGCAACAGGGCTCATCTGCAATATGTTCAAGTCTTCTTCCACAAAAGCTTTAAAATACAATTTTTTCGCTGTGGCAAAAAGTGCGGTAGTCATTGCGTGCTCCATCTACAAATTGTTATAATAAATAAAGCAAGAAGTGAAAAGTTTAAATGTGAAATCCTAAAGCAATTCAGTTTTACCTATGCAGTTTTTTTTTATGGATTAGAAGAGAATATCATAATAATCAACATTTGCATTTTAAGAAAATATCCAGACTCATATTTTTAAATATCTTGTCATAAATTCATTTTTAGTAATAATCAGACAACAGCATTATGTTTATAATCTTTTCTCGTCCGTTCTAATTTTCAGCCCAGCTCAAAAATTCTTCATATCCTTAACAATATTCGATACAGTCAACCCCCCTACAACGTAAACATAGGGAGCACGCTTTCGGAACAATAGGGGACTAACAAAACATAAAAAAAATTTAAGATGAGCTTATTTTGTGAATGGACCGAAACTATAAAATCCAATTTTGTTCACATTTATATATCATATATTTAATGACCATGTAAATGTCAAAGTCAAGGTGCAAACTGAACCAAACAAAAAAAATTCTATACACATACAGAATGTATTTATAAAATAGATCGTTAAAAATTCAATTTGATAGTTAATTTAGCGTTTTGACAAAATGATATAAGAGGGCCGCTATACGAGGGACTTCCGCATACGCCATAGAAAATTTATTTATATGGGAGAACGCAATAGGGGGATCACTGTAAATACAAAAAACATCATCTTGAAGATTCTTCTCAGAACGGTGAGACAGGAGTCTCTTTTGGTTACACAATACTTAACAACAAAGAACAACATTGTTATCAAATTTAATTGTATAATAATATGTATGTTTTATATATTTTTCACGTATTTGTAAGTGTTGATTTTGGTTATTTGACAGGTAGGTGATCGAGAGCATCGAGTGCTTTGCTTTGGAACAGAAGCCTGCTTCATTTGATGATTGATAAAAATAGATTAATGGATACTAGTAAGTGGAACAGTGTAATCCGCCCCACAGCTGATACGAGAAAAGCCGATGACGACATTTTGTATTGTCCACATAACTCAATGAATACAAAGCAGCGACATTTAAAAGAGATTTAGTATGAATATTATTATAATAATAAAAAAAAAATTACCTTGAGAGATGTGACAGGAAACGAAAATGTAGCCAGACTTTATTTTAAATCTACCATTAAAATTAATGGTGGATCACGTTTATTTTTGGCGACCATATTTTGCATTGAAGAACCGGAATAGTTTTACTATACGAAATGAAAACGCTGTTCGTATAATCGCTTGGTAACAAACAATAAAATTGCGTGCGACAAAACAAAGTAAAATATTTTGAATTTAGAATATGAATAACCATTCTATTCATAGATATTCCGTGCTCAGAAGCACGATAAACAAATTAATCAGTTAATCAAATAATGGTAGTTTTGTAAATGTCATAACATTGAATCTGTCACAATAATGTTCTGTTTTGAAATCCATTGATAAATTGTCTATTAAGTGTTGAACGACACCTCCTACTTTATGGCTAACGGTTCGAAGAATTAACGTTAACGATTATTTATTATTGATCCCACATTTGCGCCACGCGATAAAATCGCCTGTGCCTTCTGGCTAGTATGTGGTGTAGTACGTGGGAGTGCCCGCAAATTATTTGTATGTGGATATTGTATAATAGATACCAGATGATGTTATGCACCTACGCTGGAATTTTGCTCAATGAAAACTAACTGTACTTCAGGTCTTTGACTGACCCAACACCAACCATGTGGACCAGTATTTACAAAACAGGATTAAGTATTTAATTGGTCAGCGCTTAAAAGTTACCTTTTTGTTCGACTCTTTTGATGGCATTTTAATAAAGTTGTGTTTAAATATAGAACATAAAGTCAATTCCAAATTTATAATAAAACCAAGTGATTATTACGGATTATGACTGTATATGGCTGTTTTATTTTTCAGCCATGTCCATTTACGTGTACTATTTATGGATTATGGAGTTCATCTGAACACAATTCATTTTTCGGAGATACTATGGATCGAACAATGGGATAGAGACTAAAAATAAGCTAATTATTCTTGTTTATTCCTTTGTTTACGATAATAGAGGTGCGAGGGAGTTTTAGACACCTTAGACATACATACTTGTTTTTGTACACAAAGCAAAATGGTTTCCATACTGGGAGTCGAAATCGTGAACACCGCAAACACGAAGAAGATCACGATATTAAACCGTCGGCTACAGGCCCAGCATGTTATTTTCACATTTTCACAACTCAACAGGGCATTTAAAAATTGTTAAAATACTTTTGATATCGACTGAGGATCGTTGATAGGACTTAAATATCAAATTTGAATAGTTAACAATTTGTAAACTGTCATAAGTTTTATCAATGATTACCGCGTTTCGCCATTTGGCATCGTCAAGTACACAGATGATCAAATTAACAGTGAGCCAACATTAAGAAAATTAGGCGTATATGATATATTATGTTTGAAAAGCGTGAAAAGATTTCCAGGTCTGTGGTGCAGTGGTCAAGGTCGTTAGCTTCTGGGACGGACCGCTCGGGAAAGAGTTCCTTTCCGAACAGGTTTTTTCAGTTGACTTATCAATTCTTTTCGAAGTCAACGGGTGTTGTTAAATCCCTTCTCATCCGATCCCAAAAAGCTATTAGCTAACCACATTTCCAATCCCTACACTCTTCGAAAAAGAGATGATGAGCAACTGAGTAACAAGCACTTTTGGTAATAAAAACACGTTAAGATAAACTGAGTGAGGAGTATGGATGCTCCAAGTTTGGGGCGGACATGGTAAAAAATTAAATACATGAAATATTTTATATCATTATTGAATATTTTTTTATATTCGATAGATTCAACGTAGTCTGTTATGCGCCCAACGACATTCTTCTGTAATGATTGAATCGCGAAGTCATAACACTATTCCCCGTTTGATAAAATTAAAGCAAAACATAATATAAATGTTTCGCTGGCACCATTACTTCAAGCATGCACAACAAGTTCAATACAATAATTACCGAAGATGATGTCATTTAATAAAATGACGGCAAGATTATTGAGTTGTGAAAACCTTGTGTTCGCTAAATTGCAGTCTGATATGCAAAGTACAGAGTTCCAGATATAATCGACGTGTTTGCTCGTATAATCAAGGCAGTTTAACATTTACCTCTCATACTAGGTATTAATCTAGCTTTATTATGTTCACTTTAACCATTTTAGTGCATATTCTAAAAGCGCCACCGGCCGATTTGGCGTCGAATAATTTAACTCCTATAGCGCGAATCATGTGAGAGTAGACAATCGATAAAGTGCCGGAAATGATTCTATCCATAATAGATTACTTATTTTATTTTCTACATTTTTTATTGTAAAATTGACTGTAAATAACTAACTAAGTTAATATGATGTAAAATATATAAAGTAAACTATTGAACAGGAGTTTGGCCTTGTCATCATTCGAAAGCACAGATATTCGGGTGCAATAGTTTGTTTTATTGTGTTTCTATTATAAATTAATGTCTTGTCTTCTCAAATACTTTTTTTCATAACTAAAAGAGTTAATTTATACTGCTTATTTATCGCATATTTTCTTTATTTACATAGCAATAAATTACTTAAAAAATACAATTATATGTTTGTGGGTCCAAGAAACAACAAAGTGTGTTCCAAATTTAAAACATTCGGAACAGTACAAAATTCGAACGATTCGAATTTAAAAACAAAGTAGGTTTTTATGAGAAAAAAAATCCGTTCATTACAGTGAAAACGTGATGATATCGTATTGTGGTATGCGTATCGTATCGTATTGTGTGTATAAAGAAAAAATCTTCGTATAAAGGTAAATATCCGGATAGTTATGTTGTAAAAACCTCTAAAATTATTTTGTTGTTAATCAAATTGAGGAGTAATTCTGTAGAAGACCAGGCAAAAAATATGCTTTTCTCTCAATTTCCTAATGGGGAGCGAAAGAGTGCTTTCGAGATTAATAATTGTGTACCAAAATAAGTAAGTATGTACTCTAAAATTAACCTGTTAAAATTAAATGTTCATCATGATTTGAAATAATTTTCACTGGGCCATAACGAACTGTAATATATAAATTAACGTATAGTATTTTCCAGGGCTATGGAGCCGGAGTCGGAGTCGTGGAGTCGGAGCTTTTTGGCCGAAGTCGTACTAGGAGTCGGAAATTTTGAAAAGTTTGAACTTTTTATTTTTGCATTTAATATGTCAAATTTGGCTTTTGGCCGCATGGATAGGGTTGATATTTAATTGAATACACATAAATAGGAAATTTAGGGAAAAAAAGTGACGATATTAACTTTTTTTTAGTTGGAGTCGGAGTCGTGTTTTTGCTCAATGTCGGAGTCGGAGTCGTGGTTTTGGTAATTGCTGGAGTCGGAGTCGGTCTTTTTTTTACCGACTCCACAGCCCTGGTATTTTCACAGTTTCAGAAAGGGCAAATGTGACAGCATTGTACAAAATATTATTAAACGGATTTAATAGTATAACTAACATCAATAAAAAAAAACATCAACACGTCAATAAGTGGATAAGTACACCAATTTGATGATAAAATGACTCCAATAAAGACTCACAGGTCAGCACTGTTCAGTCGGTTCTTCGAGACTAGCGATGGATGATTGATGATAATCACTCGACCCAGGCGGAATATAACATATTTTTTTATTCAAGCTGGCATCAATACAGGTTAAGTTCAATGTGTAATTATTTTAAACTATTAATAACGAGTGATTTTTTTAAACAATGTCTCGATACAAGAATTGGGCTAGGACAAGACGGATAGCATTTTAATCGCTCTCACTGCGCCTCGTTTTCAAGGTCAGGTGGTTGGGAGGAAACGCAAACACTACATACATGACATTGAATCGATTTATCACATTAATTTGTGTTTACCTATTAAATATTATATCCTAACAAATTTTGACTGCGAAAAGTTAAGTAAGTGCAGTGGTGGCCGGTGACAAGAATATAAGGGAGTGCAGTAAAAAAAAAACTATTTTTGCAAGAAATCGATCCTCCAGCTTAAGAGCTGCGTTGGTAAGGACTAGCGTAACAGTATACATATTTTTGTCAAGTTAGTGCAAGTTAATACGTGCATTCGGCAACGCTCGTCATAATTCGACAATCATATCTAGAAGAATCTCAGCACCGATGAGCAAAACTTACTGTAATTTTTTGCTTGTTGCGTGGTTAATAGTGGCGTGACGTCACACAAATCGTTTTTCTATTTACTGTTTCAACTTTGTTTGTGTACATTACTGAAAATGCACCTCCTGGGCTGACTTTGACAAACGTATTATTATTATGACAATTCCAGCGCTGTCCGCTCAACATGCGTTAATCGTCGCTTAATTTTTTTATGAGAAAACGCAAAGAGTTTTCAATGAGAAAATTTATTAGTTTTGAAATTGCTTGAATATAAATCGGGGATCGGTGCACCATTGCACCATAACAAAAGCAGACTCTGTCTGCGTCAACGCAGGTGAAGTGTCTTCTTTGATTTTTATTTCGGGCATTTCAGTGTTTTGTTAAACACGTCTTTTCAGAACCGATTTATGCAGGGTTTATTTAAAAAAATTGAAAAATTATCTATTAAATTGCCACAACTGTGAAATAGGTTAAGCATCAATAGTATAGTTGGAAATACAAATGATTATTAATTGATGGCTCTTCGCAATTACATATATCCACCTGTCCCCAATCTCGTCGATAGATTGCGCTGCCAACCGTTACTGAGACGTCTTCTAACGTCACGATAAGGATGGATACGGTTCGCCGTGGATGTGTGTGGTGCCGCAGGTACACTTCTTGGAGATAATTTCGCCAAGAGGATCACGCCGCGGTCGTTTCGCAAAGGTCGTGTAACAGTTTACTTTCATCGGACGTGATTCGACACACCCCTGAAATAATAACACTAGGCACAACACTACACAACGATAGATTTGTTACACTCGTCTGGAGTAACGCTAAGAAGCTAAAAATTTACTCCATTGAAGTGAACGATAAAGCAGTTACAGTTTACTAACCTTAATAATTTGACAGAGATTTTTTACTTTTTTATAGTGTAAAAAATAATTTTACCGTTGTTGTGAAAACTAATATCAATCTTTGATGGCATCAATGGTTTCAAGAATATGCTCAGTATCAGATGGAATGATTGTGTTGACTTGTGCAGTGATGGCGCCGATGAAATCAGCAGGAAAAGTAAAAAGTATAAATCTCGTTTTATTAATAAATAACCCTTTTTCTTCTTTTATACGCGTAAATATAATACAGGATCGAGGATGGCTGGTACACCAAATAAATCAAACTATGAAATTACCCTCCCACGGAATTCAGTGCGAGTTTTATGTGATACAGTAAAACCTACTGTGTCAAGGGTTTTTTTTATTTTGTATACCATATAAAAATATGTAATAGGGTAGCAGGAATCTCAGAAATATTCATCTAGATAATATTTGTGCTACAATTTTACATCCTTATTATTAATCATATGTTTAATCCTGATAAATATGAACCTGCGCCATCCCAGAACGAGCATTTCTGCATTGTAAGTTAAGTATGGCTCGAAATAAAGATATAAGATAGATTAACCACATTATATTTTCAAATCCACTCCAACAACAAATAATATATGCTAGGCGATTGTAGGTAACATGGTGTAGAGGTGGATGCAATTAGTGTGGTTTTTAAGCAAAACATATTAATATATTTATGTAAAACTGTAAAAAATATCCATTGTATTTTGATTTATCGTTTTATTTCACTCCTTTTAAATTTGCTCCGTAACGTTTTGTCGCTGATGTAATTTATCTGTGCTGTCTGAATACATAAAATAGTTGATGCATGCCAACCAATTATTCAACATTCTATTCATTTATAATTTCTTGAGAGAAATTGTGCGTAAGCATTTAAATGTTAACCACGCAAGACTGGATCCCGTGAAAAATCTTTACGAGTTTGGCCTTTCGCTGCTGGCGTGCGGCACACCACATAGGGAGATGATGATAATATTGATAATCTTTTGGCTGGCAGCGCGATCAATAGAGTAATGTCATGGAGGCAGTAACTGCTTCACCACGGTGACACTGCCATTTTGATGCCAATCATATTCATCTGGCGTGACTACACTTTGGCATTTGATGGGAACGTTTGGCTCGCGCACGCCTACTATTTCGTATTCGTTTCATACCACTTGTGTAGCACAAACGAAAGCCTCAAATTCGTAATGGAGTGTTAATAGGCATTGAGTGGCGTGTAAAACGAACTTTGACAGAGATAAGGTGTTGACGAAAAGCGGGATACTTATTTCGAACAACCTGTAATCATTTTTAAGGTGTTTGACAATAATACGGTGAGAAAAATAACAATGTACTTTAATTCTACAGAAATATTATAATGGAGTTCTACCAAGTAAATACCAACTCAATTCATGTTTGACAATACTTACTGTAAAGGCGTTGTATTGGAAAATAATTATAATTTTTTGTGCTTACTCCACAATTCATTTTTTAAGATCAGGACTGGTTTCAATCATCGCTAGCATACGAAATTGGATAATATGCGTGAGTGATTTCTGTAGTGATCTAAATAAATTTATTGTGGAATAAGTACAAAAAATTCATTTATTATGTTTAACTCTTCAAGCATGCATACCATCTCTATATGGAGAGCATGCAGACTCTAAATGGAGCATCTCAGCATATAAGTTGTTCTACGAGAATTGCTAACCATTCAGTCATCCGAGCTCATTTGTCGGAGAGAGCAAGGAAATGAGAATAGTCAGAAATGACTTGTAGTTAGCTCGGGAACGCAAAAAAAACTTTTTAAGATTTCGTTTGTAAACCAATCCATTCCTTTCATCCGGATTTTTTTGTCTATTGTAACTCTGTCTATGTTTTTATTAAAAATACGCAACTAATGATAATGTAGCATTAAATAGCTGACAATATTATCAATCAAGAAATATAATCAGAAGACTCGACTGTGACAGTTCTACTGTGGAGCTACAGTGTTTTCCTATTTGTTTTTTGTTGAAATTCCTTACAAGAGGTTAATTCGAAAACTGTTACCTAGGTATTGCGGTTTTGAATTGCTGTTATGTAAATTAACACTATATTCTTTTATCTTGAACCACAGAACATAAATCATGTTCAAAGCTGCGGTATCCGAAGCACTTACAGCATTCTTCTAGCGACCAGCCGACTGGCTAGATACCAATATCAAATCTACGATGGCCAAGGAAATACCTGTGGGCAAAAACCAATTTAATTAAGTTTTACAGAACGGGGCATTGGCTGATTGATGATGATTACAGCTATGTTCGATATCCTTTTAATACGGTAAGCCAAAAACTTTTGGCCGAAGATTAGCTCAAGCATTTATAAAGATTGTAAGATAAGAACGCACAGTTGACTTAATTAACGAGAACAGTGAAACCCCGATTCTAAGTTTTTCAAGGGACCATGAAAAACAAACGATAAATACGGGAACGTTTAAAATATGAAATAAAGAAGTGAAACTTTTAAAAACATATTTATTCATGAGATTTTTTTTATTGTACCTAAAACATTCATTTATAAAGAAAGGCCTGAATAAAAATTTGTTTCTTTGCAGTTTGGCACATCAATTTAATTAAAGACCCTTCAAATTCGGACATTATTCTCAAGGTCAATGAGGCTTCTGTAAATGTCGTAACGGTTTCATTATTGCGTTCTTCGCCATCTTCTATTTCACTGTTGTCCGGTTTTTTCTACGAACCGATTGGATGGGGTCGAAAATTATTCAACAAAAACGGTCAATCGGGATAATATTTGTGACGGGACCATAATATTTAGACGATAAATCGAAGAAATCGATTAATCGGGTAACGATTAATGCGGAATTTGTTAACATTGTTCCTATGGGTGTTTGGCCGGGACTATAGAAAATGAACGAACCACGCGAGAAATTGGTTAATGCGAGAACGTTAGATAGGGGTTCCACTGTACTTTGAATTGAAACCAACCCAGTATTGTTGATAAACTTATTATATTTTGTAAATTATAATTTAATAGAGAAAATAGGACAAGGGCAAAATAAACTACTCTTCCAGCACAAATTTACACTTTTTTAAAATATCAGTACGTATTGAAAAAAAACATCTAGCTACATCCCATTTTTATGGACTAGATTAGTGGGAGAGAATAAGAAACAGCAGACATCCATTCCTACGAACAAAAATCTACAAATCGATTGAAAAACCAACAAACGATACTGAAGATGGGGTTCGAACCCGTCAACACCGCAACCGAACCGAACGACGTTAAATGCTCTTCTGCAGGCCATCATTAAATTATACTTGGCAAGAAAAGATAACCTGTTTTTATTGCAGTTTTAAACATTTTTAATTCTGCTTTTTAACCTTTAAATAATTATCAAAAACTGCGTTTCCTCAAAATGACATGGCAACTGTAAAAACAGCTAAACCTCTCGGCAAATTGCATCCATGACATTTGAAATATTTTTTTAAAGGTTAATTATTTTCTTCGTGCACGCTGGCACTAATGGACGGAAAAGGTAAGCGTATCTCGAATAAAATTAATAATTAAGTTTCTACTATTGTGCTCGGCAGGAAATAAACAAAATATTTTTCTTTCTCGTGTAGACAATTATAACATACATTTTCAATGTCATAGACTCATAGAGGAGTCTTAAAAAGAATGACATTTGAAGCTTAGAGGTAAGAGTTCCGCTTGGCGATCCAGTAATTTTAGGCTTTAATTTATGGTAATTCCAATACAATATATATATTTATGTACGAAAAAATAAGATATTTTATTCTGTCTTTCAAATATGTCTGTGTTCTCAATTACATGCTGCCATAATGAATTAAAATAGGTCAGTCTTCCATTCTGTACAGGCAAATATATTTATGGATTTAAGCACATTAAGTAAACCCGAGTTTTTTTTTTACAGAAATTGTGTTAAACCATTAGATTTTTCAACAGAAAATCTCGGAAGGCAAAAAACAGAAGTAGGTACAAATATGTAAAGCTAAGGAATTCACTCCGTGCAATGGATAAAAATAGATACTTCTTTGCCCGAAATACCGCGACAAGGTAATGCATTTCGCTGCGAAAATGCATGTGATGATTTTTTACTCAAAACACTTATAAATTGTATTCCTGCAGGCAAGATATACAAACGGTTAAGCATGTGACCTGATATATGTGACCTTATTCATATACAATTACATATATACAATATTATTATACTGTGTGTATGGTATGCAATAGGAAAATACAACGCAAAGCATGGTAAGTAAATAGAGTCAAATTTTATGATTGTAAATTATGGTTTATCTTAAAATTGATTTTTAAATATCCGTTCAAATTTACTAAAGTACACATTGCGTGTGTTCCTGGTGGTCTAAGAATGAATGAATTATATATTTTTCGCTTAATTACATGGTATATGAAGAAAATGAGCATATAATATATAAGAGCATCTTCACGTTAGCTTTTTTTTTCGCAACATGCTCACACACAAATAAGGCTGTGTGGGGATAGAAAGAAAATATAAATCGCACGCCGATGGTAAGTATATACAGGAATGTTATTTGTATGGATTAAGAATCTACCAGGTAAATGTAGTTTATTTTGTCATTTACTATAATATATGTTGAACAGCAAATATTATGAAAAAGACTTGTAAGATAAAGGAAAATCTTATTAACTTCCCAATTAAAATAAAACGTAGGTGATTATTACGCCTCCGCGTGTTCGCACTTTGCACGTGCGGCCAGCACGTGTGCAGTCTAATGGCTTCCTAATTGACATTTGTTTATGTGCAAAGTAAAAAGAATCCACCTACCCTAAAGGCACCCTCATGTTCTATCGTCTACGTCTACGTTAAACAGAAGCTCTGTTAATTGACTTTAGAATCCATTAGGCGACTTAAGTTATTTTCATCTTTTAATGATATCAATTTTTCAGTGATATTTATAATTCAATAGAAAAAATTGCGAATGACTTGTTATCTCATAAGAGATACAAAATAATAATACATACACGGGGGTTTTTAAAATTTCGATCGGTATTATTTTGGAACTACATTTTCGTTTCAAGAAATAATGGTTGTATTAATTATTGTTAATAAGAAAAATTTTGTGTCTCGTGATCAATTTCCGAGAATCGTCTTCGATGTTTTTCTGTAGATGATTCTCAACGAGGCGAAACACGTGTCACAATTTGTTACGCACTCAATACGTGTCGTAACAAAGTTATCAGTGTAGTTTCATATTGAATAGAGATTTTATTATGTCAAAATTAGTAACGATAATAACACTTACAAACAAACACAACCATCTTAGAGCACATTTACAAAAACAAACAGGACACCGATTATTACGTATGATGTTTAATAAATCCCTGCGAGTTCATAATACTAAGTATATTGGCACATACAAAATGACTTTAAAGAAAAGCATTTTTTGGCAAACCATTTGGATTAGATATTAAATAATAAATTTAATTTAAATATTATCAAATTTGCCATCGATTACATTCGTCAATCGTTCAGCAAGTTCCGCTAGATAACCGTGTTAAATGAAGGACTGTACACCGAAAATATGTAGATTGATGAGGGGAAAATAAGATTCAACTTATTTAGTAAAAAAAAATAAGCCATTTTCTTATATTTTAATTTCACTGTTATTTGTTTACATGTAGCAATTGGAAGAGCTTAATTTATCAAACCATAGATCTAAAATAAAATAGTTTCTTGTTCCAGGAGAAGGACATAACGGCATTTTGTTATGTCAATCATACGTGTATGAACTACTGATCTTAGAATAGTTGAAAAACGTTGAAATGATCGTGCGGACAACTATGCAAACAATTATTGCGTGGAATATTTATCGCCAGTTTATTTTGAACTTAAATATTTTTAAATGACTTCAAGACAAATAAATTTTGATGGAGAATGACATAAGGCATTTATTAAAAACATATTTGTTAGATAGAGCATTGAGTGTAATTATTCAGTGTGAATGACGTGAGGGTAAGCCGAGAGGGAATATCAGACTTGTTTATCAAGTCGTCTGTCTATAGGCGGGCGGCGGCATGGTTTTCATTATTTGCGGTGCGTTTGCTGATGAGCTCAGGAAAGGATGGGCATCAAACAAATGGCACTAGAGCCAAACGGTTTTCTCAAAATTCTAAGCTTCACTGTATTCAGTTTACTTTAAACTCTGCATATCGAATACTAATGCTTCGCCAGTACAATCACATTAAAATAAATGGTATTTATTTGATGATTCTAAAACAATTCACATTTGGTATCCATTCCGCGTGCGTTGTTATTTGTAACACTGTTTTAAAATCTCTAACTATCTGTATGTGGGTCGCCAGCCCTTAGTAATCAGTCACCAAAAAAGTAAAAAGAAATTGCAGCTTTTCATGTTCAAACCATAAACCAAACTATCAATGCGGTGGAGCATTTTATGGTGGAAAATCAATTTGCGAAGCTGGGATTCGAATTATTGAATACCGTAAGAGAATCAAACGACGTTGGCCCCTTGACCATGGACCCGAGGATATAAATGGTTGGTAGAATGCATTCATCCCGCACTTGCTAGACCCTTTTGATACCAGACCATTTTGGAAAGTGAAGGGGACAAAATAGTCTTCATTTTGTTATTTATCTCAGCTAATATTAACTTATCAGTGTTATTTTTATTTAATATCATTTCCTGGTGTATAGTGTGACAAGTAATTGGATACAGGATGTAAAAGCATATAACAAGAAAACAAATGTCAAAAAAGCATCATACACATAGCTGCAGTTGATAGATCGGCCTCCGGTATTCTTTGTATGTATTCGCGGGCCGATAAATCGGTACCGTGTGATTGAAAATGTTAATAACGGCGATACGAAATAAATCATTAGACTTGAAGAAATAATAAAGTATAAAATGTTGACGATTGGTGATGCAGGCTGAAGGTGATCTCAGCCAGGAAGTTCCTTGCCCGCTTCATAAACTCTTACTCGAGAGTAAAGAACGCGAAAGTATTTTTATAACATACATATGCATCTTGGGCAATGTTTTTGTTTCTTATGAATGAAGTATTCAGAAATACATGAAATTAAATACAAAAATAAACATGTCATTGAAGAAAAAGACCTACCGGCTATTTTTTTTTTAAATAATACCATATTGCCAATGAAAACAATAAAATTAGCATTAGTTGATGAAAGTCAATGAAAATTTATTTCATTTTTTAGTACTATTTCAAATACTAACAGCGTGATACATCGATTGATATATATTCTGAACACATCATTGGAAGCTATCGGCTACATTGATAGACAAGTGGTTTTGATTCTTCCTATAACATTTTGAAAAATATTATAAACTAACCTAATGATTGTGTAGGCATTTACTTGGTAGAACTCTACTATAATACGGTAAGAAAAATAACAATGTATTTTAGTTATACATAAATTTTATGTATTTGTTGATAGCTATTTCGGCTTACGCCGTCGTCAGAACTATTCTGACGTTCTATTCTGAACTATAGTTCTGACGAAGGCGTAAGCCGAAATAGTAGCTAACAACAAATATATAAAATTTATGTAGAACTAAAATACATTGTTATTTTTCTTACCGTATAATCTAATGAACATAGGATTAAGAATTTCGACTGACGTTGCTTGATGGAGTTTCAATATGAAATTTGAATCGCACGGATGTACTTGAACTGTCAGTTAAATTAAACCTGTGCACTTGAAATGCCTGAAGATGCCGAAAGAAGAAACCCGGGTCGTTAGCGTCAAAACTTAAAAGTACAAAATTCAAACGATTCAAATTTGAGCAGAGGATTCTTTATGCATGTATTGTTCACTGAATGTATATTGTATCGGAATTAAAATGTCCAGTTTATAACTTGTCGCATTGGAAAAGCAATAAAATTAAATGGGTGAGCGGTAGTCCATGTAAAATAATATGACCGTTCCAGTTGGGAGACGGAAATGTCTACAAATATGTGCATACTGCTTTGAGCGTCCATTATTCTCAGCGGTCGTAAATCTCCCTCAATCCGATCGCAGAAAATTGTTTAAATTGACAATAAAACACGAGTTTGTCCCGTGGATAGCTTCTCATTAAAATGCGAAATTTATTCAGCGAGATGATAATAAAATTGGTTTAATAATCATAGGCATGACAGGGAACACAAGTCGGGAGTTAATTTTAGTTGTGTCTGGCGTCTATCAGTTTTTGCCACATGGCGATGGCGGAATTCATTCACGTACAGAGCAGTATTATGAAAACAAAGAAAAGGGGATCTTTACATTATTATTATCAATCAAGAAAACTGATAAAAACACTCATATTTAAAACCTTCTTTGAGTGCGAGCCATGGACTACTAACTTCGTGAGCTTATCGAAACCTCCCTTTTAACCCATTATCGCTCAAAAGAAAACTGCCAGCGAAAAATATGTTTTAATGCAATTTATTGTGATGTCATCAGCAATACTTGGACTGGAGTAAAAAACTAGCAGTTACACCCCCGAGCTCATCGAAAGACCATTTTGTTGTGTTATAAGCCACAACCAAGGTCACTAACGTTGCGAACTGAGCAATACAACGTTATGTGTGAAGCGAACTGTCTTTGGAAAATACCACTCTTGACCGCCCATTGTACACAATCGTGTACATCCTTTTATTTTCTAAATTTAATATTTTATATATGTAGATGCATATTTAATAACTGTCTTTGCTCAATAAATAGCATTAAAACATATTTATCGCTGGCAGTTTTCTCTTGGGCTTTAATGGATTTGTTATTCAGAAGAAAATCTGTATAGTTTTTTCTCTTTCATCAGATCACGAGTCTTTGTGAACGACGTATTACTGTCTTCAAAACCTACCTTTTCCATGTTGCAGTACAATTCAAATGGAAAAAGTCCATCGCAACCAATTTATGGCCACGAGTATTTCCTTAAAAATTTTGATTCCCATATGTTGATTTCGCATTTGATGATTGGAGATATACACTTTTGTTGAATAAGTACACAACACATTATTACTCCCTAATTCTACTCTGGCGTCTGTAATAAAATCATCTTTGATACATATTGCGAAGTCACAGATATGAAGCATTCGGCCAGACGAGATAACGCGTTAATGTAATTATATTTGATTTCCAAACTATGTGAACCGGAAACGTATAAACTGACATCGAAAGCACGCAAGACTTTTCTTCATTCAGACGTCATTATCAATGAATAACATTTTAACCCGTCAAGCACGGATGACCTGCCACGAACGTGGAAATATATGTTTTATTATTTAACACGTCTGTATTCCCGTGTCAATTGTCTTATCCGATTCTTTTATTCAATAACAAAATGATAATTTAAAATAACTTTGATTATTCCACGAATTATGCTAATAATTGTGAAGCGTGTTTCGCCTCTTTTAGAGGTATCTTAAGACTTACTATTGCAAAGTAATAAAGCAAGTTGATTATATCCACCGCCGAATCCATCGAAAGTACAACATGATAAATTAACAATGGTGAATCAATAACTTCATTGTATGTATTACTAGTGTGTGTACATAATTACTAATGTGTGTATATAATAACATAAATCCACATAACTACTCTTCGTTTGAAGATGCTTCTCTAACTAACGAAGTGTGTTCCAGCTAGCTACATAACCATTGTAATAATAATATATTGAATCTGTCACCCACTGAATCAATCGAAAAAAAAATGATATACCCGTAGAATCGCCAACAAATTATGTAACTAGTTAAATTGACAGAAATAAACTAAAAATTGTCATCGTGGGGTCAAAATCGTTGGCTTCGGTTGCGGCAATCATGGGTTCGAGTGCAGAGATTCATTAAATATTGGATTATTGATTTTCGCGCGAAGGCATGGATGTATGTAATGTCTTATATTCCCTACCACTCTTCCGATCCTAAGAATGGGGCGCAGCGAGTGCGATTAGCTTCCCACAAGTCCTGTCAAAGCAGGAATATTTGGATCCCTGTTTCGTGCGGCAAAAAAGAGGTTGAGCAGTTGAGTAATAACCAGTTTTCATAGAAAACCTTCGGTTGAGGTAAGCTCTATCCAATCTAGTCCACATGGCCCATATTGAGAGCAAGCATGGTTTGGTGTCTCAAACTGTCAAAATTTCAAAATTATTTTTATAGTACAATATTTGTCCACGAGAGTAGAAAGAAATAGTAGCGTTCGTCGCTGAGGGGTTAACGAAATATCGTTTTTATCTGTGCCGTTTTATTTTTAAAAATAGTTTTAAAACGTTTTTTTTTATTTAAGTGTGATTGTTGAGATACTGTGTCAAGATTTCCTGACACAGAAAATATTACTTTAAGCTGAATTCATATTTTTATTTTACAATGCAACTGTATTGCAGTCTGCTAAAATTCTTATAAAAAATCATTGCCAATTATATACCTTATTTTCCGTAGCATATTAGAATAAAGATGTATAACGATTGCAGAATTTATAAGGCTATAAATTTATATGTAAAATATAAGAATATTCAGCTAGTATAAATTGAAATTGAGATTTCTTAAGGCCTTGTCAACAGTTTGATTTATTCCCCACCAAGTGTTGTTTGATATTCTCGCGAAGATCAAAACTGTTCCCGATCATTACACAATATGTAGAAGTAGAATAAATATTAAGATTATTAATTTAGAAGGGGTTTATTCTGATATGCACGTTAGATGACAATCAGTACACGACAGGGTTTCCCAAAAGAATTGTGCGATGGAACACTTCGCAAAACTGGAAATTTTAACGGAACACTTAGCTTATTTTATAGGTTGGGTAATTCCTATAAATTTCTTAATATTTCAAGCTGTTTTTTTTCAGATTTAAGATCAACGTTTAGAAGCGCGGCTAACCGTTCTATTATTCTCGGCGTGACTATTATGACGTTTAACTGACAAGACTTGTCAGCCGGTTCACTTAGCCGATGAGAAAAGATGGTCCGCCTTTACTTTGATACTTGACGTTATGAACATCAGTAGAGATTGATCATCACCTTTCGATTGTTAAGTAGAAGATCTTTAAATGTGTCGTTTAAAACGTTTTAAAAATCGTATAGACACAATCTTGAAGGTTATGGATTTAAAAAAAATGTGTCGTTAAACACACAATGCGTATTCTCTTTTGGGTACCAGCTTCGCGCTTTTGTATTAATTTATGATAATAAACTCTTTCAGTATTTTTATAGTCATCGTAAAATGGGATTTATGAAAATGGCACTAAATGACTAAAGGATGTGTCCGGGAATTGTCTTTAGTATATATACACGTCGTAAATTGATAATAGAGTGTCGGCTAACGATGACCTCAGCAGTTTACGAAGGACAAAACACTGTTTAATGGCGTACTCAAATTTGATGTCTTTTACCTGTTGGCATGCTCCGATAGATGTGGGTTCTTCTTCAACGGTTGCCGACGACAATGACGGATGGGTCATTTCAGGGATTTTCACAGAACAGAACAGAATCATTACCGTCATAAAATTTTGCCTTTCTGGAAGCCACTGGGAAACATTGAAACGATGGAAACATTATACTTATTATGTTATGATGTAGGCTAAATTTGAAATGTGAATTTCCACCACGGGATTGATGAAAAATTTACTGATATACATACATATAATAATAACAAAACATGAATCTTCATTGTACAAAGTTGATGCACATACTTCGATATAAATATCTAATAAAAATCAATTGTAATTTGTTACCTGCCAATTCTAGGCGGAGTGGTATTGTAGATAAATAAATAAAACACTTTTATATACTATTTCGAAATGTATTTAAAACTATTATGACCTGTTACGACCAACAAGATGACAATGCTGTATTATTTAGGTATCCAAAAAGAATCTTTTGCGAAACAATTGCGAATTGAATGTTCGATCACCAATTTTCCATGTAAAAAGTTTTCATTATCGCAAAAACTGAAGCTTAATGCAGCAGGATGTACGTGGTCGAGTGTCACGGGTGTTGGCTTAGTTTGCGGAGCTAACAGGCTCGATTTATTGATAGTTTTTAGCGCAAAAGTATATATGTATGTCTGTATTGTCTAAGAATCAATCACACTCTCGACCGATCCTGTTTTAACCTTACTCACGACAAAAAAAAACATAACTGAGCAAGTGAGTGAGTAAAAACAATCTCAAGTGAAAAAGTATTTTGATGGTTAGCATCTTGCATCGAGTACCGTTTACACCAGTGCTTCCCAACCTGGGGACCACGGGTTTTTTACGGGGAACCGCGAAAATTTTCTAGAGAAGAATTGATTGATATTTGATCAGATAATTTGCTTGAAGTAGAATATAATGAAAAAAGTATTTGGAAAAAGGTGACAGCAAGATTTTCCGTCTATTGCAAAAGAAGCCTTATTCGTTTTACGATTCCATACCTATGTGAAACAGCATTTTCGTCATAACTTTTGATAAAAAATAAGCAAAGATCATGCATTTCCACGGAAACTTTAGAAGATTCCTTGCGAGTTATTATTTCTCCAATTGAACCAGATATTGATTTGTTGTGTAAAAACATTCAACCACAACCATCTCATTAAATTATTTTGTGAGTTGTTTGTAAGTTACTATTCTTTGTGATAAAATATAAACATGTGAATTAAAAGAAATGTTCGTGGGTGCGCAGATTACGTTTTTCAGATTCAGGGGTCCGTGTCATGGAAAAGGTTGAGAAGCACTGGTTTACACAACACAGCACGGCTGAGGTGTTTTTGTTTACCTGACGCTTTCGACACGGAATGCCAGAACCCGACCACGAGAAGACGATCAAATGCTGATTTTATGTTCCTGTCGGCTAATAATAGTACTGCTGTGAAGATTATCGCGTGTGAAACTTTTGCGGCAGGTTGCGAATCCGCCGACTATTTATTTTGATCGAATCCATCGACTACCAACGTACATGCCAATACAAGACGATAACTTGCATTAGAATTCATCATAGATCTTTCTAGACTTCTTTTTTTTTCTTTCACAATTCTGCCATGGAAAACCATTCGTTCTGGATTGGTTGATATTCAGGATACTCATCAAAACGTTTGTGAGACTTGACCGGATGAACGAGCATGCCTATTGCCTGCAGCTCGGTCAAATAGAGCCCGCTGATTCCACAATATTTAGAGCAAGGTCGACATTTACGAACAGGTCGTTTTTGATGCCTCTTGAACATAGGTCCCCAATCATTTTCGTATGGCGACCCCTTTTTATCAAAGCCATGTGACCCGCGACCCCGATGCAGTTGAAAAAGGCATTTTGAGAGAAGGAGTGCATGGTGTATTATGGATATATGGTCACGGGACAGAATCCCAATCCTCTCGAGCTAAGCTCTAAAATTTATACATACTGGCGTATAATTTTATGTTTTGAATTTACTCTTTGAGTTCCTTGTGGATTATTATAAAATTTTGAATCAAAATGATCAAATCTGAAGAATATTACTGATTATATTTTAAGAATTTGTTTTTTAATATTAGCCTCTAATAAAATTATTTTTTTTATTTTAAACAAATAATAAACTTATGTGACTGTCTCTATCTGTATAATATTATTATTTGTGTAGATTGTGGTTGCATTTTTGCTCCTGTAAATTAAAACAACTCGATTTCATACTTATTGCGAAGTATTCTTTAGGATCTTCTACTATAATAAATTTAAAAATTAAAGACGAAACATTTCAAAAAAAATCGTAAGCCTTACATTCATTTCATTTAATGTGCTTATTTTTCATAAATCTTAACAAAAATTCTGTTCCGTGACCATATGTATATCCATAATTTACCGAATGCATCATAGTGAATATTTTTTTAGTTGACTGTATAAATTGGTGACCGCACAGAAAACCCGTCGCGACACCCTTGGGGGGTCAAGACCCATGGGTTGAGAGCCCGTGCTCTTGAAGATTCATCGAAATGCGGCCCAATATGACAAATATCAATCACCTTTTTTTCTTCAGGATTTTTCACGGACGATGGAAGAACAACATAAAATAGTATTTTTTTAAATTTAATATTTACAAAAAATAACGATAATTTTACCAATGCGGCCCTTGAACAATCTGAAAATTGATAATATGGCCCTTCTGCCAAAAATATTTGCATCACTGGCTAAACTCGATAACCCACATAATAATTGGTGAACAATGAAGGGGACGGACGAGAGAGATTGTAATATTATTTGCTATGCTCCGTTTGTGATCAAGTGACAGTTGGTGACTGAGCTATTGCGCATATTTATTTTATATCATCTATCCAATTATTGCAATATCTTATCTGCGGATATAGCTAAAACTCCCAGCATTTGTAGATACAGTGATGTACCTGTCAGCATCTCTAAATTATGAAGAAATTTACCGTTGTTAGCTTACTAATATATATCTTTAATTACTGTGCGTGCGATAGAAACATGCCCCAGATATGTATAAATACATACATTTCGATTACTGAGAAATATGTTTATATAAAATAATTAAGGTCACAAGCATGAGATATAAGGTGATGTAATCAAACGAATTAAAATACATTTAATGATATCATAAATAATTTCGAAAACACGCGCAGCTATAAAGTTTTATTAAACCACTAATTGACATGATACAGGTAACACTTCAATAGTCGACGTGAAAAAATCTTAATTATAAGCGAGATCAAAAAAAGATATAGGAAAAAAGATCATGCGCTTCGAGATTAATTTGGTTTTAAAAACATAAATGCAGGCAAACTCGTTTCAATTCTGCATACTTTTTTGTAGATTTCCGAACATATGTAAATACCAAATTTTAATTGTTTGAATTTTGTACTTTTCCATGAGTTTCTTCGCTAACGACCCGGGTTTCGCCTTTCGTCATCTTCAGGCATTCCAAGTGCACGGATGTGCTAGAACTGACGCGTAGTAAACAGCAAAATTTATTTTTAATATTCCTATGTTTTAATATATTATATGGTCATTAATATTTTCAAAAATCCCCATAATTATAACAAACCCGCTTAATTCATTGGAACTTGTATACATTTAATTTTCGCTAATTTACATTTAATAGCCATTTAACTTAGTGATCTACTTATATTTTTGTATATAAACGATACAAACTGTTTACTACGCGTCAGTTCAAGTACATCCCAAAGAGCGACGCATAGTGACAGCGATTAACTAATCACTAGTCCTGTCCTAGTCCTCGTATCCTCTCCATCCCTAATCTCTTCGAAAAAAGAGGGGTTGGGTAACTGAGTAACAACAGTTCTCGTAGAAAAAACATATGTTGAGATAAACTCCGTGAGGAGTCCATATGCTTCAAGTAAGGAGTCTTTTTGATATTATATTTCTATAAAAGTGAGCACCATATTTAATATACCTTTCAAAAATATTTAGCAAATCGACACCTTACTTTGAAAAGGTTCTACACTGTTCGACACTGTTTTGAGAAGTTGGAAGTTTCGATTGATTAAAATTCACTTGTAATAATGAGCAAAAAAAATGACATTCATATATGTTAGAATGGGGTAAATACATTTTTTTCCCGACCAAATGGTAATTTTAGGCGAAAATATCAATGAGAACCTTTACAAAGTAAGGTAACAAAATGGCATTCAACGCCAAATTTCAGAATTTTTGCGAGGAACTGCCTTTTCCTTGGCATGGCAGGAAAGAAGGTATCATGTGAAAAAAAAATGCACGACTACCACATAATTATATTTTTGTAAAGATCACGGCCGGTTTCGCTCATCGCGATCATCAAAGACAAGACTAGGTATAATGAACGATGTTTCAAGAAAAAATATAGGAATTTACAGATGGTCAGGTTTTATTTCCATCGACTAACATGCTATGGAAAAAAGTTTGCATGCACGGAGTGAAGAGAATAGTGATAAGAAAACGTGCACTTGATTCCTTATCAAGCTGTAAAAATTATAACTGCCTTTCTCAGGCACTAAATTAAATGTTTCAATGCGAAAAAATAGCACCGTAAAACTGAATGTGCAATATTATATACATATATAGATATAGTATAGCTGTTAAAAATGTGGAACAATGCGATAGCAAAATGTTTACTGAAAGAATTTTCAATAAAATAAGACACATGTTTTGCTTGATTTCTATTAGACGTGATGGCACGATTCACAATCTACAGACTTCGAATTTAACCTTGACAGAAAAGACACTGACATTGACAGTATGTAACTGCGACATCTAAGCTATGCATGCGCGGCCGCGCAGCGGCTTGAAAACCCCCGCACACTCGTCCCAGGTTGGTGCGCACACTCACATTTGACGAATTTAATTACGTGATGAATAAATATTGCTTAGAATATCTGGAATCCACAACACAGATAAGTATAAACTAATAAAATATGTTCTAAGCAGATGCCCGGTCAGTGGTGCAGTGGTCAACGTCTTTGGCTACCGTGGCGGACCACCCGGGTTCGATTCCCGGTAGTGGCAGATTTTTTCAGTCGATCAATCGATTCTGGGTTCTGATTCTGGGAATGGGTGTCTTTCCGATCACAAAGAGCAACGCTTAGTGACAGCGATTAGCTTACCGCTAGTCCTGTCCTTGTCACATCTTTTTCATCCCCACTCTTTCCGAAAAAGAGAGGTTGAGCTACTGGGTAACAAGCAGTTCTCGTAGAAAAAACATACGCTGAGATAAACTCCGTAAGATGTCCATATGCTCAAAGTTGGGAGCGGACATGGTAAAAAAAAATACAATTGTTAATACATGCCCGATCCCAATGCCGAGCATATAGCCTCCTAATGAAGAATTTCAACAGAAGTTACGATGAATTATGCCGCGCATTTCTTGGATTGGCCAGCTCAGTTTGAATTTTCCGCGCAGCTACCTCTCAGCTTAGACATTGACGACGACGAAGATTAAATTATGAAATAAATACCTCCCTTATAACTAATTAATACAAATGCAGTGGAGTACTTCGCGATTGGTGCTGTGGACTTAAGTATGTTTTATTTAATAAAAATAATAACACATTTTTAGTACTTTTTCCACATGAGATTTATTTCATCAGGACCGGTTTCGCTCATGGCGAGCATTAATTTGTTTTGATTCATACTAAAGCAGTATTTTAATGATAATTTTCTGAAAATTCTATAGTTTTACTATTTCATTCTTAACCTGACACTATCTTCCTAAAATTTGTTATTCAGAGTTTTTTTTTAATATTTACTTTGGTAATACATATATGCACGTACATTATGTGGGAAAAAATATTAATGTATGCTTTTCATCTTGCAATTTTGTGACTCAGTGAACTTTAGAAAGATAATGTAAATTTGCGCAAATATTGACATTTCTTATCTTGTATTCATGAGAAAAATGCCATACAAATCAACTTAAGACTTTTTTTAATACTGTGCTCAAAGGATCAAACAAGAAAAAAATGTTTACCCTTTACAAAGATAAACGAAAAACTTTTTTTCAATATCTATTGATTCATTTGGTTCTACAAGCCAAGCCATTTATGAGTAAGTAACTCAAGAAAAAAATCGATACGAGGAGGTTAGTCAGGTGTTCACTGCCAATACTTCAACTCATGTCAGTTGAGAATGTTTGCGATGGGCGAAACTGATCTTGATCTTAATAAAAAGAATGTGGAATTAGTAACAAAAATTTTATCATCGATGAATTATTTAACAATTTTTAGGGTAAAGCGTAAATTTTGGCGTAGCGTAACGAGACTTGTTTTATAATCATAGGCTGCCGCAAGGACTTAAGCGATGTCGCCGTCTGAGAAGTCGAAACGCATCGCCATAACGTAAACAATTCGCACACCGAAACGTGCGCTGTTAAATTTTAAACTGATTCGATTTCTCAGCCGGCGCCATCGTTAGTAATTGCGGCAACCTTTGATAATGACGCAAGCAGGGCTGTGGGTTCGGAGCCGGAGTCGGAGTTGGTGTCGTGGAGCCGGAGCTTTTTGGCCGGAGTCGGAGTCGTCGCGGCGTTTTGGCCGGAGTCGTACTCCGAATCAGAAATTTTGAAAAGTTTGAACTTTTTATTTATGCATTTAATATGTCAAATTTGGCTTTTGGCCGCATTGATAGGGACAATATTTAATTGAATACACATAAAAGGAAAATTAGGTAAATAGAGAAGATTTTAACCTTTTTTAGTCGGAGTCGTATTTTTGGTCAATGTTGGAGTCGGAGTCGGACCTTTTTTACCGACTCCACAGCCCTGGACGCAAGTGACGATACGCCACGCAAGAAGTTACGCCTGTCACTATGGCCGTACCCTATGTGAACACTGTTTCGATGATGTTTCGAAAACACAACATTTGATTAATATTCATGCTTGCCACAGCATCCTAAAAATGCCCTTCAAATTACATCTCATGAATAAAATATTAATTTTAATTGATATTAGTAAACAGGCAGAGAAATAAATAATTAGCCAGAAGTATCGTCTCGTGTACTGACAAAGTCTCGCGGTATAGTCAAAAAATTTGAAACATGATCAAGGTAAATTTGTAATCAAGCCAGGGTGGTCTTTTATAGGCTGAAGATGATTATAAAAATATAGATATAAAATGTTGACGTTTCGCATTATCGCATATCGACATCTTACTTTGAAAAGGTTCTAAATACTCTTGAGCCTGTTTTGAGATATTATATTTTAAGCGTTAGAAGTTTGGATTCATATTATGATATTAAAAGCATAAAATTCACTTCTAATAATGAGCAAGTAAATATGTTGACATGTTACTTATTTAATGCATGGCTTTTCATAATTCTAATCAAAATAATAACACATTAAATTTATTGGATTAGGACCGGTTTCGCTCATGGCGAGCATTATCAGCTGAATTTAATGTGGAATAAGTACAAAAAATGTGTTATTATTTTTATTATAAGCCATTCCACCAAGCATTGAAAGTGAAAACCATAACCATTCTACATATTTGGAAAAAGTTAAAATACATGACAGAAGACGATTAATACAACAACCAAAATTTCAGTTAGAACCCTTTTCAAAGTAAGGTAACGATATGTCATTGTAAGAAAATAGCGGATAATGGCAAGTGTGTGAAGTTAAACGATACCCTACCTTAGTAATTATAAGTACATATATCGATAAAAGTTATCTTTAAGTCTGATATCGGCCACGTTTGAAGTGTGGAGAGATAAAAAAATGCAAATAAATGTAATGTACGAGCGTTTGCAATAATATCTAATTGTAATTGCCAGAACCAATGCGAGAGCACGATCGCCATTTGTGATGTAAGGTGTTGTTCTTTCTAATGCAATAATATGTTTGTCTGTTCAGGTTTAAATATGGCATACTTAAAACGTTCAAAACAATAAAAATCGAAAGTCTTTTACATCCAAGTATAAAATTGCCTTTTACATTCAAATAAGTTTATTACTCATCACCGTCTAAGATAAGTTATATTTATTATAACTATCATAAACTGAAAATAATAAAATATTTAACCATAATCAGTTGATAGTTGTTTCGACTTCACGCCATCGTCAGAAATGTGTTTAAACTGACAGGTTTCATTCATATTCAAGCAGCATTTTACGATATATTTAACCTGTGAATGCCAACAACTAAACTATGTATTTGCAAATTCTGTTCAACGTTTGGTATACCTAAAAAAATCTTTATAATTATATCGTTTACAACTATCATTAAAAACGAAGTAAAGTTAAGGTAATTTAACTCAAGGAACAAACATTTTATTATATTATAGTTAAAACTTTGATTCGTAATCTGTAATGCATCTGTAATTTCATCAAAAAAATCTTTTATTTGCACAATGATGAATGGATTATTATAAAGTTTTTAAGTTGAATATTTGCAACTCGCATTTTATGAGCAAATCATTTTACAAGTATTGCAGCATTTAATTTAAAAAAATATATCTTTGTCTATGAAATACCGCATGATGTATTATTAAAGAATTAAATATCTAACAAATAAACGAAAAACAACCACAAAAGTCAAGTAAATGAAGTAATATTAGATTGTATAGGTCTTTCAATAGGGACGCTCGAAATTTGTCAGGTTATTCTAACTATTCGACGTTTGGTGGTCAAATTCGAGTCAACCGGCTCTGTAAATAGTCGGTCAACACCAGTACGTCACCGAAACGCAAGATCGAGAAAATAAATACTATTTATAAATAATAATATATAGTGTCAGCTGTCTTTTTTTTCAAATAATATCCAATTAATGAAGCCGTTTTAGGCATTAGGTACATATGTCGGTAACAGAAAAAGTCGACCGCCGATGTTCAAGTGGATTAGCTGAGGAAAAAAAATAATTATCGTGTTAATCTGTTTTTTTAATCAAACCTAATGTAGGCATATTTATAATTGTTTAGACATACATTTAAATATGTAACGTACCGCAGGCGTCTCGAACTAATTTACATACATACTTTTATATTTATAATATTAACATGTTTTATGTATTTTATAATTATTTTAAAATTGTGAGTACGAGTTGAATTTATTAAAATTGTTTCGGCATTATTATATTTCAAAGATGACTGGTTGTGAAGCAATCTCTTCCGTGACGGACCACACGGGCTCGAAGGCATGGGTGTGTGTTTGAATGGTTTAAAAAATCCTTACCACCCATCCGATCCTATAAGCGGGCATAGCGAGAGCAGAACAGCTGACCACTAGCATTGGTCCTGATTAACAATTAGCTCTCGGTCGGTCAAAAGGGTTATACAATATGACAAAAAACTTACGGCCCGCGGGCCAGCCATTACACATGCTATTTGTAATAATATATTCTTGAAAAATACTTCTTCTCTTCAAATACAAAAAAAAAGTATAATTGAGGTGCCTTTGGCAGTCGATTTCAAAGTTTTATTTTTTGCGTCTGACCTCCATGCTGAACCCGATTATTTTAATTTTCACTATCGCACTGTTTGAGGTCTCGCGGTTCAAATCCGAACGCTGATTAACTCATTAAAAAAATAAAATTGACTAATGACATCATTTCTGGAACGACCAAAATTTGACTTTCACTTCTTACAATCGTATTATTTGCCGACGAAAAAACGCAAGAAAGTTTTTATTAAGAAAAGCATTAGATTCGTTTTTTTCCATATTTTGTAGCGGTGTTCTATGGTTTCCAATCATTTACTGTTAGTTGCCAGACGTCATTTTCTAGAAGGTTGTTAAGGTGTTAACTGTCAATTCAGCCCCTTAAGATAAATGAATCGCATGTGTCTTAATTTTTGCCGTTTTTTAGTTATGAAAGCCACTACTTCAGAAGAATATGTTACGCTATGTGCCAGAGACATATCTATATCAATAGTAGACTTGGATACGAAGATATTTCAATCTAACGTACATATTTAAATCATTATCTTGTTCATGGCTCTACTAAGCCTTAAACCATAAGAATAAATTCTTTTTCTGTCTAAATAATAAATCTGTAAAATAAGTACAAAAGATGTGTTATAATTTTTTAAGATAATAACATTCCACCAATTATTGACAGTGAATACATTTAAAGTGCTCCCTTTTATTCTCCACCGCCGCCACTGTTTGATAGCCCAGCTTCCTTCTTCAGACAGATTTAGTTAATCAGGACGAACTAAGAATATTGTTAGTGTGTCGCAGGCAGCCAGAATAAAAAACAATCAAATGTCGTAGCGGAATAAAAAAAAAAGCATATGGCAGTAGCAATCTTTCACGACACACAGCACGCATAAATAAGCGGCGACAATATGGTAATATTGCTTTTTGTCTCGCCGAATTCCAGGAAATATGTATGCAAATTATTTTGACTTTAGCTGACCTCCAAGTGGATAGCTCCATTTTTTCTTTGAATGCTATTTCGCGCTTTAAAAAGTCAAGGATTTTTTTCGCTCGCCGCTCGCTTCCGACTGGCGGCCACATTATTCAAGATTGGACTCGGGCCATTTTCACGTCTTCGGACTCGCCATCATTGAAAGCTGTGCACTCAAGTTACGATTCTCAAAAGCACTGTTTAAATTCAGAGTTCACAAATATAATTATATGCCAAAATTTTACAAAAATACAATTCATCAGTACTTACGTAAAAACTACTTTACTCAATAGTTTTCCACAAATTTCACAAATCGCAATTGATATACATGTATCGGTTGTCTTTGGGAATAACGTTATATCTGATTTTTTAAAAAAATACGGTATATATGTAGTTTGTGATTTGAATTCCTGGAAACTATTATTATTTCCATGATTAGTGGAATACTAGAATAACAGGATATGCCCAAACAAAACCGATAGATTACATTCAACATAACTTTTGTTAGTTCTGTGTGAAATAGACGTAAGGGAGAGTTATTTTTTGGATATCTATTAGATGGAGCATCAAGTCCTAAGGCGCGTTGGCGTCAAAGTTCTTCCTGTCATTTTAGTGTTTATATTTGAGTTGCATTCCTTTTCTGTTGACAAGTGGGCGAGATCACTACAGTTCAAGAGAGGTCAGGATTTTTTTTCTTTTTACCTATGGAGGGTCATCGAGAAGAATGGCTCTCGGTATAAAAAGATCCTCTGATGGTGTTATAATACAAACAGGTCTAAAATGCATAATTTGCAGATATGAAATTTGTGAATGGAAACGACGATATATGCTTCAAAGATCGGGACCGGTTTCGGTTACGGGTCGTGGTCTTTATTAAATAAAAATAAGTACAAAAATGCGTCACATTTTTAAAAATGTAATAACTTTCTGACAAGAATTATTTACAGTTGCATATTTAAAGGTGTGTTTTAAAACGCAAAGAATTCAAGCTATAAAAGCAATCGTTTGATATGAATTTGCCGTTTACCCTATAGTGAATTTATTGCCGTAATTATAAGCGATTGAGGATGTGTTTTTTTCAATTTGTAACCTATCGCATCTACAGTAAAACAGGGTCGTAAGTCTAAAATTGTTTACAGTCGGGTTCGTGATTTTTCGCTCCATTTGTATAAAATATGTTCATATCGAAAGCTGTAATAGTCTATTACGAAAAATAACATTCACATCGTTTATGGTGTTGAAAAAAATGGTGAAATTGATGAAAAAATATCTACATCTCTATTTATTTGAAAAGGTTTTTACATAAAAACAAAAGTTAGCTAGACCAGTGGTTTTCATGTGTGGCGACCAGAAGATTTATCTTATAACGTTATAGTAAATATTGATATTTAAAAAAAAATGTTTTTACAAGTAAATTTGTCAACGAAGACTCTGAAAATGAAATATTTCGTGTCCATTGTATTTTCATGAATAAGTGTGTCGGTTAGCAAAACTGTTATTTAATCCATGGAAGATGTGGAATTGACAGCGAGAAAAGAAATAAATACAATTAATACCAGGAGTGAATTGTCTGTCTATTTGACAAAACTCAAACATAATAGACTCGAAACAAAAAACTTGATGCGGTCGTAGTCATTTCTATAAGACTGGTGTTTATAATACGGCCACAGTAAAATTTCACGTTAGAACCATTAATATAGACCAAAAAAAATATTGATTTTAAAAAAAGTTTATTTGACAAAAAAAACACTGAAAATGAAATATATCGTGTACTTTGTATTATGAATCAAGAAGTGTCCATCAAACTGTTATTAAATGCATGACAGATGAAGAATTTACAGTGACAAAAGTATTCAATGCAATAATTAATACCCGTAGTAAATTGTCAAACGAGGATTTGGTGCGGCCACCAGAATCTTTTGTAGAACCGCTTATATCTTCAATGCGGCCACAGCACAATTTTAGCTGAGAACCACTGATCTAGACTTATATATTTACTTTGAATGGCTCAATTTGAAAATAGAAAATTGAGACTTACGGCAGTATTTTACTGTGTTTGCGATATTAACGTTACGGCCAGGTATGTGATAAAACACTCCCATAAAAATAGTTGTAGGCGAATCAAAAAAAAACCTTTTAGTGTCCTGGGGCAAGATTTTGGCATCAAATTTTAATGAAACAGCTATCAAATAAAATGGCTCTAAAAACTTGCCATTACAAAAAATGGAGCCATAAAAAGTATACCCGATAGCATGAATTTAAATTTACCTTTTTAATACAAACCAAATGAAGTTCAATGCAAAGAAAATAATGAAGATGGCCGTTTAAAGTTCGATTCAAAAAACTAATATAATACTTCAGACTTTTAATAGGGATTATAACAAATCGCATTACATATTAGTATAACCATACTTTATTAAAAGATCGTATTATTAAAAGTCTCACAATAAAATAATTAAATTAGTTCCACATAGTGATTTCAGATAGCAAAAATAACACCTGCCCGAACGAGAATAATATTAATTTGTCAATCAGTTTGAAAAAAAAAAATCAAATCTCCTTATATTTATAACTTGATTTGATTTGTACATAATCAATAGTATGTGGAATTAGTGTCATAATTTTAATTGACACCACACCGCGATGGGGTTTATGAAAACGGACACATTTTATTTGGAACTAGCTCCAAAATTGCATTAAATAATTGAAAAAGGTTTTGCTCATCCGGTTGTTGTTGTTGATATCACACATCTTACTATACATTTTCAAATTGGAAGCTTTATACTTTATATCAATGATGCACACTGTATTTGCGGCCCTCAATGACATTTCATGCGACCCGCAATGACAAATATCAATCAACTTTTTTCTTCAGAACTCTTCCAGACGATGGAAGAACAATATAAAACAATACAATTTCCAATTTTAAATACACTAAAAATATCGATAATTAAATCAGTTTTACCCTTGCGGCCCTCAAACTATCTGAGAATTGATTATATGGCCCTTCTCTCAAAAATGTTGTACATCAAGGCTGCTTTATATCAATACGCTAGCTGAATTTTTTCTTTGCCATTTATATAAGTGGCGAAGAGTTCTATAAAACAATGCAATTTAAAGAATTCCAATTTTAAATCGTTTAAAAAGTGTACTTAATAATTAAATAGGACATACATAAATATAAAGCATGATTCTACTCCTTGAGACCGCGTTTTGACTTGGTGGATGGTGTGTGTGACTCAGCGGAGGATACTGATAAAGTTCCCGTACTGTAAGCTCTATAAAGACAATGAATACCTTGCTAAAAATTCAATTTCATGAGATATTTAAAAAAATCAAGATGTCGTTTTTGCAGAAATACTAATACATATATCATTCCGTAGTCAAATAAAATACTGAACGCTTCAATACCGACCTCTGTGTAACTTTCATTCTGCAGAAGTCAACATTCTCACATCTTTGTAGCAAAAAAAGTCGTACGATCTGTCGGTGGGTGATTTGATGCGATATGAAAAGGTGTTTCGTGGCTGATTGAAAAATGACAGAAGGAAGCTGATAGGTAGCCGTCAGAGGCAGACGTGACCATGACAGAAAATTACGTATACTAACTAGGTAATAAATTGAAATTAGTATTCGGCAACATATACAATTGATTCAATTTGAAATGCTATCTCGAAAACATATGTTCGGTAATATATCTAACGTAATATTTTTTCGGCGATATTTCCTGGTGGGATTTTAAGACTACGTATTTTGTATTTATTTATTCATTTGAAAAAAGAAACTCTTAACCAAATTTGAATCGTTTGAATTTTGTACTTTTCATTAAAATCAAAATAATTTTGTTTCAGTTTACTTGCGTAGTTCAATACCAATTGTTTGTCATACCTTGTAATTCTTGCTTAACTTTTGTATAAATATCACTGTTTCGTTGTATTTCTCGCCATGAGCGAAACCGGTCCTAATCCAATAATTTTTAAACTTAAATTGTAGTAAAAATGTGTTATTTTTATTATAATGCCATTCCACCAAGTATTGATAATGAATACCTTGCAAGTGACATTTTAAACATTTGCTAATACATCTAGATTGCAATGTTAGCATTTTTTTATTCCCTACAGACCCGGGTCGCAGGTTTAGGCGCCTCCCAATATTAAAAAATATACGGAAAATAAAATCATTCGTTAAACGCCTCATCTGGAAAGACGCTTTAGTGCCAGCGCCTGTGTGCGCCGTACATTTCGCAGACTACACGAGCCAGCCATGTTCATATATATACGCGATCGTATACATACTATTTACTGCGCGTCAGTTCAATTTCATTAGTGCACATGAAGTTTCCGAAAGACGAAACCCGGGTTGTTAGCGATAAAACTCATCAAGGAGAAGTACAACATTCAAACGATTCAAATTAAATATTGAAATTCCATCAAGCACATTGAGTCGAATTCTTCAGCTATCGCGTTTTATGGTATTAAATAAATATTTAATATATGCTGCATTTTCAAATTCAATTGAAATTTGGAGCGTTGTGCAAAAAATACTTTAAATACATGAAAGATCATCCTCACTACACAAAAATATTAATGACTTAGTTATGCCACTGGCCAATGTAACAACAATATAATGCATGACACTTATTTCGTATCTTCGAAAATATACATTCAGACAAATACGAGCGAAAGAAAGATTGTATCTAAATATTATTTAACGCTTCGTCAGATTTTTTACAAACCCTATTCTAAAATTAATGAAATCTATTAAAATCTAATTCAAGTTGATGCGTTTTTCTTATACGAACAATTAAATACAATAAATCTAGTAGCGAACTGATTATTTGATTAAGGATGTGATTAAAAAATATTGAAGGACAACTCGGTCAATAGATTTAATTTTTATTGAATGGCGTCATTCAATATTATACAAGTCGATTGATCCGGTGACCTGTATTCAAGAGTTTGAATAGTATTACGAAATGAATTGAACAATATTTCCACGATTTATTAATTAACAATGTAAATATCATTTGTTATTTTCAAGAAATTCAACTTTTGTATACGACGAAAAAACAAATATAAATACAATGTCGGTATATCCACAGACTTCGTAAAGTAAAAACATGAACATATGTATTATATATACGCCCAAGTAAGATTTCATGCTTGATTTTCATTTGAAATCACATCACCCTGTGACATCACACTGTTTGGTCCAATTGGCACTCAGACAGAATGATTTAGTTTACTTCGCAAAGAAACGAAGATCTTTGCACTTCCAAAATTATCATCCCTAATTCGAAATGAAAATGGGAATTTAATTTATAAAAAATACTTGATTGAAAAGAGAGGTAAAACTAAATGTTTTCATGGTCAGTTTTGCGTAGGGTTTTTAAGTTTAAGGTATTTACACTACAACTATAGGTATATTGTGGATGATACGTGTGGAACACAAAAACAAACGGATTTCGTATTTATTAAAAGAACATATTTCCATAATATGTTTCATGGTCGGTATGCATAACTATCCAGAACCTTTGTGAGTTTATGCATTCCATGGAGATGGACTTAAATAGTTTATGCTACCGTCCATATATTTTTAGGGCTTTGATATATGTATACTTAGGTAAAAATGAAATTTTAATATGTGAAACATGAAGTTTTTGGGAAAATTTTAATATTCATAAACCAAATATTATCAGACTGTAGACTGAAATATACCAGAAATATTCTGCTAAATTCTAAAAAAAGATGATATGAATATATTTATGATGATATGAATATAGTATATTCAAAAACTTTTCGACATTCCAGAAGATGAAAAAAGTGTTGAGAGTGAATCTATATTATTATAAGAGCAGAACTAAACCTTTTTAATATGATACCACGGTGTGTTTTACCGCTCGTGTGGCCACGTAGCAAGGCGTGATAATCAGCCAACAAACAGACTCAGGTGGGGCCACCACCAAGACGTGCGTCGCCGTCCTGTCAACAGCGGGAATTCACGTCGTGTCTGACCGGTCCCACTCAAGTCATAGTGGTCCATATTTTTGACATGCTTTTGCGAGTAAAAAAAACAAAACAGTGATGTAGGATTACATTTGAAAAAAGAATTTGGCATTGTTCTTCTAGATTCAGTATATTTATGTGTGCTACGTACAAAACAATTCGACGGCTTAATTAAAGAGTTATGTTGTTAACTCCACTCTTGGCTGAAAACTACTTAATAATGCCATCATGCAATGTGCATGTCCCGTAATTTTTTTATAACCCAAACTTACATATTTACGTGCATCGGAAAAACTTTTTAAGAAAATTTGATATCTCAACTATCGTTCTAAAATCCACACTGCTAATTATCCAACTCCACCATTTTGTATTGTCACCTGTCATTCGTTGTTCTTGACCGGTGGTACAAATAATTCGTTTGAAATGGGTTTGTTTGTTTATAACACACAATTTTCCATACTTAAAATATTCTCTCCTGCACAATTGTCAAAAACGGAGATAGCAAATTTACTCTTTAAGCCATCGAATAGTATGTTCCGATAAACAATAATTGTTATTTTTGCCCGAAAGTTATTATTACGATTGTGATCATTTAAAATAATATCTCTTGTAAAAAGTACCAACGGATGATAGCAAAATTTGTTATGCGTTCGTGTCTGAAGAATTTATACAAATGACTTATATCTTACACAGACGAAGATGTTTTTTTAATATTATTTATCATGGAACGTAGGATTGATATTGAAGCTGCATAAAAAACGAGTTTTTAGGAAAATAAAATTAAAAAAAATATGCCATCCATCCTATCTTTCTTCATCACTTTACTTCAGTGTTTGCCAAAGTGTGGTTCACGTAACCCCTAAGGAGACGGGAAGAGTTGGAGGGAATTAATTGATTGAAGATGGGTTAAAACAATATTTTGATCGCGTTCCCTTCTCAAATAATACAATTCATCGACCGTATATAAAAATGTTAAAGTTTCCAGTTTTAGCTGAAAATGTCCTCAATTGCATATTTTTTTTTTCCAATTCCATTTCAAAGTGGAGTTGCTTTTACAGAATTTATTGACAGTGAGTTAATAAAAGGAACCGGTTTTTGGGTGAGGAACAACATTACAGATTAAAATTAACAAGCAGGGAACCATATTATGATGCGTTGCCGTCTCAACATAAACAATTTCATCCTTCTCATTGGTTGTGTATGTGCTAAATAAGGAAAATATCATAAGGAATAAAGAAAGGATCATAATTAAAACACATATGTGCGACTTTTTTTACGAGGAGTACTCGGTGTTACGAAAATTAAATAAAGGGTATAAAGACGTCGAAAGTTTGGGAAACACTGATCAACCCCAAAGAAGCGAAACCACTACAACCAAAGGCAGTAAAATTCCACTGTCATCCATCTGACATTGCTGCATTTGATTCTTATATTGATCAAGTAATCCTCCTTTTTTAGCTTAACTGGTCCGGCAATTCTTAAAAAGGTGCATATTCAAAACAAGGAAAAAACTTCGTCATCAAGATAATGGTTCTCCGCATTCAAAGATATTGGCGCCCGTGCATTTGGAAATAATTTATATCAAAGATAAGGTAAGTTTGAATGATTGAAGAGCAGTGTTTCTAAATGCCAACGTAAGAACCCAATTTTAGGCATTAAAAAATAAACAATCAGACAATTTCTATCTTGATCAGTGATCTACAACCTGCTGGCCAGTATAACATTTCATGCGGCCCAGTATGACAAATACTCACTTCTTCACTTATTCAACAGAACTTTTCAACGTGCTATTTTGATATACTGATTACTACTTTTATCCATGCGGCCCTGGAACAATCTGAAAATTGATAAGCTGAACCTTCTGTCAAAAAAGGTTGCGCATCACTGATTTAGGTATAACTAATTAATATAAGTAACTTAACTTAGGTCTGAAGATGCTTATCAACATAATTTTTTGCGATTTTGTTTTGTGCGATTTTCCGCGGAACGCATCTACCGCACAAAAAAAGGTTTGTGTGTAAATACAATCAGTCATACGATGATATCACACTCCAATGACTGCCGAGTGGCAAAAAGTGACACCATTTCTCAGAAATTTTAATCGTTTTTGCATGAAGACAGTGTTTTGAAAATTCTTATGTCATTGCAATAAAGACAGATGAGTAATTGCGGTCGACCACAGAACAATTTACGAAGTAATTCAAGCGCATAAGTTCTCTGGGGTCAATGATAATGAAAAGTTTTTAAAGTAGTCAATATATTCAATTGGCAACAGCCGTTAAATTTAAAAGCCAAAAATAGCTCACGTTTGCAATTTGAAACTATTTTTAATTTACAGTACATTCATTATTTAATTGACACTTAAATTTTAAGGTGTTGCTAGTAAATTATAAGTGGAATGCGATTGTTTTATTTATGAAACGAAAATCGGTGTATAAAATTCGTTTCTGATTGGCTGTGGTGATGTTTTCTTTTTGCGTACGATTCCAATAAATTTATTAAAAAAACAAACGAATGTAATTTACGTACGCAGATTACATTCAATGTGTTCACTTGGTGGAATGGCATAATAATAAAAATAATAAATATTTTTTACTTCTTATTCTACAATTAATTTATTAGATCAGAACCGGTTTCGCTCATAGCGAGCATTATCATCAGTTGATAATGGTCGATATTAGCAAAACCGGTACTGATTTAATAAATTTAATGTTGAATAAGTACTAAAGATGTTTTATTATTTTTATTATGACAGAATAATTTGAATTTAGCTATCAATTTTTTTTCGTAGAACTGTGATCGTGTAACGTATTATAATTAAAAATATTAAATTAAGAGTAAAACCGGTTGGAACCACGTGTGGTTTGATAAATAAAACACAATATTTTGTACAATTCCCAGATATATTTTTAAATGATCATAATCGGTTTCGCTTATCGCAAGCATTATACACTGATTAAATATAAAAACAAGCTGGTTTATTTATAGCTAATCGGGTAATAACAAGAATTGATGGATGCATTTTTCCATAATCTCTATCTCGAATATATCATAATATAAAGTTTGGCTAACCTCTCAATGTTACGAATTAATATTGAGTCTAAGTTGAACATTAAAACGATAATAAAGGATACAATTTATAAGAGTTAATAATTTACAGAAAGTTTTGACTTGAAAGAAGATTGTTTCGACTACATTTTAGTAGTAATTATTTTAATTTTTAAATGGGTGATGAATGAACCGCGCTGGCTAAATTAATAACAGACTGTCAGCAATAAAAGATTATCTGGAATTCCCGTCAGCAAAAAAAGATCAAAGAGTATTTTTTTGATAAACGTGAACATCGCTCCGCTCCAACTTGAAGATTGAGCGCAAAATTCATTAAAAGAACACACAATATAGTTTAATATATTTTTGTAATTCAATAACAATCGGATTTGTATTGCTAGTAAAGATTGTTATTGTACACTTGTACAATATCAATGTTATCAGTAAACAATAATTGTTATCAATAATTGACAACAGAACCGAAACAATATTAACCTTTAAGCACCCGAGCATTTCTCCCGCGACCCATAGCTATTATAAAAATGATTAAATCTCAAAACAAATCAGCCCATGTGGGTAAAATAAGCATTAGCAAAATAAAAGTTTGCTTATAATTTACGAACAAAGACCAGCACTGCAACTTGTACGCGTTCTTAAGTCTAGGTAAACAAATAAACGAATCCACTTTAGGTACAGCTCTCTTAAAAAGAATCGATCAGCCCTAAAGATAAATTTCTAGCTATGGAAAAAATATGTAACCGCATTGAAATAGATTGCACTGTGTGAATAAAGCGGATTTATTACGGTTCGCCGGATATAGCACAACGCATATCGCAAAGGTCAACCATTTAACGCAGATGTTTATATTCCTCACTATGACAAAGATATTTAATGAAACCGAAAATAAAATTATGGATCGGTATCTCAAAGACATTATTTTTTAAAGCTTATATTCATATGTTGAAAACTATTATTATAAATAAGTGTGATCCGATAGCGAAGTGCACTATAATCACTGGTCCCATACGGGACCGTAAGGTTTAAGAGGATAAATCAATTAAATCAAGGATTAGATAGATTTCCATAAATAATAAACAATGTCGGGTACGTGGTCAACATTCACTTCAGTGACGAACTTCACGGGTTCGAGTCCCAGTGCGAGATGCATTTTTGAATCGATTTATCGAGTCTGTTCGAAGGTATGAATAATTGTGTTTTGTTTAAAAAAATCACTCCAACCCATAAGAGGGGCATAACGACAGCGACTAGCTTATTAATAATCCTGTCCTAGTCTTCATATTCCTTTAATCCCTACTCTCTTCCAAAGAGATGTGAGTAACGAGCAGGTTCCGTAGAAAAACAAATGTTCATATAGACTTCACATTTGGACTGGAAATGGTAAGTAAAAATAATAAAATAATAAACGTGGTTTTGTACTATTTCCAATTATTGTATGGAAAGACCAGTACCAGTTTCGCTCATCGCGAGTATTTTATAACTGTTCATATCTTGCTCCTGTCTTGAACTGGGCCTCAAGGCCAGGACCTATCAAGAAAAAAAACTTCATCTTGCATACAATCCTAATATTTTGATAGTGCGATTCTTTATAGGAAATATGCACTCTATCAAAGAGGAGTTGCGAATATATTATTCTTGCGTAATAAGGTCATGCATGAAATTGGCAACATGTGGCTTAAATCAATGGACCGTATTTTATTTAGCTACCAACATGTCGTCTCGGTGCGAAATGTTATAATCATGCAATGTTATGTCCGTTTAGTTGACATGCTATTCAATCAAATTGACGACATGAAACCAGTTTGAAGTTTTGTATGTACATTGCCGAATCAAGATCAATACAATATACTTGATAAAATAAGTTAAAAAATTGAGAATATGATTGAAGATCGGATCAGTGTTTGCAATGGCGGATTACCCCATTAGCGCAAGAGGCACGCGCTTTGGGCCTCAAAAATAACTAACATTAATATAGCTCACATAATATACATGAATTTGGAAGATATATTATGACACAATGAAAAATTCATTTTTATTAGTTCTAATATTTAATGAACGATGGGTCATGAATCATAAAGTAACGGGTGTGCAAGGTACTCATTCTGATTTTTTTCTAGTGACCTGCGGGAAATGCCATACTATCGATGACATACGATCAAAAATGAAATCAATACGATGAAAAAAATGCGATTCGTCTAATTTTGAATAATTTTATCAGTCGAAAAAGAGGGCATCAAAAATTATATTGCGCTTGGGGCCTCACAATGGCTTAATCCGCAACTGAGAATTTGTAGCCTCTATGGAAGCTTGAAATGTATAAGAATTGAATTTGTTCCAAGTATTAGCTCATTTTTAAATCGCACATGAAGATCTAGTACAAACAGAAGACAGGCTCAAAATCAGTGCTGTGAATTCGGAGTCGTGAAGCGTGTATTTCCTTTTCAACACCAATAGCAAAAATGTTTAAAATTAAATCAATATAAGCCTATAAGAAGATAAACAAACCTGCAATTCATCACAAGAATCGTCTGCAGAATCCTGCATTCCTCCATTGCTCAATGAGAACTTAACAGTTGCCTTTTTGGGTAAATCCATTTCAGTTCTCCCTGATCCTCTAGCAGGGTACATTATCTTCCTCTTAATAATAAATCACCACTGATTCCACTCAACTTATACTCCTTAAACACGAGTATATACATACATCACTGGGCACGATATAATTATGCCAATTGGTCACGTATAATTATAGAAACTTCACTTTCAGTTAACGATTGCAAAATAGCGAATTTAATTCGATCCTAAATATTTTAAATATCCGGTGAATTAAACTAAAAAATATAAGTTTTATTATATAAGATACTCGCTTCAATCAACCGACACCATTCAATAAATCAAGCATTATAAAATATGGTATTTGCTGAATTTAATATAAAAATGTGTAATACGTTGGCGAAATCTTATCTGAACTAAAACTTTATCCGCGAGCGTATTCTTGATACATTTGGACGAGTTATGTTTATTTTATTTATGATCATAGATTATTTTAGAACAGCGCTAGAATCACAAAGTTTAGACCGAATATTATTCTTTACTTTTGCTATTCAAATATGTACATATTTGAAATTTTGGTTTATATGTTTCAACGCAAAGTAATATTGGTTGAATGATAACTAGATTATTTCATCGAAGTGCAATTTTGCAGCACCTTTTTACGAAGTAGTACTCTATGAAATTGAATTTCCTAGCGAGAAATTGCGAAATTATCGCACATGTGAACGATAATTTACGCGAAACACGAAATAAAATATCAATATGATAATTATGTCATAGAAAATTTAAATTATGATGACTAGTTTACGTTTGTATTAATATTTTATAATTCGCGAAAAATATAGTTTTCCTTGATGCAAATGTTTGATTATTTGTAAATTTCCTTTCGGCAATTATATTGCTTTATTACAATGAACATTGAGTAATTTTTCGAGCAATAAAAGAAAATTCCGTTGTAAAGCATGTTTACCTAAAGTAATTTTGCCACAATTTACAGTACGATTAGTACCGATTTCGCTCTGCGAGTTGTGTTCATTTACAATATAATTTGCAAACGTTTGTACATATTTCTAACAAGGGTTAATTAAAAGCGGCCTTATAAGATGTACATGTATTTAATTTCGGCATTCCCATTGAAACGGTTCCCAAGCCTTGGTACATACGTTGAGTAAAACTTTTATTTTCATACATACAAGTATTTAATATATGTAAAAGAATTTATATGAGGCATGCGCAAGCAACTGTTGAAATTTGGTATATTTTTACTTGTTTTAAGTGTTCGAATTTGTATTATCTAGAAAAGAGATACCCAAATTAAATCGATGTCGCGCATCGCAGTAGATAAGTTAAATTTTCATCAATAAATCTGTTTCGACACACCGATATTAAGATTTTTAGCTCGAAAGGGCAACACAAAACCTTCAATCCACATGTAGTTCTCGGTCCAGGTTCCATGACAAAACAGAATATGAACCTAACCTAACCTAAATATTCTGAAAAGTCATGTTCTGTTTTGTTCGGTTACCCTCGGGCCAAGGGTTTGGGCATGCCTAATCTAGAACTTAACTAGGTTACGTAAGGGGAAGAGAAATGAAGGCAAGAATATTAGTCAAAAACTAGGAATTTAGGAAGCAAAATCAATTTCGAAAACAACATCAATGAAACCGCTAAATACCCAGAGGTAGTCTGCGTATAAAGACAACGTTCATGTCGAGTTTAACGTGATCATTACGTTCCAAAGTGTCAAGATTACGAATATTCAAAGTGTACTTTAAGTCTTTTCTTATCTAATCGCAATTCATGCTAAGAACGGTATCAGAGAATGTTTCCTAACAAACTTGAGTCGCACAGATTCATAGACAGGCGCCTCAGTCTTAATCCGATGGAAAACTATTTTTCATGTATCTATTCAAACATGAATAACGCCATTATGGATGAAAAATAAATTAAATTAAAAACGCGATGTTTTAAGCGGACCGATTGTCACGTTATTATTGTATTCACGCCAAATATGCTTTTGCGTGCTTATTAAAATGTTGATTTTTTTACACTTATAGGTGTGTCGTAATTATTCTACGCAGAGTCCTAAAGCAACTGATAATAATGTTAAAAAGGTACTTCGTTGTTTTATGCCAGGCAGCTAAACACGAAAAAATATCACTGAACCTAAAGGTTGCCTAAACCTTCGCTATCCATATGAAAAGACACATAAATCTTCAAATTAATGGCCGAATACTTGTATGTGTGTATACGTGTATTTTTTAATGTATTCCAGATAGCAGCCAGCGCTTCTCAATCATCGTAATGTTGACGCTCTATAAACTGCCAAAATTCAGCAATACCTTCTGATAACAATAAATTACCAATTAAATCTCTTCTGGCTGATCCCCACATTCTCTCTACTTGCTGGGTGTTTGCAAGTGTATCGGGGTTTATAAAATTATAGTAAGTGTAAAAAATGAGCACTGATCTCAGAGTATGCACTCCAGGAACCGCTACCTACTCAGCAACCATCAGCAAAGAACACTTGGCAAACCCAGCGTGTCCTGACCTCAAATGAAGGCGTCATTAAATGTCCATTACTACACATAATCTCCCGCGGCATAATATTACATCGCGCACTTCCCCGATTTTTTTTTATAGTTTTACATGCTTTGGGTGTTCTTATGCAACTGTCTGCAAGGATTGAATTCTTTGTTTTTATTTCAAAAATCGTCAAGTGACGCCTCCCGCCGCATGTTTATGGGGGTGCAGCGACAGGCAACCTTTAGGTTCAGTGATATTTTTTCGTGTTTAGCTGCCTGGCATAAAACAACGAAGTACCGTTAAAAATTCTATACAATATGGTTCGTTATTTGCAAAATTGTAAAATAGCTTGTGTTATAAAAGCAATTAATTTGATACCCCAGAAATATTGTTACTATAGATGTACCATCATAACTTGACCGCCGTTCAAATTCGGAACTAAAATTGTCCCCATACAGTATCTACATTTAAAAGCCTTCGAAATTATATTGTTTTAATAAAAATATATTTTCATGACGATTTTGTTTCATTTATAGCTTGCATATAAAAATGTGTTCGTAAATAAACAAATTTGATTGTGTCTGCACAGTTTTTACGCGATGGTGGCGCCCTCACAAGCGGTTAAGTTATAATGGTACATATATAGCTATTTGTCTGACAATGATAATATATCTAATAATTCTTGTGTGTGCTTAAAACCCAACACATTTATTTTTTAAATCTCTTTCGTGTGCATGGTTTAGTTGCAATGTTGTCGGTTGTAAAACTCACTGGTTCGAGTCCCAGTCCGGGCAGTGGTCATTTTTAATCTAATTATTGATTTCTCTTCGAAGGCATGGATGTCCATGCTGTCAAAGAATTCCTTCCCACAACCACTTGACTCTAAAAACTGGACGTAGCGGGAGGGATTATCTAACCACTTATCAAAGTTTAATCCTTTTCATCCAGACTGTTTTATCACAATGTAAAAAAGGATTTTCTTTTCATAACTCTGATGAAGGAGTTAAATATCAGTGGCGTAATTGAAAGCTGAAACTGTCATATAAATGTTTATATTTTTTTTATTAATGAGATAATTAATTCATGTGTTATTCGTACTGAATGAACGATTGCTTATGATAGCGGTGCGGTAATCGAGCTACACACATTGAAATTTAGAAAATAACTTTCATTTTTAATTGTGGTTTTTAATCTCATAAGATGTTCTTAGCCAGTCGCTCATCCTATCTCCTCAGTCATATGGGAAGGAAGTGGTTGGCAAGGAACAATAATATCTCAGACATCCACGTCCTTGGATACAAGTTTATTAACACATTGGTTACCGGCGCGTGGAATTCGCGTCGTTTCTCCATATGCTAAGATTCCCCGTAGCCAATGTGTTAAGCTCGTCGGAAAATCAATTTTAATATATCATATAAGATAACATGGAAGTTTCTATTTTGAGATTCGAGATGTTGACTGCGAAACCAATCAGATAAAAATACTGGAAAAATTAAGTCTGAGATTTTATTTTTATAAATTTCACTCAAATCAAAATCACAAAACAAAAAGGTCAAACAACCAAATTCACTGCAATCCATCACATTTTCAAGTGTGTAAAACAAAAACAAATCAAATTTTTAACTAGTTTATTCTCACTGTAATCCGTTATCCGATGCGAAATTAATAAAATCTTTCGAATTTCAAAATTCGGAATCCCACCGCGATTCGAACGCGTAAATAAATATCCCCCGACACTGGTCACATCGATTCAGTTGCGGCACAATTTCCGTGCGAAAACCATCGCCGTTTATTTTGCTCTCGAATCATCCGGCCAACTAAGACGTCGTCCGTCGCCAGCAAGGAGAAGGAACTAACAAGATATCGTATGCCGAATACGAACCGGCGGGCATGGCGAAACGAGGATGGCGGCGGAGCGAGCGGGTTTGCGCCGCGTTATCGCAGGTGACTCCGCGGCCCCCCTCCTCGCGCGATCTCCCCCGGAGGCATATTGCGCGCCCCGTTCTTCCTGGTCGCGATCTCGCGGACTGCGCTCGGCAGACACAGGGGTACCGCACAGTATGCAATTTATGCATTGCTTATGTGAATGACCTTGATAAGGTTTTTATGATCTCGCTTTGAATCTTTCCGGCGAGACCGATTTCGAAATTCGAATTCATCTAGATTCATGAATAACGAGATAGGTTATTGAAGAGTAATGTATGCAATTTATGCATTGCTTATGTGAATGGCCTTGATAAGGTTTTTGTGATCTTGCTTTGAATCTTTCCGGCGAGAACGTTTTCGAATTTCGAATTTATCTAGATTCATGAATAGCAAGATAGGTTATTGTAGAGTAATAACATAAGAGTAATCACGAACCTGTTTCATCAAGTTTTTCGTTAAATATATTCCGTATTTAGTATTTCATATCTCGGTTTAACTTATGTAACACAGACATAATACGGCTTGAGAAATGAAATTCACGGAAGTGAATGAAAACCAATAAATCTAATTTAATATTTGAATATTTTGAATTTAATTTGTATAAACGGCGAATAATTAAAAAAATATACATGAATTGATTGAAATTGCATTTATTTGGTAGAACTCCATTTTAGCACGGTGAAAAATAGCAATGTATTTTTCTCCTAAGAAGTTGACAGCTATTCCGGCTCACGCCATCGTCAGCATGTATATGAATTTCATTATTTTCATAAATTAGAATAAATTTGAATTTCATTATTTTTTACGCAAAATATGTAATGAATTTTAATTGCTGTGTTTTTTCTAGCGTTCAGTATTACTTCATAATGATCTAATATAAAAAAAACGTAATCTTTCGTTTCATATTGATTATATTCATAGTTTGAATACAGAACAGTTTTCTGTTTTATCTATGATAGAATAAAACAATACGATGTTTTGCAATGACAAACAATTATTTGACACTGACGTTATCGAATCGATAATACTTTAATCTCATAGTAATGTGATTGAAAAAAATGTATTGCAGCAAAAGTATTACATAATGGAACAAATATCCGCGTATTAAAACTGAGTAGTGGAGATAGTAACTGGCCTCGGTAATACACAAATTTACGAGAACTAGTAGCTAGCCAGTCTGCCAAGGCATTAATACTAGACGATAAAATAAAAATCATGCCACCATAAGTAATTGGCGTCGCGCCAAATATTTTAATTTAGTTTAATCACACAAACAGAATTTTAACAAGGCCATTCGAGGAATGGATATCTTATACACCAATACTCGAATTCAAATATGAAATAGAAAATATTAGGTTTGGAGAAAAATGCTATTTCCATTTTAGTCTATATGAACAGCGTTTGCCAACCGGTGGTCCGAGGAATTGCTTTATGTTTAAATATTATTTCAATCATCCAGCAGAAAAATGTACACTCATTATTTATTTATTATTATTAAACGAGCATTCTAACCATTTCATAGTAATAAATAATCTTTAATGATCACTGTTTTATTTAATAGTTTGTGTAATGTTTTTTTAAGCATGTTGGTGTTTTGATGAATCTAAAGTGAAATTATGAATAATCCACTCCCCAAGTTCTTTTTAATATTATAACAGCTTAAATTGATATGTGATTTATATTTCGACACACGCTAAAAATACAAAATTATATCCTTGCGTACGACACACTGTTTATATTTATGAAATGATTACGTCTGTATGTGAACACCCTGTGCATTAAAGATTCGACCGAGAGAGCTCTTCAAGAATTCCATGTCCAATATAGGATGTCCTGACAAAGTCATATCTTCGCTGGTAGTTTTGCTTAGCGTTACTCGCTCGCGCAATGACCGGCATCGGGTTCGATTCCCCTCGAATCGGATTGTGTATTCTCATTCTGAACACCTCACACATGTTGCAGCGGCAGAGCCACGCTGCCGGATGCTGCTGCCATATCGCCATTTTTTGTACAAAAAAAAACTATACGACATAATCTTTCCCGCGTCTTTCAAACTACGAAAAAACACTCACGACATAAAATGACACCTGCTTCATTGGTTACAATTCCAGTAGGAATTAATCTTTGAAAATCGTTTTTGACAAAATGTGTAATATGTAAGGATGCAGTCAGACCACTAACGGTAAATAATTTTCTTTAAAGTGTCCAAATACAAATTTTGTCTATAATAATATATTCATTAATATTGTTCATAAACATCCAGTGTTTCCAAACATTCGATATATGTCTACCCCTTCTATAATTTTCATAACATAAAATAATCCAAATATACTTTTTTTTAGAAAATAAACAAAATATAATAAGAGAAAAAAAATATATATTCTGAACATTCATTATAATCAATGAGAAAGATGAAACGACGGTTAAGCTCGTACCCCGACCAGACTCTTCCTGACCCTCAGGTGGTACTCGTACCACACTTTGGGAAACACTGCTCTATTCAAACCAATCGAAAAATAACGATTTTCTTCTAAACTTCATATCTTTTGCGGTCTATTTTTATAAATGTCACAACTAGTTTTCCTGTTTTAAAAATACCAAATATCGTTATTTCAGAAAATACCTACAATATAAATGACAATGGTTTAATAATGTCTTACTAGTGTTCAATCTGAAAGGGCTGTTTTTGTAGCTCGATTTATTTGCACAAGATTGGAGAAGATATGATGACCAGTGGCGGCTGGCGACAGAGTATTAGGGAGTACAAAAAAAGATTCAACTATTTTTCCGTACTACGGACAGCCAAAAAATCATAAGACTGGCACTCCGTTGGTTTTGCGAACATCTGAATTGAAAGTCCATGTTATAGAAGTGTTTTAAAATCAAATGAATAGGAAAGAACTCTTGCAAAAATAGTTGAATCTTTTTTTGTACTCCCTAATACTCTGTCACCAGCAGCCACTGATGATGACCTAGTATTTTTAATAGCATGCATATATTTATGCAAAGAAATAAGAAATGCAAGCTTTATAACATTTAATGGCATAGATGAAAACCATGTGAGAAAAATATTGGTTCACTGTCAATACTTGATGGAATGGCATTATATGGCGAGCAGTAGCAACTGATACGAAATACAAAGATACAGTGATATTTGAATAAAAATTAAGCAAGAATTACAAGGTATGACAAACATTTGGTAGGAATTACAACTAAGCAAATAAATTACAGCAAAATACAAGTAACATAGACTTTTTTTTTTAAATAGTGTTGATAATACAGTATATCTTGGTTCGTTTTAATATCAGTTAGTTATCTAGATTAGTATACAAAATAAAGAAGTGCTGAATTCTCGTGTGTAAATATATGTTATATCAAAAATAATAATTTGACCAACATTATTTGCACAGCGATAAAACGTGTTTTTTTGCATTAATGAATCAAATATTTTTCAAACCTTGCGCGATATTAAAGTGGCGCCAACCTTATCAATGACAAATAAAAAATAGATTATCCCTGATTATTGACATTCAAGAAATATATTGTAGTTATTTTTAAAAAATTTTACGTTTTTTTCAGGGCTGTGGAGTCGGAGTAGTCGCGGCCTTTTGGCCGGGGTCGTACTCGGAGCCGAAAATTTTGAAAAGTTTGAACTCTTTATTTTTGCATATAATATGTAAAATTCGTCTGTTGGCCGGATTGGTTGATTGGTATTTATTTGAATACACATAAATAGGAAAGGTAAGAAAAAAAACGTTACGATATTATACTTTTTTTAGTCAGAGTCGGAGTCGTGTGTTTGGTCAATGTTGGAGTCGGAGTTGTGTTTTTGGAAATTTCCGCGATATCAGTGATTAATTTATATTAATAATATATCAAATCGCTAATCTGAAACACCAATAATAATCACTTTTAAGGTGTCCACTGTCAATACTTTGCGGAAACTAAGTTCTACCAAGTAAATGCCAATTCAATCAATACATTGTATGTGCTTTTTCTACATTTAATTTATTTAGGTCAGGACCGATGTTTTAGTGTGGACTATAGTTCATAAAAGTATATGGCCGATTTCACAACCGTCCACCAGGCCATCTTGTGTCAGTCTTCATAGTCCACATCCAACCTCTCTGTACCCCTCTTGAAAATTTCCGCTTATATTCCTCCAGAGGCGGCCAGGTTGTCAGATTCCTCATATTAGTTGCTTCATATACCTATATCAGTGATTCTCAAACTTTTTCATGCTATGCCCCCCTGAACAAAAATCATGTGATGTGCGGCCCACAGTTTGTGAAATACTGATCTAGATGATTCATGATACCGTAAAATATCGTTGGATAAAAAAAAATATCCAGATAGTACTTTTTGCAAATTCCCACACTGGCCTTATATGTATTATAATTATTACGATTTACATCGCTTTTTTATATGATGAATGAAACACATTACAGCTTAATGTGGCTATTAAAAATATTTACTTTTGCTCGTAACTTTTTTATTACAATCTTAAATGCTCCCACAACCATTATAAGGGAGCCTTGTTGTTCAAATAAGAAGATTATGTTGTTATTGATGTACACATTTAAATTTGTAGTCATATCGATCTACGGTTAAGATCACAAATCTTCTAACTGATAAATGACTATGATTTGTTAATATTCAATAACGATAGTTGAATTAACAAATAATATACTGGAATGTATTTCTCTTGTAAAATTTGGCTGATACGTCAATTTTTGTTTATTTTCGATGTCATGTCGAAATCTATGAATCTTCTTATAGAAAGTTTGTGATCTTCGCCGTCAATATTGTAAAATACAAAAAAAAATGTTCATCTTAGTTCAAATTTAATGTGAACTTCCGTTGATTTTTTTCTTGAATGGTTAATTGATTATTACTAAACGAACCACCGACATAAGAGTCTAAAAAAATAATATATATTTCAATATTATTCAAGTACGTAAATATATCTAAAAACCGATTCCTATTTTTGACAATATAAATCTTAAATGCCTAGTATGTGTCTGATAAATTGGAAATAAAATATTAAAGTAGCATTCATGTACGAAAGTTTTTTGTTGTTTTTATAATGCAGGTGTTGGCAACATTGTTTCGTTATTGGAAATATAACGATATTAATGGTTGTTTATGCATGGGTAATAAAGGTGCTTCAACAAACGTATTAAAATAGTTTGAAATTGCATTTAATCATGTCTTAACGATGCTTGAATTAACGGACGCCATTTTCATAGTTAATTAGTTATGGGTGAATATTAAACGGATATAAATAAAATCTATCATAAACAATAAACGGTTAGTGGAGGACTATAATAATAAAAGCCATAAACAAATAAAATGATATCTATAAAATTTAAAACACGTGTTTCGCCTGTGAGAAGCATCATCAGACTTGGAGTTTTTTTCTTACCTTTTCATTCGCAACTTGGAGCATATCGATTCCTCACGGAGTTTATCTTAACATGTTTTTTTCTACGAGAACTTCTTGTTAGTCAGTTGCCAAATCTCTCTTTATCGAAGAGAGTAGGGATTGAAAGGATACGAGGACTAGGACAGGACTAGTGGTAAGCTAATCGCGTAAAAATTTTGAAGCCGGGCGGTGCGTCACGGTAGAATTTGAAGATTTAATTCTCTCTCAATGTATAATAACTTAAAAGTGAGAAACCTTTTAAAATTTTACAGTAGTGCCAATTTTTGATTAATAACCTTTTTTTTACTTGGTCATTAAAATATGCACATTTTTGATTTAAAAAATCATTACCACTTCAGTTGACAACGCTCGTCATGAGCGAAGCCGGTCGTGATCCAATAAATTTGATTTGGAATAAATACTAAAATTGTTTTTTTTTGTTTTATGAAATGGTTTATTCAAAAATTAACTAGGTTAGCAATCTCTGAATTATACCATTCCAAATATTAGTTTATAGCATATCACATTATAACGATACAACTGAAATAAAACACATAAATCATGATAAATTCTTATATTTATCGTGACCGTTATCTAGCATGAACTTTTCGTCTAAATCTTGTGAAACCAGATAATTTAATATAATATCAAACGGCTAACACATATAACGTACAAATCAATGTGACTATTGAATTTCGAACGTAATTTCATTTCGAATGCACCCATGTATCATTTGCAAAGAGGAAGTAATAAAATAGTTGGCCTATGTTTGATTTAAACTTATGCCCGGTAAGCTGTTGGGATTTTTTTTAAATATTCATACAGGGCGGCCAGTAAAGCAAACACAATTTATTTAACAAAGACTTCGCCTAAGACAAATATTAATACTGTCGTTCAAGCAGGTGGGCGGAACAAATCATTCAATACATTTAAAATTTACACACTTCAGTCAATAAGAGAATAAAAAATGTCTTCAAGAGTCAATATTCTATTATTGAAGAAGTGTGGTGTTATTGCGATGGATTACTCACGTGGAAGTGAAGCTTCTTCGGTTATTCATCACACTGAGGCTATGGCCACAGTGACAAGCGTAAATTTACAAAGTAACAATTATTGTTTCCTCATAACATTGATACAAGTGTACCATACCAATCTTTACTAGCAATACAAATCCGATTGTTATTGAATTACAAAAATATATTAAAACCATATTGTCCGAGTTGTTTTTGATGAATTTTGCGCTCAAACTCTAAGGCTATGGCCACAGTGACAGGCGTAAATTTTGGCGTAGCGTGGCGAGACTTGCTTCATAATCAAAGGTTACCGGAATGGCTTTAACGATTAAGCGCAGCGTAAATGCCGAAGTCAAATCAGTTTTAAATTTAGCAGCGCTTGGTTCGGCGTACAAATTGCTTACGCTATGACGCTGCGTTTTGACTTTCACAGATGGGGCCAGAGTTAAAGGCATTGCATGCAAAACACACGTTTTGGCCTGTCTTCTAAAACAGTGTTTATCAAGCCAAGGCCGCAGGCTTTCTCTTGGGCCCCTAAAAAAACATGTGTTATGTTCAGGGGAGCCGCGGATTGTTTTTGAGGATTAAGGGAGGCACTTGCATGAAACGTTTTGTGAATCACTGCTCTAGAATGTGAACCAGAAGAGTTAAAGTGTATCTCATAATGATCTAAATATAATTAAACACAAATTTTTGCATTGAGGGTATGTTCTAGGTACTAGTGCAAACAAGACGATTCCTAATAATAAAATTAATTTTGTTCTGAAATATTAGTTACATATTAGACTGATGTGGCAGTGTAAATGGAATTGTTTTTAAAAAAATCGATTCTGTTAGAAGGAAGGTGTTTGTGTTAAAAATCTCTTCACACCTTCTGATGCAAAATTAAGAGCAGGGTACAAAGCGAGAGCAGTTATCTAACCACTTGTCCTTTCCTAGTCCTCGCATCCTTTCTATCCGTACTCTCTTCGAAATTGAGATATTGAAAAACTCAGTAACAAGCAGTTTTCATAGAAAAAAAACACGTTGAGATAAACTCCGACAGGAGTCTTCAAGTTAGGAGCGGAAATGGTTGAAAAAATTGACTAACCAGCAGCTCTCGTAGGAAAGCTCGTGTTGAGACAAGCTCCGTTATCCAAGTCCATGTGTGGACATTGTTTGATAAAAGTTTTATTTTCAGTGTTATATGTAGGTACATCATTTTTTGTAATTAATAGTTTTACACATTTGTTATTTGATTGTATAAAAAATGACAGAAAAAAATGTGAGAATCTTTATGCGATTTTGCGACTAATGAACATTGCAAAAAAAAAAACGTACCCATAGATCACATAATTTATTGCACACTCAATACAAGCTACAAAAATGCCCAGACACAAATTCACGATTTTCGTGATTTATTTGATACCGTATAATGGCTAATATATCCACTTGAGCCGTTTTTTCTTGTTGTTGAATACAACATTACGCTGTAAAACGTATCTAATGTCAAAATGGCTAAAGCAAAAAACGATTTTGCGATAAGTCAGTTTCGTTTAAATGAAACGAGCCGGATTTTGCTCCCAGCGAAATTGAATTCAAGTATTTTTTTTGTTGTTATCTGAATCGCTGTTCGGTAAAATGCTTAACTCCAATGTCGAGTCTAGCTTTACATCGTATAGGTAGCACGCAACTCCTACATACATATGTCAATCTGACATAGTAAAACTTGGTTTGAACATATTTTGTTTTTTATTTTATTACCATGTCTGCTTCCAACATGGAGCATATGCACTCCTCATGGAGCTTATCTCAATATATGTTTTTTCTACGAGAATTGCTTGTTACTCAGTTGCTCAACTTCTCTATTTCGAAGAGAGTAGGAATGGAAAGGATATGATGACTAGGACAGGACTAGTGGTTAGCTAATTGCTGTCACTATGCGTCGCTATTTGGGATCGGAAATTTGGGAAGGGATTTAACAACACAAACCATTGCCTCTGAGCAGAATAGATTTATCAAATGAAAAAAAAATCGTACCGGGAATCGAACCCGGGCGGTCCAACACAGTTGACCACTGCACCACAGACCGGGAAATTTTTAACTTACCATATTTTTTGGATTGTGTGCCTTAGTTAAAGTTTGTAACGTGTCCTTATGTGGTATAATTATCGGTATTTCGTTCTACCATGCCAATAAATACGCAAACCCTGTGATATCAATCAATTTCTCAAATCTATTGAGGAATTGTTCAAAGGGATTAAATAATATATTAAGGAGTACTAAAGGATGCTTGAATATCAGAAAGAAACACAAAAATCCTACAAAAGTGGAAACTTTTCGTTAAAAAAAAGTCATAATAATTTGATCGCAGATAGTAAAAAAAATCATGCATACATATATGAAGATGTTTTTTTTTGAAATAGGAATACAAAACCTATCGTCATATTACTGAAAACAAATGATACAATTTATTCATCATTGCAGCATTGTAAAATTTTGAAATTTCATCAGTTTTAAACTCCGATTCAAATTGGATATCGATCTTTACGGGAATTCAACTAAAACCCATCGGGACGCTACGGTAAAACTTTTACCACTTGAGTCTAGACCAGTGGTTCTCACGTGAAATTTGTGTTATGGCCGCGTTCAGAGTATTTTATGTCAAATTAACTTTAAAACCCCATTTTTTTTAAACAAATGTCAATATTTTCTCTCAAGCTATTCTGTTAAAGGTCACACCAAAAGCTTCTTTTGGCCGCACAAGAGAACCACTGGTCTAGACTAGGTGACCGCACTGTAAACATCAGCTGTCATATGGAAATGTCTCGTGGCCTCACCAAATTCCTCACCAACTCACCAAACCAAGCCATGAATTCCAAAATGATGAAATGACATAAGTAATATTAATAACACAAACTATTTATAGTTCGATTATAAATTAAACAGTTAATATTGGCTGCCAATTCAATTTCGGGACTGAATCGTTTGCCAACTAAGTATTTCGCGCGAGAGATTAAATCCTAGCCCAATATCATTGCGAAATTTCACATTCGGATTAACTCTGTCGTGACGTCATAAATCAGTTTGATTTAAAATTGAGTTTTTGGTATTTCAGCATGCCCGCAAAATAATGGATTTTAAATTGAACTGAAGAAACCGAAATGAGTTGATCAAATACACGGATTAAAAAAATAAACATCGTTCAACGAATTCCAGCGACTGCGGCCAGATGATTATTGAATGTAGGAGATTTATTACCGTACACGAAATTTCTGACAGGCAATTTTAAATTTAAGTGAAAATGAAATTTTGCTGTCGGCTTAGCTTTTCATTACAAGTGCTATGTTTGGTATTACATACTTTGATAGATAGGAACAATTTATAACGAAAAATAAGAAAGAGCAATCCTGCTTATCGATGCTAAACTAGTTACGAAAAAATAGCATACAATCGAGTAGGGCATTCGTTTTTTTACACTTTTTGTGTTATTGGGGGTCGTGGAATCAGTGGCCGGATCAACCGACATTTAAATGTGAGAATTCTTTTATAAAACCATGTCTGCTCCCCATATAGATCATATGGACTACTGATGGGAGTTTATTTGAGCAGAAGTAGTTCTGAGACCTACGTGTCACTCAGTTGTTCAGTCACTCTTTGTATGAGATTGCAAGGGTTGAAAGGATGGGGCTACGGTGGAGGTGGAAGGTGGAAGGGAATTGTAGATCAGTGGTTCTCACGTAAATGTCTGGTGGCCGCACCAAATTTTTGTTCCGAGTCTGTTGTGTCTGAACTTTGTCAAATGGAGCTAAACATGTTTGTCGATTTACTATTGGTATTAATTGCGCACGCAATATTCAATTTGTAGAAAAATTAACTTGTAAAACCACATTTTTTGAAATGTATATATTTCCTATGAAGCTGTTGGTAGCCGCACACGAGAACCACTGTTGTAGATCATGTACAAATCCATGTCTCCGAACAGAAATCAGTAGTTTGATTGAAAAATTGAACTGCTCAGACTGGGAATCGAGCCCATAGGCTCCGCAACGCAAGCCAGCGATGTTGACACTCGACATATTTTGGAGCTTATTAACTTAAAATTTGAATTGTTGGAATTTTGTACTCCCCATAAGTTTTGTCGCTAACGACCCGCGTTTTGTCTTTCGGCATCTTCAGGCATTTCAAGTGCACGGAGTTACTTGAACTGACTCAAGGAAAAGTACAAAATTCAAACAATTCAAATTTGATATTGAAATTCCATCAAGCACCCTCAGTCAAACTTTACTTAAAAGCGGTCTAGTTTTTTGTATTACATTTCCCAATACCCAAAAAGCGAATTCCCATCTTGATTCGTCAGCCTTATTACATCACATCATAAAGACTGTGCCATAGCCGGCCGATAAAATGGGCTTAAAGCGGTGAAAATATATAGGGCATTTGAAGTAAACACGTATAACACAATAGAAAATCTCATAAGGTTGCAAAGAAACGAATCGAAGTCAGATGCGAAGAAAGCAAGGTTGGCGGCGGGGCTCGCGGGGCGTTCAGGAATGCGCCGCGGCCCGCACCCCGCCCGCGGGCCCCTTTTAAGGAAGCCTGTCCCCGGAGGCCGAGCGGCGGCCAACGGCCACTCCTCGCAAACTCTCCGATGGAATTCTCAACCATCTCCGGCCTAGACCTGCCGTTAACCAGCGTGCGTCGGCGGCCAAACTAAAGAAATAGCTGATGATGCAGCCGGTGGAATACCGCTTGGTGAAATTCTGCGATTGCAGCATCAAAAATAACAGAATGGACATTTTAAATCGGAATTTTTACTCAAAAGAAAACAATTCACTTCCTGTATACGAATTACCCGAACTCTAGATTTATGCTTAACCTTTTGACTGCTAGCGTGCCATATGTAGAGACGCCTGATCGCTGTTTGTTGCAAATTGATATTCAAAAATAAATAGAGTTTATTGTTAATTTGAATGCACTGCCAATAATTGCTGGAAGTGCATTATATTAAAACATAATAACACATTTTTGTATGAACTGAAAATTACTGCTCGCGATGAGCGAAACCGGTCCTGATCTCAATTAATCTAATGCGGACGAATTAAAAAAAATGATTATAATTTTTTAACAGAATTACTACTAAACGTGTCTAAACTATCACGGACAAGATTTTTATATCAAAATATGTTTGCATAATTTGGTGTGATAGCCTGCATGAGTGTATTTAACATAAAAACTGATGAATTAATTTTTGAAATCTTATTTGTTGGAATTTTCATTTAATCGGCTCAGCAGGGAAGAGGTTAAAGAACAATCACATTTTAATTCCATATTTCCAATTTTCTTATTTTTTGTAACCATATGCGCATCCGGTGTGGAGCATATTGCCTCACAATAAAGCTAATCTCAGTTGAGGTTGTTCAACGAGACCTGGTTCTTACTCATAGCTTATCGGAGAGATTCGATAATTCGATGGGTAGGAGTAGGAGGGAATTAAGACATAATGGACAATGAACATCCGTGCATTTTGAACATGATCTCTAAATCAATTGAATAATCAAATTATGAATCTGTCTATACTGCCACCGAAGAAAACGACGACTCGGTAGCTGGTCAGCTATAGATAATTCAACACTTAATTGTATAAACCTTGTATAAACAATCGTAAATAAACACATTAAATAATAATGTGTTTCGCATGAACTTTGCGATATTTCATGGACTGTATAAACCTGCAATATAAACCATATAAATTAAAATCATTAAATTTGATAGGGAACATAAAAATATCTTCCTCGACCGCTTAAATTATTATAAGGGTCACCAAAATTATGACCAACCTTCTAAATTCAAGGCAAAAAAATAAATAAATACAAGTTGAGAAAAGTATTCTAAGAAAATTGCCATCAGCTTTCGATGCTGACTTATTAATGTCTCGGAGTTTTATAATAACTATGCTTTTAGATATTAACCTTGTAAAGCCCTACGGTATGGGGACAGTGATTATGATGCACTTCGCTATCAGATAACATTGATTTATGATAAAAGTTTTCAACCTATGAATATTGGCTGAAAAACATTCAAGAATTCATTCTGGAACATAACCTAAAAATTTGGGTCGTTCTGTGCTTCGATTGCTCAGGAGTCGCCTTCAGACTAAATGTGCAATTAGTTGATTATCATAATTATAAAATAAGATGGCAATTTTATCAGACGATTCGGATTGGTTTCTCACAGCATAACCAAATTGGGGAAGCAGTTCACAAACTTGTGTTTTATATGTTAAAGTTATAATATCTTTATAACAATATTTAAAATTGGACACAATCAAGGTGATTAAAACAAGCGCATTTATTCTAATTATATACAGATCGTAATTTCCTGCGCAATATCGCCTATGTGAGTAAAAACACATCAGAAGATTATCAATAAAAACTATTTTTATTAATTGTAGAATTAAATTCAACACTTTATTCAAGTGGAATTAATAGAAAATGTATACTATTTTTGCGTGAATTTTGCACATAGGATTTATTGCGCTCGATAAATAAAGTGCTAGGAAACAATATTCTCGGCTGCGTGTTGTCACATAGGATATTTTGTGTTCCACAAATACGAATATCGCCACAACGGATTTATTGGAAATCGGTATCCGGTCCGTGGCGCGATGATCAACGCTGTTGGCTTGCGTGTCGGACTGCCCGGGTTCAATTCCCAGTATGAGCAGATTTTTTCAGTCGAAAAATCTGTTTAAAGGCATGGGTGATTGTGTTGTTGAAAATCCCGTCCCACAGTTCCTCTCCCAAAAATCGAGAGCGATTAGCTAACCACTAGTCCTGTCCGAGTCCTCGTATCCTTTCTATCCCTTACTCTCTTCGGAAAAGAGAGGTTGTACAACTGAGTAACGAGCAGTTCTCGTAGAAAAATATATGTTGAGATAAGCTCCGTGAGGAGTCTATATGCTCCAAGTTAGGAGCGGACGTGGGTTAAAAAATAAATATATTTGTAAAACGGAAAAAAGTGTTGTGTCACAAAGAGAAAAAAAATCCGAATCCAATGGTGTAAACATGTACATAATTCATTTTGGCCAAAAACGTCACATCGGAGATAGTGTGTTATATAACGTATCTTTGATTAACAATGTCATCTTGAAGTAGTATTTTGATCTTACGGTCAAGAGCAGTCACCAGCTCGTCTGGATGCAGTATTATGGTCCGAATGTCAAGTATGGTCCGGCCGGCAAACTTGACCCGATCGAACACATGGCCGAGTGTTTTGCGCGATTTCACAGATTCTTCTTTCTGTATACTTTCGCGCCTTTGCATGATGCTGAGTGCGTTTGTATCGAGACTCGAGACATCATAAATCAATAACCGAGTGATAAATGATCAATCCAGATCTTAGAATACATCATACCGTGACTTAGATATCGTTTTGTCGTACGCTTCGAGCTATACCCCGGTTCAATTCTCTCGGCTTGGACAACTGTGTAATTTATTAACGCATGGGCATAAAAATGAAATTCATAAATATGATACTATGAATTATATAGCACACCTGTAATCGAGTGGTCGACGCTTTTGCGCGATCATTCGAAAGCCCTAACGGACACTTGTGTGCCCTGGTCCAAGGCATTCATATCAATCGTGAAAAGGGTGTATGGATAACTTATAACAAGTTCTTATAAATAGACTTCTGTTCAGGCGGTCAATTAGGATTCCATGTGCTCCACATTAAAATGATATATACATATGTATTCTATATCAATTGAGTTCGTACTTTAAAGTATATTCCGATTTGTCTGTTTAAAGAAGCGTTCATAAATCAGTATAAACTTTGTAAGACCGTTGATAAAATCTTAATGATTTATTGGAAGAGATATTATAATATTAAATTTTGTATCAACGACCATCTATTACGGCTTTGTATGATTTTAGATTGAAGTACACAATCAACTTTAATCATGTTTAAAAGCCAGGTATGTTCGAGTAAAATTCGTCATTATTTGGTTGCAAGCACTACAATAATTTGACCTATATAGATGCAACCAATTTTAAATGTCCAACGGGGTGAATAATTCTGACAGATACATTTTTCACGTCCATTTTTCATATCTGGAAATAAGCATAGGATGTGTTGAGGAGCATCCACAGATCAGATTCCAGAATCATATTATTACCGCATTCACAAACGGACAGTGGATGTTGATACAATAACCGGTTTCTTGATTTTTCCACACCCGGAAAAAAGCTTTTAAAGAATGGCGAGCAATCTGTCACCCATGTTTCCTCAATTTGTTGCCAAAAACACGAGGAATGGCGATGGTTGTCAATTAATATGGAAATGAAATGACTGGCGTGTTAACAAACAAATTGCGACAGAATAGAGCTATTATTGGAATGAAATTCATAGTGATAATATTAAATTCACGTAGAAAATATTTTCCGCTGAAATATTATTAATTAATATTCATCGCCAGTTTTTTTTTTATTTTTACGAAGCAAACGCTCGAACGACAACAAAATGAAAAATTGAATAACTCGCGCTGAAAATTGTAAGGAATGAAATTTTGCAACTCATCCAAGCGGAATTTCTTGGCGAAAATTACTTTTTATATTTATAAGAAAACGAATCTTCAAAAGAGATTTTTGTAAAGCAAGTATTTTTTGCTCGCTACCATTTGATTTTTTTGCTTTCAATGCTATGTTTTTTTTGCAATAAATCCAGTACAATATTACGTGTTTATTTAAATAAAAAAAAAGTATTTTATTCAGACAGCTATAAATAGGGTATCTTGGGTAATTTTGCAAAAATTAGTTATTTGGAGCGTAAGATACACTGGAATTACTCACCGTAGGAATATGTATTAAGGATAACGTTTTTTTTAGGATGAGAGTGTACGCTTTATAAATTTTCTGAAAAAAAGCCTTCCTTACAAATAAATGTGGAAATAGGGCGTGATTTATTTTAAGCACAACGTATTTCTCAAAATATAACAATACTTATTCAGTGAAAATATATCGTGATAGAATTTTTTAATATAATGAAATATAGTTACACGATTAACCTTAGTAGAATCTGATGCAATATAAATAATGTGTTCATAACATACGGATTAGACTGTTTTTAAAATCCGTATCCGTTCCCAATGTGGAGGATACGAGTTCCTAATGGAGTTTATCTCAACAGATGTTTTGCTAACAGAATTGATAGGGCTAGGGCAGCTAGTGGAGAGCTAATCGTGGATCGGACGGGAGTGTGAAGTAATTTTAGATAACACAGAGATTCACATTTTCTTTTTTTCCATTCTATTTTTCTTCTCTTTACGTGCATGGCTTAAAGATCAGTCCCGAGCAGCTCTGTCTCGGGCCAAGTAAGTGCGGAGTAAATTCGTTTCTTTTCTTGATCGTATAGCGTTATGGAAGGCGGCTGTGAAAAACGGATGGGCACACATAACGGAAGGGTGGTGGGACAACCAACTTGTCCACCCAAATTATAGCGCAGAGATTCATGTCTCCGGAAAGAAATCAATAATTCGATAAAATGAATCGATCCGAATGCGCTTCGCAACCGAAGCCAACGACGTTGACACTCCAACCACGGACCTTGCATATATATATGTATATGTTACAGTGAAAATATATTCTTCTCCAAGCTGTCATTGAAATTAAATTTGACCGCCCTATCTTCAGCCCAATGTTTGTCTGTATTTTCTTTTTTGCGAAAGAGACTACTTGCTGATTTTGTTTCATCGAAGCACAGCAAAATTTTAGGCCGGCAAATCATCGACTTGGGCCAATAATTCCAATGATCGTGACCAGTGAAATCATATTGTCATACATATCTATTACTTGATACATTTTCACTGAGAATACAGTCTCACTGTAACATACATGTATATATATATATATATAGTGAATATACATATATTTGTTCACACAAATTCATTGAAAAAAAGAATCCTAACTAAGGATATCAGTTTTTTACGATATTCGAATAATAACATTTTAAAATTAGAATTCAGTAAAGAATCGTTAAAAAAATCAGTATTCTAGATGTTATTTAAAATAGCTGAAATAATAGCGATGATATTTCTCTTTCAGCTTTACGATTCTTCGTTCATAATTTATTACACCTTGTTCACTGGCTCAGCTCTAATCTATTCTACGAATTACTCAAGGCCCGGCAGGTGATTAGGTTTACGGATATGCTTTGCTATGTCGGTAAATTTCAGACATATTGCAATTTTAAATGGTGTTAAACAGTGTTTTTAAATGTTGCATCCGTGATATTCTATGCCTGAAACATCTAGGAACTGTAAATTGTGTATTTTAAATATATGGCAAGGATAGTGATGAAGATCCGGTGCAATGCCGACACGTTGAGCCTCAATGAACATGAATTATGATCAAAATGAATGAGAGAATGGATTTATATTTATGTTTCTATTTATATAAATGAATTAAACAGATCTTTGCTTTCAGAGCTTTGTTAGTGTTCGAATATGGGTAAATTGTTGACTTGGTTTCACCTAAGGCAAAAAGGCATATTATAAGACATTTGATGAGATAAGACTTATAATGAAGTAAGAAAATCACCTATAAGGCTATCAAGTTCCACATGAATATAAACCACATTTTTTACGAGAACTGTTTGTCACTCAGTCGCTCTACCTCTCTGCAGTTCGATGAGAGTAAAGATAGAAAAGATAAGGATAGTACAGGATTAGAGGATAGCTAGTCCCGCCTTATGCCCGCTTATATGTACATAAGATCGGATGGGTGAGAAGAAAGACAACACCAACACCCATGCCTTTAAACAGAATCGATAAATCGACTAACAAATTCTGCTTCTAATGGGACTCGAACCCGTGATGTTCGTCACGGAAGCCAACGATGTTGATCACTGCGACCCGACCCTGGTCAATATTCTAGAAAATTTTATTTTATACATTTTACAGCTATTTTTAGAAACCGATACTTTTGCCCGAGAAGCAGAATCACGCTTAAAAAATGTATATAGAAACCAGCTACCTATTGTTAGTTGTGTTCTCAATAATATTTGGTGTCTGTCTGAGCTGATAAGTGGATGTGCGTTTGAAAGAACGTGATTTCTTCGTTGGAGGCCTAATCATGGTTTGATTATGTACAATTTTCCGCTTTTTAAAGACGGACACGTTTTCTATAATTCCCGTGACCCTTGAATTATGAAAAGATATGTCCAAATCGGTACATTTCAAAGCCCAGTAATTACACTATACATCAAAAGAAGGCGAAATCTTTTATGGTCTAATGATAAAGTAATCAGTACTGACGAATGATTACTAATGACAGTGTTTTATGAAATCAGTTGCCTCTCACTCTAAAATCTAAAAGATATTTTTTTTAAATTTCACAATTGATTTCTTAGAATGACAGTGAATGTGGTGCTCTAATAACATGAATTATGTGAATATCAATGAAATATGACACAAACAATCAATGTATTGTATTAAGAAACAGATATATGTAGTATTCTTTATACCAGTGATCCACAACCTATTTGGGAGAATCGCCAGATCTATCCATTCTCAGATAGTTTGAGAACCGCATTGGAAAAAGTGATTAAACTGTCGATATTCTTAGTGTATATAAAATATAAAATTTTATTGTTTTATATTGTTCTTCCATCGCCCGTAAAAAGTTATGAAGAAAAAAGGTGATGGATATTTGTCATATTGGGCCGCATGAGCGCGATGCTCACGAGTTGTGCATCATTGCTTCTTTATACGTTTTTTATGCAAGTGCACGGAACAATTTACTATAAATTGTCATATTTAAAAATTGTTTGAAAAAAATGTCATACTTTCAAATAGTGGTCGTCAATCAGTGGTCCGTGGACTTCTGGTGGTCTGCGAGAAATTTCGGTGGTCTGTGGAGTTGTTGCCATAACATCATTTGAACCAAAAATAAATTAACTTATTTGATAAACGCAGTAAAAAATATAGCATCAATAATGTTATACATTATTAAAAAAATGTATTAACACTTTTTAATACTTTCGGATAAAATATTTCGAGTACTTGATGTAATTTCTATATTAAATTTGTAGTCGTTTTGAATTTTAGCCTGAAGATGCCGAAGGGCGAAACCAATGTCTTTTGCGACGAATGTCATGAGAAGTACAAAATTCAACCGATGAAATCTTCTGCACCTTTAAAAAATATCGAGAGCCATGAGATACAAAGTTGTGTTTTTTCCGAAAGGTTGGCGACCGCTGAATAAAAACATAATATTTCAGATCAGATGACAAATTGTAGCTAAAGTGTAGTGTTGTGTAAGTGTACGATTTCTATCATTAAAATGGTTTTCATTCACTGATTAAACATTTTTTACGAGCATATCACAAATGTGTTGCAAAAATTTAAACGGAAGAAATTGGGGATGCATCCATAATTAAATATGTACAAATAAATGCAAAGAACTATTCTCGGTATCAAAAGACGATCGCGCGGTGTCTGCTTTACCGACAGACACTCGTGCGTAAACAAAACGAATCGAAAGTAAATAAACAACCGCGCCGAGAAGAGATATTTACGAGACCCGCGCAGGATGTATTTGTCGGAAACATAAATTTAAAAAGAAGTTAAAGATGGTTGTCGATTCCTTCTCGGTACATACGATCGATATTCTAACTTACTATGCATTCGTAATTTTCCATTTTTTAAATGATCACTCCTTATTTCTAGCATAGATCTAGATTGGTGGCTCTCACCTAATATTGTATAATGGAAATCTATTATTTTGAGTTTTGTCAAATATACCTTAACATATTTGACAATTTACTACAGATATTATATAGCATTTAATACTTTTATCATTGTTAATTCGTCATATTCCATTCAATTGAATAACAGCTTTGGTTATAAGTAACATTTTTGATGCACAATAAATACAATGCATACGAAATATTTCATTTTCAGTGTTTACTGAATAATCTTGTAAAAACACATTTATTCAAATGCAAATAATTACATACTATGAAATTGTTGGTGGCCGCACACGAGAACCACTGATCTAGATTGCACAAAAAGGTGTGTTTAGACATGGAAAACGCTTTTTATTATGTGATTCTTATAAATGGATATACATTACTCAATTGGTTACAGGATTTCATTCACACCGCTAAATTTTTATTTGAAAATTAACATAAGAGAAATGATATATGTATGTACATAGATTACAACTATCATCTCGTTTGATTTAAATTATTCATTCATTCATTAGACATTAAAATGTCAATAATGCACAAAAATTTTAAAATAGAGTTTGTTGATATGGAAGTAAAAGACGTGGTTGATTTTTTTCACAATGTGAAGACACCATTTGCTTCTTATCCGTTGTAAATGGCAGATGGTTAGTGAAATAGTAATATTATAATATTATAATGAACTGAATGTCAATAAACCAGGGCTGTGAAGTCGGAGTCGTGAAGTCGGGGCTTTTTGGCCGGAGTCGGAGTCGTCGCGGCGTTTTGGTCGGGGTCGTACTCGGAGTCGGAAATTTTGAAAAGTTTGAACTTTTTATTTTTGCATTTAATATGTCAAATTTGGTTTTTGGCCACATTGATAGGGTTGATATTCAATTGAATACACATAAATAGGAACATTAGGGGAAAAAGTGACGATTTTAACCTTTTTTTAGTCGGAGTCGTGTTTTTGGTCACTGTCGGAGTCGGACTTTTTTTTACCGACTCCACAGCCCTGTAATAAACTGTGACGTTTTTTTTTAAAGTCAAGTGAGCTAGGTTTTATCAATTACACAAATATTTACTAACTATATCATAAATAGATGTCAGTCACTGTAACATATGTAAACTCTAGTTTTATCTTTACCGTATACCTATAATTATTTTATACCTAGGTATATCGTTTTTCCTAGGATATATACATGTATGTTTTTATCTGTATTGGAATCTTTGATTCCTGATTCTGTCGTAAAAACGTTACCGGAAATACAAACGAATATATTTTATGGAGACTCTTTGATTCGGGTGAACTATACACTGAATCCGATAGTTTCAGGCTCGTGTTTTGTAAGTATCTTATATAGCAGGGGTGGCCAAAGCGTCGATCGACTATCTGATCTGTACAAATATCTGGTGATCGTCCCAAGAAGCGTACGAGACAAGTCGTGTGACAGGGACAGCTCGCTAAAATCTCGAAGTTAGCCGATTATCGACGAAAATCTCTTTCTAAAACCCGGATCAAACAAGGTTGGCAATAGGATTAATATAGGCTTTAAATTACTACTTTTAATGTTGGTCGACCGCCGCCAATAATTTCAAACGAAAGTCGACCGCGGAAAGACAAAATTCTGTCCATCCCTGTAATATATCTACAGCCAGTAACATAAGATTATATTCTGAATCATAATTTATGATAAAACAACTAGGTATATATGTTTGAAGTTCAAGCTATCCTACACGTCGAATCATTAGAAAATATTGCTATCCTATATTACATTAAAAAAAAGAATGTGTGTTCCATTAAATATGCAATATGTTAGAATCAGTTTTCCGGCAATTCGGAGCACGTCGACGGGCTTTGTGGGAGCTTTTATCGTAATTGGACTTTACAAGTATATATTGGGGCGCGGCGCGAAAGTGTCGGGACCCTTGGGACGGGTTAACCGCTCCTTGCTTGCGGAAATTTGTCGGTCGCGAGGTCATGTCGATAATACATATTATTGCTGCTTAACCAATTAGCCTGAAAACCAAACGGTGATGCCTTTAAATCTGTCGGAAACTGCTAAAGAGAGTCAGGAAGTTTTGTAACAGTATTATTTTTTTTAATGATCGCTAAAGTGCTGTGATAAGTTTGATGTGTAGTGACCACAATTCGAGTATCGAATAATCGTCCATTTTTCAAGTAGTCGAACAAATGTTTATTTCCAAATTTTATTTAAAAATATATATATATAAAGTTAAACTTTCCGTTTAACTGAGACTTGGGTCGCGCGGATTTTACGGTCAGTTATTTTATTTTTAATGTTATTTTGCAATTTGAGAATTTCTTTTGTTACTTTTGCTTTGGGTTCTGCTGACTTATCTTATCAATGACAAGTTTATGATGACTATTGACTTTTTATATTCAAACATTTGAATTAATAATATGTATATATTTTGGTACATCTGAAGCTACTCGAATATTTTTAAATTTTACTACTCCATACTTGGGTAGTTGAGAGGTCGAGTAATTGGAGTCTATAGATGTGCAGTAGAAAGTATTAGATAACATTGTTGTATTATTAACTATGTTCAGAGCATATTGCCTAATTGGTCAAAGCTTTTGGGCGGTCGTTCTCTTCGGTTGCAGTGTTGATGGGATCAAATGCCAGTAAGGATCCGTCCATACATAGGTTTTATCACTAGCCTCTGTGACGTTCAAATAACCCTTTAAATCTAAATCTTGTAGCAAAATAAAAGTTTTGCAAAAAATAGTCGTGTCGTTAATTTTCTACGAGAACTGGTTTATGCTGTTATATGCTAATCGCTCTCATTGTGCCTGCAATTATACAGTCAATTTTATTTATCTGACAAAACACCCTTCATACACAAGCTTTATAAAGAGAGGCAGAGCGATTCGCCAAAAATAAGTCTTCATAAATTAACAATTTTTTTTACCATGTCCGCTGCCAGCTTGAAGCATATGGACTCCTCACTAAGTTTATCTCAACATATGTTTTTCCACGAGAACTGCTTGTTACTTCGTTGCTCAACATCTCTTTTTCGAAGAGAGTAGGGATGGAAAGGATACGAGGACTAGTGGTTAGCTAATCGCTGTCACTATGCGTCGCTCTTTGGGATCGGAAAGGTGGGAAAGGCGTAAAAGGATTTATAGCAACGCTTACACCCATTGCCTCTGAGAAGAATTGATTTATCGACTGAAAGAATCTGCTCGTACCGGGAATCGAATCCGAGCGGTCCGACTCGGTTAATAACGACGTTGACTACTGCACCACAGACCGGGTATATACTTGTTGAAAATAATACTCTATTTACTTGTTTACATTAACGTATAAAATTATACATAGAGTATTCGTTGTGGTGATTAATTACTAAAATTATTATAATAGCGTTGAATAAATGTATTCGCACTATGCCAAAATTGCTTGTTTTAAATGGTCAAAAATTTCCATAAATTTCCCATGTGATTCAATAAAAATAGACAGTTAATGTGAATTTAAGAGACCAGGTCACGCGAACTCTACAATTGCCGCCCACCTTATCATTAGATCACGGGCGGGTCAGTTATGCCGCCCACAAGGTCGCCTTATAAATAATGTAACAACATACGGTCGGTTTCGTTTAAAAAATACGTATAAACTAGTGAGAAAATGAAACAGGCTGAAATTGTCAGAAGCATGTAAAAGAAAATACGTTAGTCACACAATATGTGAAAAAAAATATTATTTTCAATAGTATATTAAAATTATCTTCCACAAACTTACCGCCAAATCTTTCGGAAATAATAATGTGTATATTTTTTTAATACACTGATTTTGGCATTACAGCTAATGCTAATGCGCCAAATATTTTTAATTGTGAAAGTCATACGAGATTAACTCGATGACAAATAATGAATCAGTCGTGAACAACTCAACGATAAATTACATACACCCAGCCCAAGATCTATTTTTCAATTGAAAAAATCTGAACTTGCCACGAATTTAGCCCGGAGCCACCTGATCGCTAGGACAAAGCTCTTGCCACCAGACCACAGGGACCGAATAGCTACATGATATAAGCCCTTGAGAGGTGTAGTCTAAAAATGCTCAATCAAGTTTGCTACATTAACATTTTAACACTATGTGGAATCTTAATACATAAATAAACAGAAAAAAATATTAATGATTGTAACAGCGTTATAAAACGGTTGAGACTATTTCACCGCAACCATATCATTTGAGACCTTTAGCAGTGAAGTAAGCCAAAAGTAAATGTGATTTTATTGGCTCAGAGAATACTTTTATTTGATGAAAAAAAACACTATTTAAGTGTGATTTTAATAACATGTCTTCACTTGTTGGAAGGATACTTCAAAACCTGAAGATATCTAATAGTGCATCTAACTCATTTTATCCAAAAATGCCACTTGGCTCACTTCACTTCTCAGGGGCTCATAAACATATATATGTGCCTGAAGTGGGGTTGCCAACTTTTTCTGAAAAAAATCTGGGATATATGTGATAAAACAATGTAATTTTTTTGGGTGTAGGTGTTCGATAGCTCTCTCTGGAATAACGGGACAGTTAGATAGGCATTTTTTGCCATTAAACCGGGACACTATTTCTGGGACAATCCGGGACGGTTGACAATCCTAGTCTGAAGATGCTTCTCAAATGGGTCGCAACACGTGCCAATTTTCCGCAACACAATCAGTGGTATATCATTTGATTTTACATTAAAATACGACCTGACAAATTACTATCGCCGAATAGCGACACTGCATTATTATATGTTTTCGTTTATTTAATGTTTTTGATGGTGGATAACATACACTTATTCCAAGCACTATTTATTAACATCAACAATAGATTGATGATGAATAATATTTGAAAGATGCTCATTTTGGTAATGTTTACAAATAAATGTGTCAGATTGATTCGAATTTAACATTTATAATAAGCTAACGAGAGATATAAAAAAACAGTAACGGCGCGTAGCTCTGTTACTACATAATAGACATTGAGTGATGAAAAACGAACCAATCTGTATTAATAAAATAATATATCTCACCTGCCTGGGGGAATACAGTTTTATTAGCTCTTTGATCATACCACCCAGGTCGACATAAGCAAGTTTATGGCTTTTATGAACATGAGTTCAGACGCCATTTTATCTGATTGCAGCGCCATTTGCATTCGCGTGGCTTGCAGTGGAACTAAACTATGCGCCTCAGGACACTGTGGCAGGAGTCGGTCTCTTTATGACGACTCGAACAGGAAATATGAATGCATATTTTCAAGCGGTGCTTCTGAATCTTTTAAGTGATCGGCACCCCCAACAAAAAAAAATGTAAACGAGAATTTACTGTTATGTAGTTGCTCAACATCTCGTTTATGAAGAGAGACGGGTTTTTAAAAAAATACTAAGGCGGGACTAGTAGTAGTGTAATTTCTCTCACTAAGATCCTTTTTAAGACCAGATAGGTGTCTGAGGTAATTTAAGTCAACACCGCCATCCATATCTTTGAACAGAAATCAATAATTCGATTGAAAAATTAAACTGCCTGGACTGGGATTAAAACCCGTCCTATTCGCAACCTTATGACACTCGATCACGCACCAGACAATTATGCATACAATACATTGTTTTACGAATTGTTTGTTACTTCTGTTGTCTATAATAATCCTAATTTGAAAACAAGTCAAAATCGAGTCAAATTTATGTAGCGTAAGATTAACTAAAATAAAAGAAAGAAACCTCTCTCGCATCCCAGATTGAGAAACACTGGCTTAAAGGGTAAATTACGCAAATCAATTGAGCAAAATAATAACACAAGCTTACCTCAATTTAAATTAATCGTTGTGGTTTAAGGAATGACATTTAAGCACACGATTGACGCAGTCTTGCGGCTTGAGAAGAAACTGATTTTGACTCATAAATTAATTTTCGATTAAAATTGTTTAATACACCCAAGAGTATCATTCGAATTATTTACATATATGAAATTGATATTTTGAACTTTAAGAGCTATTCCAATTATTTGACAAATAAAGCAGCACCGCAGGAGAAAATAAAACATCAATATATAAACCATTCACATGCTCTTGGATTTGATGTCTAAGTGCAAAGATATTGTATGTTCAGTCCAGTAAGTCCAAATTTTTTTATCTGTACAAATATTATACATACATCTAAATAAAGTATTTAGGAAGATATTTTACCATGTAGATATATTAATAATATGTCTTTGTACAAGTATATAGTACGTCCAATCAGTTCTATAATCAAGTTAAAACAATACATTTCAGTCTCAAAATATCTCAATACTATCTCTAACTCATAAATTTTCGATAAAGCAGTATACATCACACACTTAAATTATCTTGGAATCTCAAATCTTAAAATTAGATTATCTCAACACACGAAAAATCGGTATATTTTCACTAAACTATCGATTTGTACCCTGGGATTGAAATCTTCTTATATTTACATATGTAAGTATGTATAACTTTTTGATCAAAGGCGACCAATCATATCTTTATTTCATCATAACATCTACATAATAATTATCATGTGAAGGGACATACTATATAAAAAAAACCTAAACGATATAAATAGAACAATAAAAACATTCTACCGCTTGTTATGCCTAAAAAGGAGAATCAATTACGTTTTTTATCGTTGTCTATGTTTTCACTGCCTAAATATTCCATAGATAAATCACTCATAGAGAATGTAGATCCGCGAGACCGTTGCCATAGAGATGACTCTGTCGCCATAATTATTACAGAAATAGATGCTTAACTGTCAATGCGTTTACATTCGGCGAAGTTTATCGAACATAATTTCCATCCAATTAGATATGCGTATAGTATCGCATGTTTTGTTAAAACTGTTTAATTAAATATGATTGCTTAATCGTAAAAAGTAAAGTCTTTAGAGGTTGTTCGAGTTATATATATTTATGGGGAACATTTCGTGTCTAGTTTTCTGAAAAATATTGAAGTATAATGAACGCAATCAAAACACTGTATTCTGCTAGTCTAATATTGTATTAATATTGTGAAACGCATTTTTTGTACGACTATAATAATTAATTAAAAATATAATAGACAAATTTTGTACACATTCCACAATTAATGTTTGAAGATCAGGTCCAGTTTCGTCAATCGCGAGCATTTTCAACTAATAAGAAAACTCTATAGCGTTATATTTTTAATCAATTGAAAATACTCGCGATGAGCAAAACCAGTTTTTGTCTTTTTATATAAAGTCATTCCACCAAATATTGAAAGTGAACACTTTAAAACACACATTTATTAATTCTTGTGGGTTTTACGTAAACGTATCAAAGTTCTTCTGAATTGATTATAATTAATATAATATAACTTGAATTTTCATATATGTATATAACTGGCAATCAATACATATTACACTTTTATGCTATTTAATCAATGTAAACCTTAACCATTTTTTGGTCGGTAGATGCGACAAAATCACACAAAAAAGACTTAATATGCGAACCTTACATGTCGTGGATGGACGCACGTGTCAAGGTCACATTGTAATAAACAGATGAAGCACTGGATTTTGAACGTACAGTATGTGAACAACGCGGTGTTAATAACGTTAATATAGTCCCAAAAATATTTTTTTATAAATATTCATTTATAAAACCGCATAACTTAGAAATCGCACAAAAACAAAGTCGCACAGATAGTGATTTAGTTGTATTTTTTGCTATATTTTTTTATTCATTCCCTCATGTCAATTCTTGGTTTGTATTTCGGGGGTGGTGAATGCCTCAATTAAGTTGAGAATCACTGTTATAAATAAACAGTATCAAATGTATACCTCGGTCCCTCGATTAAATTAGCTGGCAATATTGTGTGAGTGTCCTTCTATGAAGTAAATATCAACAACGAATTTCAGTGATAATATTTACTTCGCTGTGTCAACGGAGCATCGTATTCTCTGCCCACCCTGCTGGTCAATTGGCCGCCTACTTCACCCCCCCTAATTCCTTAGCGGGCGGTGAAATTGATCGGACAGCCAAACGCCCGGCTGGCAATTTTATTAATTTAATTTTTTAATTTTTTTTAAAAAAAAATATTTGGCATTACAGCTTGCGCAATGCGCCAAATATTCTGAGTTGCCCAAGTCACCGAGCTGGTAAATAATGTATCAGTTGTGCACAAAATCAACGATAAATAACACCCAGCCCAAGATCTTTTTTTCAATTGAAAAATCTAACCTTGCCGGGGATTGAACCCGGGCCCCGATTGCTAGGACAAAGCTCTTGCCACTAGACCAATTTTATTGCCGAATTCGGGTCAATTATTTATCATTATTATAACTAAAACGACGTTGAGTCGAAGTTATGTGACTATATTACAAAATAATATGCTTTGAAGTGTTCATATTTCATCTTAATCTTTAAGAGTATTCACAATACAGTCATTTTGATTTTAATAAATTTTCACATATAAAGTGAACGGTATAGTTTACCTGTTGATATTTATTTTATTTATGTATATATTACAAAACTCAAATATTACAAGTTTATTGCTTTTTCCATATCCGCTCCCTATTCGGGGGATATGGCCGCCACATGGTGCCTCCAAGTTTCTCTATCACCCACCAACATCCCCGCTTCTTCCCAGGTCATCCCGGCGTCCCGTAGCTTCCCTGAGTACATCCCATGGATGGTCATCAAAGGCTTTCCAGGGCGTCGGAATTCATCAGGTTATTGCTTTTGCAATGTAACAAATAATACAAAAATAATGGGAAAAAACTACATTGGAAATTGGCAACGAAGTTAACCGAGTAAGTTAGTAAGTAAGTAAGACAATATCAACTCTAACCTCACCCTCTGGTGGTATGAAGGATAAAGCCCAACATTTGCAATGCTCGATTGCTAATAATCTTATTGTGATTATTGAATGTCTTCTTATGGGCATATTTCGACCAAAAATAAAAACACTTAAAAGTTTACTATAAAAAAAGTCGCTCACAAAGTTAAATACTATTTATTTAATAAAACTAGATTGATATACTTAAATGAAACGGTACTGTAAAATGATTTAAAAACTTTAATGATCGCTTTTACTGTGTATAATATCTAATATAACAACAACTTAAATGAAACATAAATATCGATAATTACAGATTATTAAAAACATGTGTATGCACACAACCAAATACATAATACAAATTGCTAGGTACTGGATTCTGGGCTAGCATCAGTAAGGAATTCATTACGAAACTAAATCAACAGTTGGAAATATTTTATTGACAATAATCACATGTATCAATACGAACGCAAACTTAAGTTGAGGAGAAGCAAAATGCTCTCGATGGTATTTTATAAATATTCAGCTACGAAATCAGTTGGCTAGTTTGTATACTAAAAAACAGATTGAAATCTTTAGTGGTACTTAACATAAGCAGACCACATTCAAGGTGAAATAGTTAATTACTGCGCCATAAAAATATTTAATTTTTCACGGCTTCTGGTCATTTGATAAGAATAAATAACTGGCACAAAAATTTAAATAACAAAGTAATCAATTTTAATTGAGAATAAATTCTAACAGAGTAATCGCAAAATACACGAATGAAAATTATCATATCCGGCTTAAAATGCATCTAGATAATTTAGGTACGTATTTGGTACATATGTCCAACAGGGGCGGCTCTTGTTATTGTGCAATGGAGCACTGATCCCCCATTTATATTCAAGCAATATGCAATATCAAAATATGTATACCAATTTACTAAACGTTACATGCATGGCGTACAAATTATAATACATTTGTCTAAGTACAGCCGATGACACATGAGACTTATTCAGAGAGGACTTCTTTGTCAATTTCCAATGTAATTTTTTCACTCTTATATCCTTCAACTGTATAACTTTTTCATTTATTGTTTTTATCTTTTTTTCACATCACAAAAGCAATAAACTTATAATTTGTGATTTTTGTGATGTACATAAAATAAATAAATATATCGAGATGTATTTTCTGTCATGAATGAAAAAACAGTCACGCCAGTATTTATATCATGAGAATCCTGCCACTGGCCGCTACTGATTACGAATATATGGTAATATAGATCTCTTCAATAAATAATTTTGACAAGGTTACATGTTGTTTATGTATCCTGTGTTCAATGTCAATTTACGAATTAAAATTCGGCTTGCATTAAATCACTGTGTTCTTCGACCCAAAAGATCAAGCCGAAAATTATTTATCAAAAAAACTGAAAATATTCTTAAACTAAGACGTAATATTAATAAGCATACGCGAAGGCAATAATATATACATATATATACTTTTTAAATAAGATGGAGTATGTGCCCCCCCTAATGGAGGGGGGTATCTCATCATATTTTTGTCTGCTATAACTGCTGCTGTTTGATAAAAAGATGAGGCTCAAGGACAAGAATAATGCTTTGCTTGCTACTCTTTTTTAGACAGCACAATCACCCATGCCTTTGAACATTATCGATAAATTGGCTGTAAAAATGCTACTCGTATTGTGACTTGAGCCTATGAGGCCCGCCATGAAAGCTGACGACGTTGACCACTGCACGACGAATCCGAGACCCGATATAACAATAAATACCATTATGATTAATATTGAGTATTATGGTAAATAGCAGCTATATAATGTACTACACTAAAACAAATTAATTGAAAATGCAGTTGGCGTTGTTATTATTCGTCAGCCCAAGAACATTTTTAAAACTTTTAGTGTTGCGTCATTATTCCCAATAAACAAACAACTTCGATATAAATTATTCCATTTTTTGTATCTAGCGTGTAATAAAGGAATCTTATTAGAAATGCTGTAGAAAATATACTTCGTGGAATGATATGATCAACTCTTTCTTAGTCACGGCTCGAGTTGCTTCACCTTTTAACCACATTTCGACGATTGAGGATTTTACATCGTTTTTATAGACATTAAGAAAATTTTATGTGACGGACCACGTATTTCACAGTGAGATCATCGGAGCTTTACGAGCCAATTGCTCCAAATTTACCTTTTTATTGTGAATTTGGGAGTAATACTCCCAATAAAATAGCGTTTTGTTAAGTGAATGATGGTTGGAGAGAGAGGTAACATCACTTTGTGGTTATTTATTGCTGAGGTGTATATTTAAAACGGCAATTATATTGTGTGGACTACGACAGGGATTGTAAACAACCGATATTTAATATTGTATACAATGTAAAATTATTTCATATTAATATTATTGATTTTAAAATGTACCATATAACATATGCGTAAACAATTATTTAAAATTCTAACATACCTATGTGTTAAAAAAAGTTACATGTTGAATATGTCAATATCAAAGCTTTTCTGACATCATTCCTCTCTGTAAGTATTAACTTCTACAGAAGAACTTTATCAAGTCAACGTTAAGCTCTAATTGATTCTTTTAATAATTACGTATCATTGATTGAGTAGGCATTTACTTGGTAGAACTCCATTATAATACGGAAAGAAAAATAACAATGTATTTTAATTCTACATAAATTATTTTTAAATATTTGTTGATAGCTATTTCGGCTTACGCCTTCGTCAGAACTATCTGACTAGTTCTGACGAAGGCGTAAGCCGAAATAGCTATCAACAAATATTTAAAAATAATTTATGTAGAATTAAAATACATTGTTATTTTTCTTTCCGTATAACTACGTATCAGTTATAATTAACTGTTTAGATTTGTCAGTAATTGCCTTTCGATTGCTAATCTATGTGAGACCCCTTAGTTAAAATCATTCTCTAGCAGGTATATTTATTGCTAATTCTGGTAAAAGACTCTTTTAAAAACCTATTTGCCAACAATTTTATTTTTAAATTTAATCTGAAATTTACTCATTTATTTAAAGTTTTTGTTGTTTTATTAATATACGAAACAGCAATAATACGAGATACATTTTAAAAGTAAATGAAGAATAGGCTGAAGCAAATATATGTAAACCTTGCATTTATTTAAAGTTGTATTATATAAATCAGTGGTCTGATGAACATGTTAAAATATATACTTGAACTTAAAACTTCACAATGCTCAATATTAACTAACCCTTGCCACCAGTGACGGCTGGTGACAAGGTGCAGAATGTCCGAAAATTAACTATTTTTCCGTACTACGGAAGAGAAACAGTTATTATAACATCTGAATTGAAAGTCCATGCTATAGAAGTGTTTTAAAATCCAATGAATAGGAAAGAACTCTTGCAAAATGGTTGAATCTTCCATTGCACCCCCATGTTAAAACCATATCACTTGCAATTTCAAAAAATAGTCGAAAATCGTTGTCATAGTAGAAACGGTGTAGTCACATATCATATTCTTCGAGTTCGAAAGCATTGGTGTATTAATTAGGATATGAATCGTTTTTTGAAGATATAAATATTACAGAACTACGGTTTTTTGTCGACATTACTTAAATAGAATAAATTCCTTTTTGATATATCGAGTTCGAAAGCATTGGTGTATTAATTAGGATATGAATCGTTTTTTGAAGATATAAATATTACAGAACTACGGTTTTTTGTCGACATTACTTAAATAGAATAAATTCCTTTTTGATATTCAAAAAAAAGTTGACGATCGCATTCGTACATATCGGTTTTATACAAACGTGACCTCGATCGGTTGATAAAAATAATATCTTTTATTTTCAGACAAGAAAACGAGCATCGTGTCTAACGAAAAATATAAAAAAAGACTAATTCAAGTCTTCGATATAATATGGTTAATGGATCCGGACGAGCAAAATTATGGCCACATTTTGCGCCCATCAATAAGCAAACACGCACCAAAAAGACATCCAACCGAACAAAAATAAAAACAAAATGTTTCAGTACCGTAAAACCGGATGCTTTCAACCGTCTTTCTTTCAAACACCTGATACATAATTTATTATTTTAAGTTTTTATATTAATCCATCACTTAAAATTTTTGATAATAAAATATATTCATGTCTTTCTCGCAAAGTGGACCATTTGGATGCTTATTTAAAACAGAACATGTTTGAAAGATAACTGGCTTTACTGAATTCGCTGAGCCTTTCTTTTCAGGTACTCTATAAAGGTATTACATCACGAGATTGGTAAAATACAAGAAGTAAGGTTATCACTTTTTCTATTTCCTGTATTCAATGGGGTACGGAGGTGTGAAAACATTAAATAGGTACATTCATGTCTTTGACTATTGAGTCTTTGATTACCTGATAGGGCGCCACACAACTTATTTCTTGTATATTGCTCAATATTGTTTGAAGGCTACACATCAATGTCACTATCATTGTTAAAATGCCAATAAATTGTATTTCTATGATGTAGAATAAAATAACTTACATATCTCTCTAATAACTGTTTTTGATTGTTCAAACGAGTTGTGTATTAACAATTCTTCGCAACTGTCGCTTTAACAATATTTACTAGCGCAGCTTAACTTTCTGTCAGTCTTGGCCACTGTCGTCTAACTGACAAGACTTGTCAGCTAGTCAGGTAAAAATCAATATGCCCAATCTCTTTCATGTGCACTGTGTGAGAATAGATGGTACTCTGCCTGTACCTAGATACTTGATGTCATAAACATCAGTGAAGATTGATAATCACTAGCCTTTCAATTTTAAGTTGAAGATATTTAAATGTGTAGCTTTGTATAAAATAAAACTTTTCCATATTGTCGCGGAACATAGTTTGGGAAACCCTGGTCTATTTGATTTATGTTACATGTTGACTGTCACAGAAGCTTCTGAAATTTTACTCTCTTAACTGCAGTAAAATGAAACAATATTTTATGAAGCTGCGGAGAAAATAATAAATATTGACAGAGAATATCGAAGTAGGTAATTTGACGAGCTGAATATTCCATCCTTTCATACAAACATTTTATGTGACTTTAATATGCCCGTTATGGTATATGACTTCACGTTTATGCAAGCCTGCATAGTATTATGCAACAGTAACAATGCATCGTTCAAATTCCAGAATACAATGCAATGAGTTACGGAATCGTTTCCGTCTGAAAAAGTCGGCGAATTGCATCCGCGGAGGAGGGAAGAATCGGATTAAATCTTTGGACCCTTCCCAATTTGGGTAACCGGTCCCTTCCACCGCTGGCATCTTCCACCTTCGTCTTCCATCTCGCAGCAGCAGAAACGTTTCCATCGCGGATGTCTGCTGACCGAACGGAGCTGCCTCTCGACGGTGCGATGTGGCAGGCGTCAATAACCGAAGTCGCCAAATAAAACAATTGTGATTCCATTTCGAGAATTCTGCGGTTTTTTCGGTTTTGTTTTTACTCTGTTACATTTATGATTTGTTCTAGCCGACAAAAATCGTGCTCATTAGAGATTAGATTAGAGTAATGATGAAATAAAATGGTTAACCGAAAGCAAGAAAAAAGCTGCGTAGAAATCTTGCTGGACATATCCACTCAATATTCGAACCTCACAACAAAAACTATACTTCAACAAAAAGGAATAAAGCACTAAATTTAAAAACCCATATACAAATGTCGGGTCTGTCGTCGAGTGTCAGTGTAATTGGCAGATTGAATTTTCAATCGATAACTTGATTTCTATTAGGAGACATGGATTACTGTGTTATCCGAAATTTCTCTCACACACCCATCCAATCCTAAAAACAGGACGTAGCAAAAGCGATTGACTAACCGCGAATTTTGTCTCTTGGAAAAGGAAAGATTGAGTGACTGAGAAACAAGCGGTTATCATAAAAACCGTTTTTTCAATAAACTGCGCCAGGAGAACAATTCAAATTTGACATTGAAGCTTCATCGAGCACTCAATATGTGCATGTCAATATCTTAAATTAAGTAAGTATAATTCATAAAACTGTTTGATCATGATGTGATTGTTGTGTACATACGTACAGTGTCCTTTTTTAAAATAATGTTATTCATTGTAGAAATGGTTTTTTCACTTCGCTTCCTCCCATTACTGTTCCACGGTTTTCAAAACGAATTTTATCATCAATTGAATAATAACTTTAATCTTTATCTCGAGTTACTAAAATGGTGTCCGAATCACATAATTCACGGTCATTCAAAACAGCGTCATTACATTCGAAAGGGTCAATAAGAATACTATCTTCTCGATATCATTTGTTGCGGCTTTCACAGCGGAAATGCAGAATGGTTATTATGACATCAACAAAAGATGGCGCGCTTCTGGCGCGAGGAATATAATACAAAAAAGCGGCACCGGTGCATTACCATATTCGGTAACATAAATACCAAGAAACATTTCTCCGCAACGGGTCATGTTTATAAAGGTCTTGCCGACCGTTAGCGACCAAACCCATCGGACGGGAGACGAGCTCTGGACCGGGAGTGCGAGGCGCGGAATCTCAAGGTGAGGGGACGGTCAGCTGATACGCCGAGGGCCACCGTGAACGAACTTACCGATTTATTGTTTAATTACTGTACAAACTATGCGTCACCTGCAGCCGATTGTGTTTTAAACATCTTTACAGTAACAACATTGCATCAGTGTCGCTCTGCATTGGGTCAATTGAATATCAATCAGCATTTGAAAGCATTATGAAGAACAGTATTGAAATTGTTGATGACAGCAGAGCTAAGCCAATTCTTTTAACGGATTTGGTTTTCATAGCTTTGGTGCTGTTTGGGAATAGCTTGATATGAAAACAAAAATTTTGTGGCACTATTTACTCATTTTTTTCTGATAGAGATCAGGACCGGTTTCACGCATCGCATCGCGAAATGATGATAGTCAAGTATTCACTAAACAGTGCCTCAAACATCAGTTATCAAGTTTTTTTCCAAACACCGCGGATAAATGATAACATATTAGTTTAAGAAATAAAAAACTAGTCAACAAATAAACATAACGCTGCCGAAATTAGAAAATTAATATATCTTTTAATCCATATCCGCTCCCAACGAGGAGCATATAGGCCAGTGGTTCTCACGGAAAATTGCTCTGTGGCCGCATCGTCAGCATAAATGGTCATAAGAAAATGTCTGGTGGCCGCACCAAATTTTTGTTTTTCTGTTTGTTGTTTGTGAGGTATGTCAAATGGACCTAAACATGCTTGTCATGTAAATATCAATTTACTATTGGTATTAATTGCGTCTTTTCTTATCAATTTTCCGAATCTTTGTTGACAAATTAGCCTGAAAGTCAAAAAAAAATTCAATAGCAATATTTTCCGAGAAGCTGTCGGTGGCCGCAGCCAAGTCCTTTGGTGGCCGCACATGATAACCACTGATATAGACTCTTCACGGAGTTTATCTCAACATATGTTTAATAGGGGAACTGCTTGTTACTCAGTCGCTCGACCTCTCTTTTTCGAAGAGAGTAAGGATACAAGGACTAAGACAGGGCTAGCGGTCAGCTGATCGCTCTCGCTATGCGCCGCTTCTGGGATCGGAATGATGGCAAAGGATTTTTAGCCAGGGAGGTCCGACACTTAAGCCGATGACGTTGATTTAAAATTAAATCAATATTTGTCAGTCAGGTTGTATCGTCTATAGTAATCGGTATGATTAAAAGAATTATATAAAACAATTTGAGCGACTTATTATGAATATGACTTTGATATTTTCAATAAGACGATGAGCGAATTCTGAAAAATGTACGGCTTTTTGGGATATATAATTGCACATGCTACAAGAATATTAGACGAAATTCACGAAACGCAAATCAGCTGTCTCGATTTCTACGATTTCTAGCTTCTACCGATTTAACGATTTAATTCTAACGATTTAATTTTTTAACCCTTATAAATTCTGTATGATTTACCCGAAACTACAGAGGATGATGGATAATCACATTAAAATTACATGATACTTTGTATTCATTGAATTAAAAATATCAATCTTCGATAATATCAAAATATTTATTACCGCTTTGGAATAAAAAAAAATATTCATACATTTTTAGTACCTTTTCCACATAAAATTTATTTGATCAGGACCGGTTTCGCTCATGGCGAGCATTGTCAACTGTGGAAAAAGTACTAAAAATGTATTATAATTTTTATTATAATGCCTTTCCACCAAGTATTGACAGTGAACACCTTAAAAGTGACCGCTTTGGAAGTTATGCAAAAAACCTTTGATTAAACAGTAAGAATGTACTAAAAACCCGTTTTAACAAATATAGTAAATTGATACTCTAATTTTCGAAAAATACCGCCGTGCTTGAAACTTTATATTAATGCTAACAGAATTGTTTATGATTATATACATAGATAAAAATATTTTGATGGTAACGACATTGAAAAATATTATTTTCACTTGATCAATCATTAGAAAACTGATAATAAAAACTGTACTTTTCAATGTGAAATCAATTTATCTTATCGTTCGATAACTATCTAGGAATTTGATACGAAATCAATGACTGTAAAAATATTGTATACTGTTGCGTTAATAATGATAAAAATGTTGACAAAAATATCAACAACGTTCCAAAGTTTAAATTCCGACAGCGCATTCTCTCGTCCGTATTTCACATTACGCTGTTCAATTTCCAGAGAACTGTTATATAATGGTTGGTGTATTGGATAAAGCTTCGGCTTGAAAAACGTGTGGAGTCGTTGTATTGCTGCATTTAAACCACGAAAAAAATAAATTTCAGATTTATTTTAATGAAAAATCTACAGTATAAAAGTACATTATTTAATATTTAAAAAATATATGAAAAGGACTCACCTTATTCTCGCAGGATTCGTGGCAGACATACTTGCAAACTGTAAATGGAAAATAATTTTGTTTATTAAATCATATTTAAAGAAAATATTTAATACCTATATGGTAGTAAGTGGTTCGCTACCAATGAGGAGCACATGAAATCGAAACGTAATTTATCTTCTCCGCCTTTTGTTACTCAGTTGGTCAACTTATCTTTTTTTAAAGTGGTAGGGTTATAAAGAGAGGGCTAGTGGTTAGCTTCTCGCTTTTGCTACGGCCCGTTTTTAGGATGTGATATGTGTGAGAAGGAATTTTAGATGCTTAAGACAGAAATATTATTTAATATAATATATACGGTTTCCAAAGTTTGGAGTTTCTAGGGGTAATGTTTTTTTCTTGATTTGGTTGTAAATTCACAACAATTTATTTCAATTCATCAATTGGTACCTATAAGATACGTCAACATATGAAGACATTAAATATAATACGGAAAGAAAAATAACAATGTGTTTTAGTTCTACATAAATTATTTTATATATTTGTTGATAGCTATTTCGGCTTACGCCTTCGTCAGAACTATAGTTCGAAGGCGTAAGCCGAAATAGCTATCAACAAATATATAAAATAATTTATGTAGAACTAGAATACATTGTTATTTTTCTTTCCGTATTATAATGGAGTTCTACCAAGTAAATGCCTACTCAATCAATACATTAAATATAATAAAAAAAATCTATTAGAAATTCCAATAGAAATTACATTATTTTAGAACTTATAAATTAATATTCTAATGGCATTCCAACACGATGTTATTTGTCATCCGGCCCGCCAAGTTTTTAAAAATTTAAATCCGGCCCGTTTCTCAAAGTCTGATGACCCATGCACTGATCTAGTGGTCCCATAGCCATTTCTGTAAGCAGTTTAAAATACCCCACATGTTTGAAATTATTTCAACTCGATTGAAAAGTATAAAGTGTATTTGTTTATATTAACGAAATTAGCAGCTTAAAAAATCATGGCGCCGTTAGACTTTTGGCGGTTGAGTGACTGGGGGGGTCCTTTGTTGCTGTTGCCACATCATTGCGATGCTGTGGTAAATAATACAAACACATTTAACATTTAATTGAAACGCAATGTGTTTATGAAGCGATGACATCATGAATGTAAAAAATAGCGTCTGCTTAGGTACACACTTGGAACACTGTCGAATGAGTATAATCGTATAATGTCAATGCAATTTAGAAAAGATATTCAAATATTTTTTTCATGTTCTCTTACAAACTCTTAATAAATTCAACAATACATAATTTGTTTGTATAGTCGATAGCTATTGCGGCTGTTATTGCCAAGTTCTGACATGACTGATAAAAATAATAACAACATATTTATCTTTTTGCACCTCTTTTTTAACCCTAGTACACTAGTAGGACAAATTAAACGTCATTTCAATCAATATTTATTTTTTGTTAAATACATACATGTCCATTCTCGATGTGGAGCATATGGCTCCGTAATGGAGATATATAACCATTTTTTTCTACTAGAAATGATCGCTCAATCTCTCTTCAGTGCGATGGGAGAAGGAATAGAAAGGATAAGGCTAGGACAGGACCAGTGGTTAGTTTGTCGCTCTCGCTACCCTCGCTTACATGTTCGCACAGGTGGCAACGAGTTTTTAGACAGCATAAACACCCATGCCTTCGAACAGCATAGATAAATCGACTGAAAAAAATGCTGCCCGTGCTGGAAATTGAACCCGTGAGGTCTGTCACGGACTCCAACTTCGTTTACCTCTGCACCACGGACCCGGCAAATACAATACAAATTATTGATACATAATTGAAATTCACACTAATGTACAAGACTGTCATGGGCAGTTAACAATTAGCACATTATAAAATATATTTTCTAAATAGACATATAAGCGTACGGCCTGGGTACCAGCGTACTTTACTGCGCAGCGTACAGTCTAGCGGGGGTCAAAATCAGATGATCTCATAGGCTCCCTTCCGCCACCGCCCCTGTAAATCGAATTAAAGCCAATGAGGCCCCCGGCATTTGTACAGCACGTGTTTGGTCGATGATCTGTACGCTATGCTGTAAAATACGAGGACTGGTGTATTGCCGTTGTCAACTGCAAGACGGAGGAGGGAAGATTTTCTAAGCAAAATATTTTTTAAATGTGTCTTAGTCAGAATAAGATCGATTTAATAGTATATGTTTTCAATTACCTCTGCAGCATGATGCAGGACCAACCAGTGGTCGGTGGCAAGCGTGACAGGGACGTGCACGCTTCACCCGTTTGCTGCGAAATTCGTGCCCAGGAGTTGACCCCACGCCCACGAGCGTCAATGGAGTGTTGCCCGAGCCCACAGGTGCGATCACCTGCTTTGGAGATTTTTCCTGAAAAAGAAGAAAGAGTTTCAAATTAAGTCCATTTAAAATTTTACATTTTGTTATCTGCAACAAAGAGCACACCTTTTCAATAATGCAATGATCTCTTTGGTAACTATCACTTTTTTGGTTATGAATAATGTTATACATATAGTCAATAAAAATAGCGCGCATTTATCTAAGTTAGCTTGCAAGGAGAAAGTGCAATCTACAAGAAGGTATCGAGATTCATGTAAACATGTGAAACTTTATTTATTATAGTATTGCTACCCGGCTTCGCTCGGACTAAGCGACCAATAATTATTTAATGTTATATCACTCCCAAAGAATTACAGACCCACATACATACATACATACATACGCCGTTTCGGTATTTCTAGTATTGCTTCCCGGCTTCGCTCGGACTAAGCGACCAATAATTATTTAATGTTATATCATCCCAAAGAATTACAGACCCACAGCATACATACATACGCTGTAATGGTAATTCTAGTATTGCTACCCGGCTTCGCTCGGACTAAGCGACCAATAATTATTTAATGTTATATCATTCCCAAAGAATTACAGACCCACAGACATACATACATACATAGGTACGCCGTTTCGGTTTTATATATAAGATATCGGTGTTGTTTGGCGCATAACCTGATAACTGATATTTGAAAAAAAGTGCAGTATATACTTTAAAATATAATTTAATTATTAAAACTCCTCAAGACCGTTAGTATTTCTATGATTCGTAGAATATCTGACTATTTGTTTGTTCTCACTTATTTTTTCATAATTGTTTGAATATTCCTTCCGTAAACTCAATATTTTGCAGTTGCAACACCGATATACCTACATCGTTAGCACATGCACCGCGATATCTATTGAAACAATGCTTGCATTAAAGATGTCGCAGATTTCATTTGCGATATGCAAAATTTTTGAGTAATTCCTACAATGGTTTTATCAATAAAATTCACGGTTGAATATGGGAAAAAAAATCATTAATCGAATGCATTTTTGAAGCACTGCCTTAATTAAGCCGTAACATATTCATCTAACCACATACCTGTGACAGTTTAAACGCGAGGTGACTGATGAATAGATTTGTGCAAGGCCAAACTTGATTTTTTTATATGTATTTTTTAACTGCACAATTTTTGTAGAACATATTTTAACTTTATAAACAAAACATCAGATTAAGAAGATCCACTTTAACACATTATGTAACGGATTTTGGTTTACCAGTTATCAGTATGTGAAATCGAGGATTCACTTTATTATTTAGGATTTATCTCACATTTTTCATCACCGATGGATGATTACAATCATATTGAAGAATGAATATTTTTTTTCAATAAATATCTATTGCACGGTAGCGTTAAAATCGACAAGTGCCAACGATAAAAACCAGTGTTTTCTCTGCAAGATAACACGATATTTACTCGATAAATAATTTTAATGAAACACGTTTTTTCCCAGCGATAGGTTTTATTTATTGACTTGCCTGATCGTTATAAGATGATTAATGGATAAAGTAAACCGTAATCACTCAATATCAATCAAAATTACGTCAAATGAAAAAAGCTGATATTTCTACCATATACTCGGCCATAAAACCCAATGAAAGTTGGTACACAGGTACGCCACTGTTTTTTTTTAAGCCAAGTGTTCTGAAAATGTGAAGCATTTGAATTGTTTGCAGGTATTCTCAACAGTAACTGTTTTACGATATCTGGTGTTTATTTAATCGCTCAACATCCCTTTTTTTGATAATAAGGATGTGTCGGGCTAAAACCTAGTTGGAATTACAATTTACTTTGTAGAACTCAATACATCATACGTTTGCTTAAGAGCTGTGATGGGAAGAAATTAATTCTTACAAAACGTAAAAATATATTATATTCGACAAGCTAGTGCCAGTTTATACATACGGCGGTACTTTTCCAGGAAGATTTCACTGAACTAATTTTTCGTGTGGCGTGGTTAATACTGGCATAACGTCACACAATCCTTTTAAGAAAGAAGCTGCACCTCCTTCGCGACACAGGCAAAATTATATTTGACATATTTATATTATTATAATTATTTTTTTTAACCATGTCCGCTCCCAACTTGGAGCATATGGACTCCTCACGGAGATAATCTCAACATTTGTTTTTTCTACGAGAACTGCTTGTTACTCAGTTGCTCAACCTCTCTTTTTCTGAAGAGAGTAGGGATGAAAGGATACGAGGACTAGGACAGGACTAGTGATTAGTTAATCGTTGTCACTATGCGTCGATTTTATTTATTTTTTGGGATCGGAAAGGTGGGAAGGGATTTTCAACACCATGCCTTTGAAAAGATTTATCAATTTGAAAAAATCCGCTCTTACCGGGAATCGAACCCGGACGATCCGGCACGCAAGCCAACGCCGTTGACATTGCGCCACGGACCGGACAAATTATAATTTACGCTTAACAAATGTAACCATCGCTTCCTTTAATCTTATTATGGGAACACGCAAGAAATTTTAAATGAGTAAATCGGTACTTCGAGTATAATATAACTTATTGAATATTGATTGTGTATAAATAGGGGTACAGTGCACCATTGCACCATGAAAAGAAAGCTCCCTGTTTTGAGCACAAAATCTTACATTGATTCGTGACTTATGAGCAGTTTCATAAGACTTGGTTGCTATGCGTCAAATTGTGTTAAGTTATAAATGAATGACATATCACAGCATATATGTACGTTCATTTACGTTCAGCATTTTTTTTCAAATGACGTCTGCTCCGTATATGGAATATGTGGACTCATAATGGAGATTATCTAATAACATTAGTTTTATATGAGAAGTACTTTTTACTTAGTTGATCAGCATTTATTTTTCGAAGAAAGTTAGCTCATAGTGCTTAGCTTATCGTATTCAGGTTCGTCTCTTTCAATGACTCCAAACGGGAATCAATAATTCAATTCAATTATCCGTACTGGGATTCTAGCCTGTGAGTTTGGCAACATAAGTCAGCGACGTTAACACTAGACCACGAACCTCGAAAATTGAGGAAATCATAATACACACGAGTCACATGAAGACTATTTCATAAATGTTGATAAATAGAAAAAAGATTTATCGGTCTAAAATTAACTTGTCAGCTGAAGTTTTTCCCAACCCTGAATTATACATATGCTTAAAGTTTAAATTCATTATACGCACGATTCTATTTTATGTGCAATAGAAGCATGCATAATATGCATCTATCATCCATTTTATCGAAAGATGCTTTGGTCAGCTGTCATTATTTACTACCTCTGCACTTAAAATCCAACCAATTATTATTGCAGTGTGCATTACTCTTTTGTTATGGTTTGTTATTTTTCTAAAGCAACACGTGCCACGATTGTTAACTCTGAAGGCATTACTCCGCCATTGACGAAGCTAACGCTACAACATTCGCAGCTGTCCTGGACGCCAGTTGCCCTAGTGTTGTAATGCGAGAGCTGCTCCAGCTGCGTGTAAAAAAATGGGCCACATTTCAAGAATAACAACCAAAAGCCGTCATCGCGAGCCTCAATAAGTGAGTAATTTTAAACCATAAACAAAGTCGGAATGGAGAAGCAATATAATTTTCAAATAATAAATAATTGTAAATGCGAGCAGCGATGAGCGAAAACGATCCCGATCTTTACAAAATATAAAAATGATCGCTGTTCAAAACAATTGTGTTTTATTTATTTTATTATAATAACTGTACTTCCACAAAAAAAATACTATTACAAGTGTAATTTGCCAAAAATAATGTACATATTTTGTTCTATAAGCTTTATTGAAATAATTTCGATATCTTTTTTGGAATCACGTCACCGATAGAAAACTTTGCATTATTTAAAATCTTAAATTATACAAATCAAAAAAATGTGTGGTATTGCAGCTTATAATATCCAAGGCGTCAGATTTTTTAAAATTACACTTGAGAAATTCGCCCAAGATCTCGACCCCGTACTCATCGAATTGATAGCCCTTTCCAAGAAGATGGGCCGACATGCAAATGCGGCGAAATACAGGATGTTGACCACATACTGTGGGATTGTCCATTAATGTCGGGAGAAAGAGAAGAGTTGCTCAAGGTGGTAAGACCTTCTGTCGGACCCACGGGACATGCGGACTTGGTGGCTAGTAAATTGAATTACGCGGCCTTCAGCAAATTTGCGGCGTCGTACGGCAACAGAGCGGACCTATTCGTATAGTCCCCCCGCTTCGCGATCGGAAACTAGAGTCATTTCACTGTTTTGCATTTTTAATATTTTAAACTTAAATGATAGAGACAGTCAGCACACTTAAGTGCAAGCCTCCAAGTACTTGAGCTTCTGCTCTCGGACAATTCCTGCGATCAAAACTGAACAGATACGCTTCACGTTGTTACGCCACGGGACACGTCTGCTGAAACCAGAACGTACGGCCGTGGCGGGTGGTGGTTGGGAACAACGCAGCCCTTTCCAAGAAAGTATTTTTCATTATCATACGTATTAATTATTGAAACAAACTTTGTACAAAACTATGCTTAAAAGAGCTTTGTCAAACGATCAGCAGGTGCTTTGTTCAAATCATGGCATAGTCAATATAAAAAGTTGATTTCAGCTGTGCTGTTTTGCTCAAATCTCCTCGAGTTGATAGCTATGGATTTGAAATATAAAAATAGCAATGAAAATGTTTGAAGTGTTATGAATATTCTATTATAAATTATTTAACCAATATTGAAAATATATTTTATTCATTCAAATTTAATTTTAAATTCGGTAAGTGGCATTCCAGAACTGTGTTGTCCATTTGAACGATTCGGCTGTTTGTCAAAGAGCTTATTGTGTTGATATAACATAGAAGAAAACCGCGATTAGGGTAGGTTTAAATAAACACAGTTGCATCACCTCAAGCGCCCTCCTATTTCACAGACAGACTATTAAAATTATATTGTGTTTAATCCACGACCCTCTTAATAAATTCCCTCCCCTCCAAAGAGGGCTGCAAGTGAACAATGACACTTTAGGGTGTGTTCTCCTAGCGTCAATCTTGCAATATATCAAGGATATACAATGAAAGGCGAAACCTCAAATAAATACGGATACCAGACGAATTACCTTGATTAACTCCGAATAAAAGGATGTGAAATTTTGGGGGAACACTTTGAGGGAGAACAGGATATTGTTTTTTTATTATTCTTTAGTAAGGACGTGGTAATGGATTGGGCGCACCCAAAACATAATAATGGCGTATTAATATGAGTAATATTATGACTAACCAAAAAAGGGAGAAATTACTACAGCTGGAAATAAATCTTATATATATAACCGAAACGGCGTATGTATGTATGTATGTCTGTGGGTCTATAATTCTTTGGGAATGATATAACATTAAATAATTATTGGTCGCTTAGTCCGAGCGAAGCCGGGTAGCAATACTAGTCTAATATACGATATATTTTATTTCAGGCAATATTGCCCTCTCCACTTTAACTTGCGTAATACTTCTTCAGACGAATGACTCATATGTAGTCAACGTTTATTTCTCATTGTTTTGATCGATTATAATTTAATTAATATACATGACAGCAAATACCACTTTAACTTGCTACCCGGCTTCGCTCGGACTAAACGACCAATAATTATTTAATGTTATATCATTCCCAAAGAATTACAGACCCACAGACATACATACGCCGTTTCGGTTTTATATATAAGATACTTACAATAAATGCTTGCAACCTAGAACGTGGGTAAATACAAATAACTATAACTCTTAAATACACTAAGTATTGTTAGTGCATATAAAGTCGACTTATGGTAAAACAATAGCACCATACTATAAAGTCTAATCTACATAAGTTATGCTATCGTTTGTTGCATTCGTTTTCCGTCTTGTTTGTGTAACCATATCCGCTCCGTATATATTATGAAGGATATAGATTTCAAAAGGGATTGATCTAGAGTCTAGACAGAAATGGTTTGACGAGAACCACCAGTTATTGAGAGAGTAAGGATACAATGGTGGGGCTAAAACTGGACTAGTGGTGAGCCAATCTCGCCTCGCCCCTTGCATTATGATCCTATGGATTGCATATAATTCCGACATAACAGACGTTCATGTCCGTAGTGGTACTAAGCTGTATTCAACGCCTTAACCAAACGGCTACAGGAATCTAAACGCCACAGATGGGAATTGAGTATCAAGGTTTTAATAACGTATAAGTTATTCTCATACATATGTGTACAATTTTATGAAAACTGTACTTATATGTTTTGTACCGTTATTGAAGTGTACAGTCGACATCCGAGCTCATGGATCTAAACACGTGCCTAGATCGTATATCCAATGTGATATCATACAAATATAGTTAAACGTCGCGTACAATTGCGATGCCAACAACACTATTGTTATTTTATGATTATTAGTTAATCTTCCCACGATCGGGTTACCCTAAATTATATCCTCTAAATATGTAGTTATTTGTTCAACAGCGGTAATTTTTTCTAGTGCCTAGTATGATGAAAGTAAATTACTTTTAATTGAGAAAAATTATATGGTCAATTACCCGGATTAATGGGTGAAATTGGTGATGCCCCAAGGAAGAAGTCGAAATCGAGCCATAAACAATAGCATTTTAGTAGAGTAGTACACTGAAAATGGAACGCTCGAGAAATTTAAAATTCCCGCAATATTTAACACTGTTAATTTTTTTAAATAGACAACAAAAAAATTATAATAATGCTGCACTAAAAAATAAGCAGAATAAAAGAAAATGTTAGCTTTATCACGACTGTAAATATTTTTAATTGATGGCAGTCGATTATAATTAATAGACAAGTAAATATTAAAATACACAAAAAAAATCTAAAACAGTGACGTCAAGACATCTACACACTTTTTTAGGATAAAAGTGATTATTTGCAGCTCGTTAGGTCATTTCAATTCCGAGTTATGATGGAATGATAAAGTTGGAGTAGGTAAAGGTAATAACTAAAAAAGAGCAGTACATCAAATTGTTTGCAGGCCTGTAGCCGACTGGTAATCGCTTTTAAACGTTCCTCATATTCGTTTTCGGCGTCACTAAGTAAATTCAAATATTCGAAAATCTGTCTGACATGTACATTTCCCTAAACCTATTCAATACTGAAAAACGGGGCGTTTCATAATCTATTATAAACCTTCTTTATAAATTTTACTTTCAATTTCTGTGTATGGTAAACATTGTACAAATAATCACAAAAAAGTGACTACTATTATGCTTGTTGTTTTCAGCATTAATCCAGCAATTCGTAACTTTACGAAAATCTATGAATAATGGAATTCCATTAGCTATTACTACAAAAAATATTACCTATAGTTTACAAGATATTCCGCTATAAGAGAACGTAAAATACCTTTGATAATTACAGAATGCTTTGCTAATGGAAAAGAAAACAGAGCATAAAACATCACAAATGACACAAGACAAATATAAAGCATTTATGCAGCAAGAGCAGAAACGTGCGATAAATCCATATGCACATAGTCGTACATCATAAATGCACATGACAAGAAAGTATGCACTTCGTAACTGCGCAAACATCATCAAAGATGCATTAAATCAACAACGTTCAAGTTGAGCGGTTTTTGTAATATCCCATTTACTTACAACATAAATTCTCTAAAGACCGGATGACGTGTACAGCAAGCGGATGAATTGTTGTGGGGGTGGGGAACCTGCGCAAACCAAGGTACTCATGTGTGGCTTTTTTGACCGAATTCAAGCTTTCTATTTTAACGATTTCTATTCAATAATATTAATGTAGACAAAATCTCAAGTGTGTATGTTTTTGAACCCGTGATCTTCAGGCGCGACTTATTGTTATGTATTTGTGTACTTCTTATCAGGTGATAATGCTTGCGATGAGCGAAACCGGTCCTGATCTAAATAAATTCAATGTGGAAAAAGCACTAAAAATGTTTTATTATTTATATTATAATGCCATTCCACCAAGTATTGATGGTGAACACCCTAAAAGTGAAAAATTAAATTTGTTCATAATCATCGTTTTGACATGAATTCAAAAATTATAGATAAATTATTAAATTTGAAATATGTTATCGAAGTTTTTTCATTCCAGCTTTCAACATAAAACATACCAGTTTGTTAGTCATGCATATTATCATTTCTCTTGTGTTCATAAGTGAATATTTTTTGTCCCACTAAACATTATCCGTTCTTAATTCGTTCGTTCATTACATTATTTAATTAAATTTAAGAGATAAATCAAAGCGCTATTTTTCCGTTGAAAAACAGCATATTTCTATATTTGAATAAGATTTATATAAATTAACCTTGTCTATAAATACGTAATAAATTTCCAGTTCCAAATTCAAAATTTAAAATTTTATAAACCCATACAACTATATTTCATGTGAATAACCGTGTGATATAGGTTAATGATAATTTTGTTTCTAGCAAGTGAATCTCAAACTGTCCTCACGTTCTGTAGCATCAAAATAAAACGCGTGTCTACCCTTGGGGAGTTTTGAGATGTTTGTAACTTTAAGTAGGGCAAAATAGCTGTGAGAATTTAAAGTTTATTATTTGAGAAGAATGTTTGCAAATCCTCCATTAACGGGAACGGCTCAACTTTTTAAGGAATATTCTTGTTTTTTATGGCATAATAGGCAGTTAAAATGTGATAAGAAAATTATTACCGTATTAAAAACTCCGATCATGGCTTTGTAACAGGTAAATTTAGTGCGTCAGAAATTTAGTTTTGTGTAGTGGAAGATAATTAATATATCTAATAGGAAAATCCTCTTACTTTGTTCTTTATTTTAAGCTTTTAGCGGTGTCAGAAGTAAATTATTATGTTTTTTTTTATAACGGTATTAATAATTGAATAATTCCCTAGTAGCTTGGCGAAATTACGAATTGCACGAACATGCACAACTTTTGGTTGTGGTCCGTCCTAACACTTGCCTCGCTGATCCAATCACATGATGAAGATGTGTATTATCGCTGTATGGGGGACCGATGCTGGTAAACCCTCATTTCCATTTCGTCTCTCGGGATTGCGTTTCGCTTGTTAGATGTTAGTAATAAAAGATGAAAAATGGCGATGATGATGATGATGGCGATGAAGTTAAGATCTCCCAATCACAATACGCCTTTTTTTATAAAACCTCTGATTCAAGACACCTGATTGGTGGACACCGGATCAGGTGTCCACCAATCATCGGATATACCCACGATGAAAAAATGAATTATTTGTTGTGATTATGTGATGTTATGAAGTGAAATAACAAAGTAGTAGAATTTGATTTCATATAGAATGACGATTCAATTATCTTGATCGTTCATTTTTATAATGTCTACGTCATAGGTTCCTAACCTTTTTCGGGTGGCAACCCCTGTTTATAAAAGCCATGTGACCCGCGACTCCATGATGAAATTGAAAAGGCATTTTTAATAAGATAATTTAAAAAAGCAACAAAAATGTATTATAGTGAATGTTTTTAGTTGACGTTGGCGACCCATAGGTTAGGAGCCCGTGGTTTACGGGAATCGCTATGAAATATTGATGCTAGACACAGTGACGGCTGGTGACGGGGTGCTGGGGGGTGCAAAAGGAAGATTCAACTATTTTTCCGTACTACGAAAGAGAAACAGTTGGTATTGCGAACATCTGAATTGAAAGTCCATGCTATAGAAGTGTTTTAAAATCCAATGAATAGGAAAGAACTCTTGCAAAAATGGTTGAATCTTCCTTTGCACCCCCCAACACCCCGTCACCAGCCGTCACTGTTAGACATATTAAAATTGCACCTCAGATAAAAAAATGCCTGATACGATCGCTTCGCTAAGTATTTATATATTACTCATCAAATATCGACAAAAAATGATCTAATTGATTGTGGGATAGCATATAATTGGTAGGTAAGCTGGTTTAGTCTGTTAAAATGAGCATTTTTTAATTGAACAATCGAAGAAACTCTCGATGAAACCAAAGAATTCACTGAGACATAAAAGAAAAGAAAGACCACGTTCTTTCCAGTGGAATAAAGGCATCAACGATTAGCAATCATCATTAACTATTCTTCAACTTCAATCAATAGTCGAATTCGGTTCACCGCTTTCTACCTCTATCTCATGTTATTGTTTAAAACCATTATATTTGCAGGGTATTCAAGGATTAATAATGATAACTTGTCATCTTAATCTTGATTGTCGCTTTAATCAGTAATATTTAAAATAATATGCTATATAAAATAGTATTCCTATATTTACTCTCAACAAACTAACCCCCCCCCCTCACTACCAGCACGCCTTTTTACATGAACCATTTTTGTTTACATATTTGATTTTTTTCCTATACACTGATTATTAATGAAAAGAGAATTTAAACAATGAACACACATGTCAGATAAATACTATTAAAAATTACAAAAATTTAACTCATTTTTTCTACTTTTTAGGAGAGCCAAAAAAACAGGTATCAGCACATTGCATTGTTTAATCTTTGTAGACACTGCTTTAGCTTTCTGATTCATTTATTGTAAATGGAAACCAGCGAGCTATTTTAATACTAATGTGTTGTTTGGTTTATTGTGTATATCTTCCTAACTAAAAACCGCCAAATATCGAGACACGCTTCTTTCATCAAAAAAGGCCGAAATATAACTAACTAACAAGGGTTACCAAAAAAAATATTCCACAATTAGTATACATAGATACATGTAAGATAATCTTTGAAATATATTGTTCAGTATAAATATGTAGATTAACATATTAATTATATTAAATTCAAATAATAGCACTAATTGTTTCTATGAACTGGAACCATTTAAATTCAAGTCAGCAACCGCTTATGAAATTACAGATAAAACTCAATGTGACCCTTTTCACGCGAGTTTATCATCTTGCGGCTGTGCTGTGTGCAATGTGGCTAATTTATAAAAGGATTAATTATTAGAATGTGTAGATTGTTCAGCGATAAGAATAACGCAAGACTTTTATTGCTTGCGAGACATAAGCCAAGCATTTCCACAGGCAAGATGAAGAATCTTTAGATAAAAAGATTGGAATAATGCAATCACAGATTTGGCTGTAGCAACCAATCGCCGCGATCTTTTAACTGCGGGATAAAGATTTACCATCCTCCCTTTAAATTTACAAAAAAGATAAGTAACACATTGCTAGAACTTAATCCACTAATGTTGACTTTATTCTAGACCAGATTTTCCCAACAGAATACATCTTCATTGTTTTTATATCAATTAAAGCTAGTTTATACCTCCAACCGAGTCCATTATAACGTACTGTTAAAATAAACCACTTTTCAGGTGTTCACTGTCAATTAGAGACTCCAATTCGATTATCGAGTACTCGATACTCGAGTATACTCGTCCATTTTCCAAGTACTCGATACTCGAGTAATTTGAAAAATACTCGAGTAGTACTCGGTTTAGTAATAATCGTCGACAGTTTTTTCTTTTGCGAGAAATATAAAAACGAAACTTAAAATTAATTGAAAATTTGTTGAAATATATGTGGTATAAATTGAAATAAATGTTTTAATGATATTCAATATATTTCTTTATTTACTTATCATCTATTTATATACACAAATTCGAATTAAAAATATATATTTTGGTACATCTGAAACTACTCGAGTATTTTGAAATTTTACTACTCGATACTCGAGTAGTTGAGATGTCGAGTAATTGGAGTCTCTACTGTCAATACATGGTGGAGTGGCAATTTTTTACCATGTCCGCTCCCAACGTCGCTCTTAGGTGGAAAGGTGGGAAGGGATTTTTCACAACACAGTCACTCATTGCCTTTTGGCTCGTACCGGGAATCGAACCCGGGCGGTCCGACACGGTAGGCACAACGTTTACAACAGCACCACGGACCGGACATGGAATGGCATTATAATAAAAATAATAACACATTTTTAGTACTAAGTCCATAAAAAATTTATTAGATCAAGACCGGTTTCGCTCATAGTGAGCATTATCAACGAAAACGGTACTGATCTAATAAATTTAATATGGAATAAGTACTGACAATGTTACAATAGACGTTATAAGTCACACAGAAGCGCTAAGCACACTCAAATAATAAACAGGAGTGTGTCAGCAGTAGACACCTAAAGATGTTATTGCTTTACATTTAAATATGCTTGATGAAATGAAAGTGTGCTTGATAAAATTAATTTTTGATGGCTCCGAGCAAGTGGTGGATGACGCCGTAAGCGTAAGAAGCACCTCCAAGTCTTGGGGGGCTTATGATAACTTGTATATAGCGTGCTATGTATTTGGTCTGGAATAAATTATAATGTCACACCTAAAAATATATTTTCAATGGTAGTAATATTGAATGACCGATGGTTCATAAATCATGAAGTTCGGTCTGCGGTTGTGTTAGGTAGACATTCTGAATTGCTTCAAGTGAACTGCGGGGAATACATACATTGTTCAAGCCATGCTCTCGATCATATACGATAAAATAAAGAAATTACAATTCGGAGAAACTACCAACAATGAAATCATCATAATAAAGTATATTTAAAAATGCGATGTGTTTTCATCATAAGAAAAAGTTGGCCTTCTGAATTATATTGCGCTTGGGGCCTCCCAAGAACTTAATCCACTACTGTACCTTCTCATATAACATACTAGTATTGCTACCCGGCTTCGCTCGGACCAGTTTGAGGTTATGTTCACCTCGGCGCGTAAATTCAGACGGGCCAAGTTGAAACAACTTTTTTCAAAATTCAAAAGTCTAGGTCAATTAAAATGAAAATTTCAGACTGGCATTGACATTTCACAGCCCCTTTCATATATTAACAGCACCATTCTCGCCAATTAAAATGTCCAAATTCAAGGAAAAAATCCAATTTGCTGCCAAAGAAATGTCAAATAATACCTTCACGTAAATAATAAACATTATTATTAATAATAAAAGCCCGGAAAAGTTCAGTAGAAGACTAATTTATTACATTTTGACTAAATGTCTTCGCCGATAAAAATTCAAACATTCTTTCATATTTTCAATTCAAACATATTTTCTTTCATATTCGTTTGTATGGCAACTAAATAACCAACAATGCAAAAGGGAATTACAGACCCACAGACATACATACGCCGTTTCGGTTTTATATATAAGATTTAATATCACTTTTTACGGTACTTGTCCTGCAGAAAGATAAAAGGCGAAGTTGACACAAATAAAAATCAGGCAATCGGAAAATGTTATTTAAAGAGGAAATTCCGCTGAAGTGAAATGATTGGAAAGGTATTTTTATTATGATCAATAATTTGATAAAAATGTGACCTATGGTAGAAGAAAAGAGCTCAACTCAAAACAATAAAAGCTAAAATTTATTATTATGTTCATATCGAATTATTCCATTGACAGAAATGTTGCTTAGTTAAGCGATTAATTTATTTAGAATTAAATTATTTCAATATTATAACTGTTAATTCTCAATAGAAAGATAACATCATGTTTACGAAAATTATATTCAAGTTTATTTTAGGTATATTCTAGAATTTTTCTTTAAACAACAGGATATAGTGACTTGATTTTATTAGTTATGTTAAAATGAATATTCATATACTTTGGCTGTAGATTTCTTAAAATCTAAAACAGCTTTCTATAATAATTGCTTAAATAAAATAATAATTCTTTGCTCTTCTGTTATTAAAAGATTTCAAATGCAGTAATTTTTAGTGATGCCTCATTTTATCAATAAAATGTGATTTATTAGTATTCCCTTTTTTTTGAATCGTTTGAATTTTGTATTTTTCCCTGAGATTTGTCGACTACTTGTGCACTTGAAATGCCTGAAAATGCCGAAAGGCAAAACCCGGGTCGTTATCGACAAAACTCACGGAAAAGTACAAAATTCAAACGAAGTAAATTTTATCACCCACCTTCAGTCGAAATTCTTTATTCTCATAAATGGTCGATAAAGATATGTGTTTTCTTTCTAGTGAGTCACTCAATTATTGTCAGATCCAATCAATGAATCATCTCACTACTTTTCTTATTAAGCCACTAACGAATCGTGACTGAATCGCTCATTAGTATCCAGAAATTGGTTTTATTTTAATTAACGTCTTATGGGCTTATTACGTTGATAGTGTTCATCCCACGTGTCACAGATGTTTTGAGAAACACGCGCCAATGCACGTGGAGTCTCACATCTCACCTTACCCCTCTTCCTCAATCAGTATCCTCCTTCTTTGCTGGTACGGCAGTGGTCTTTGAGATTTTGAAAACGGTACGTTCTCTCTGAAGTAACACGATTGAACACTTTACTCAACGCGGAATTAAGATAAGCCACACGAACACTGATAAATAGGAACAAATGGAATCTATAATCTGATTAAAATAATAGATATCAGTTACCAGCGTTCTTTTTTTAATATTTTTTTTTGTTATGAAGTAGCCACTAAGCAACCCATTAAAATACAAGTATTAGTGTTATTGATTAAATGTAACTCACTTTCAAGGTGTTCACTGTATAATGGAATACTTGGTATAATAGCATAAATATAAAAAAAAAATTAACACTTTTTTTTGTACGTCAGTTGAAAAAGCTCGCCAAGAGCGAAACCGGTCCTGATCCAAATACATTCAAGGTGTTATTATTTTTATAACTGCAACGCATCTAATAATAATTAAGGATTTCAACTTAATGAGCTTGATTGAATTTCAATTTCAAATTTGAATTGTTTCAATTTTGTACATTTCCATGGGTTTAAAGTTCCTCAGTTCAAGTTCATTCGTGCACTTGAAATAACTGACGATGCCGAAAGACGAAACCTGGGTCGTTGGCGACCAAACTCTTGTAAAAGTAGAAAATTCAAACGATTCAAATTCCTTATGAGATTACTAAAATATGTTTAAAACATATTATAATCAGTGATACAATTTTTTTTTATTTATTTCAAATTATGCTTCTCGACCAAGAAGTGACAGTACTACATTAAAAATGACTTCTTGCCGTAATGATAAAAAGCGGCTTGGAGAATATATTTTAACGGAAGCCGATCGGAAGAATATTGGCGGGAGACTGATAATCTTCATATGCTCCGAAAAGGAAGCTGTATGAAAAAAATACCGTTTTCGCTGTTAAACTTTAATGTGAGTAAACTCGTATTTTGTGTTTTATGTAACGCAATATTGTCGGCTGCAAGTTGAATTTGTAAGGTTAACCCAAAGGTGTTTAGGATTGTCGTAATGCGTGGGCAAATAGTGCGGGCCTGTCGGCATTACAGGGGTCTGAAATAATAGAGGTGTTCACGGGCCGGACGTAGTAAATAGTTTGATGTTCCGGCCCCAATCAGGATTCAAAACTTTAATGGGGTAATGAGACTAAAAGCAAATGTTCTTGTTTTCTATTGTTACGGTATATATTATATATTGAAAAAGGGTTGAGGAAATAAATACGTGCAAATTATGAAAGTAGGTTCAAGCCATTTATTGATTGAGTAGGCATTTACTTGGTAGAACTCCATTATAATACGGTAGGAAACTAACAAAGTATTTTAAATCTACATAAATTATTTTATATATATTTTTTGTTAGCTATTTCGGCTTACGCCTTCGTCAGAATTATTCTATAGTAACTATTCTATAGTTCTGACGAAGGCGTAAGCCGAAATAGCTATCAACAAGTATATATAAAATAATTTATGTAGAACTAAAATACATTGTTATTTTCCTACCGTATTACGTTCAAGCCTATTAGACGGAATTTAAAATTGAAGTCTTCAATGTGTGTCAAAACTACAAACAAGTCTTAATCACATTACATAAAGCTTAGCTAAGCGTTCGATGTAGATACAGTGCTTGATTTATTGCATAAAAACATGGGCGAATATAAATTGGTTTATCAAGAAATATTAGAAATAAATAGGGCACTGCTTAGAATTTTGACAATTTTGAACGAACAACTTAATATTCCGAACTCGCCATTGTTATGCCGCTTTAAATAATTATCACTAATTCAAACATTTATTATCATTAATTAATAATTCAAACACTTGAAATCAATCAATTCAATAATAATAGGTCGGATCAGTGACGGCTGGTGACGGGGTGTAGGGGGGTGCAATGGAAGATTCAACCATTTTTGCAAGAGTTCTTTCCTATTCATTGGATTTTAAAACACTTCTATAGCATGGACTTTCAATTCAGATGTTCGCAATACCAACTGTTTCTCTTCCGTAGTACGGAAAAATAGTTGAATCTTCATTTTGCACCCCCCAGCATCCCGTCACCAGCCGTCACTGGGTCGGATGTTATTCTGATATCTGAATAGCATAGGTATATCGTAAATAAATCTAGTAATAAATAATTAGTATTTGCGATTCTGCATTCAACAATCCCAATAATTATAAACAAACCCACTTAATTAATTCATTGAAAACTATTAACATAAAATTTTCGCTTATTCATATAGACTACGTCAATAGCAATTTATCTTATTTTTGGATATAGACGCTACAAACAATGTTTACTACGCATCAGTTCAAGTACATCCGTGCACCTGAAATGCCTGAAAATGCCAAAAGGCGAAACCCGGGTCGGTGGCGACAAAATTCAAATTTAGTACATTTAAATACTAAATTAAAAGCATTTAAAGTAAATACATTCGTTACAAATTTTCTTACTATCACCTCAAAGCTCTATCGGGTTAAGTGACTGATTATTTCTAAACATTGTTTTCTCAGTTACACAAGAATATATCTAACAGTTGTTTAATTAATAAAAATTCAAAGATAAGAATAAAAAATGCGAATTATATTGAAGAATATACGAATATTAGATTTTTTTTAAATATAGTACAGTTCTACGATTTGAAAGTTTAAGCCTTCATTTTTGATCAATTAATTCATACGATAAGATGAGGTACAGTCTGCATAAAAAATTTAAGCGAGTTTGTTGTCTTGAAATTAGACAAACTGGAAAACGATGTGTACGATTTTACTTATCCAATGCTCACACTGCCTCCTGACGGGAAAATTGGGCAGATGACTATATTATGTATAATATAAACGATATAAATTAACTGCTAAGCGTCTCTTTAAGTTGATTCGTAGAAAAGGCGAATCCCGGGTCCCCTGTGACAAGGATCATGGAAAAGTAAAAAATTCAAAAGTTCAAATTTGATATTTATATAATGAAAATAACTTCAATTCACTTTGAGGGTGTCCACTGTCAATACTTGTTGGAGTGGAGTTATAATAAAAATAACAAAAACATTGTTAGTACTTATTTCAGATATACAGGATAGATGTCAGTAGTAGACACCCAAAGATTTTGTTGCTTTAAATTCAAATATAATACAATTGAATGAATACAATAAAAAACAATTGTAAATTATTTTTAAGAGCACTGATTTGGTTGCACTTACTCGGTTGTTACAAAATGTTACTCCTTGGATATCACTCATAATCTATGATACCCTATCTCTGTATGATATTGAAAATTACCGTAACGGGAGGGAAATCCCCGGGCGTATTCAGATTTTCTCCCAGATAATGTTCATAATGGCGACGTAACTCAAAGAAGTGCCGCTTGATTATTTTTCACCTACGCAAGCCTAAATTTCAGATTCAAAAGATTAAAATAGATATTTAAATTTAGAATCGGTGTTAGAATACAGTTTGATTTGATTAAAACACAGTGTGATTGTTGTTAATATGTAACAGAATTTTTCTACGAGAATTGCTAGTTATTCTGTATATCCTTTTCTGTTATTCGAAGAAATTAAGCAGTGGCGGTGGTGACAAGAATATAAAGAGTGCAATAAAACCTATTAATTAATGTAAGAAATCCAACCTCTGTCTGTTTAAGAGCGTTGTCTCGCAGAAGTAAACCCTTTCTTAACGTCACAATATATGTATATTTTCTATTGAGACATCAACAATGATGGAACAAAACTTCTTCTTGCAAATTTCACGTGTGGCGTGGTAAATACTGGCTTGACGTAAAAATTTTTTCCTGCTGTTTTTTACAACTCTGTTTAGTACATGACAGAAAATGCATCTCCTGCATCATTAGCTGACTTTTAAGAGACGTAATTTTTTATTTTGGCGTTCTCCACTAAACATTTGTCCCTTGTCAATATTTGTATGGGAACTCGCAAAGAATTTATTTTGATGTTTCCTATTGCTTGAATACAAATGGGTGCACCATTGCACCGTCACAAAAGCCGTTCCTGTAAAGAAGAGTAGCTTCAGGCAGTGCTAGTGTTTAGCTAAATAGCCTAACCAATGCCTGGGCTTCCGACAATATTTGTAGGAAAACACGCAATGAATTTATTTTTATATATCGTATTGCTTGAATAAAAATGGGAGATCAGTGGAACATAGCACCATCACAAAAGCCGTCCCTGAATATCAGGGTAAAGCCACAGACAGTGCTACTCGTATTTAGCTAACAAGTCTCCTAACGCCTGAGTTTTAAAATCGGATTAGTGGGAGAGAATTTTTATATCATATTCATCCAAACCACTCGACCACGGACCCCGATTAAAATGGATATCACTTTACAAGACTATTTGAACTTTTATTGAAATTGATTATTACTGAGTATTTTTAGCTATTACTTGAAATACATGGCACGTTTCGAGAGAATGTTTCCTGGTTATAAATATATCATGGTATCGCCCTTTTAAAACGAAGCGATACTAAATGAGAGTTTCTTTATACCAGTTAAAGGGCTCAGAGTTTTATCTAACTCACAATCAAATAGCTTTTTAATCTATAATACTTGAATCAATGGTTTTTATTACACTTTTAGAATAACGTGCATTGAGCAAAAAACTTTACAAGTAAGTTTTTTTCAAGACGATATCTAATATATATCTAATATATCTGATATATAATAAACTCACTATTCGCGAGTTCGTTCGTGAAACCTCTATGTATAAAGTTTCACAAGGCAGTGGGCCATTACTGTTACCCAACGATCTCTTGCCTGCAGAATTATAATGAAAAGGCATCACAGAATCGTTATAGACCGTGAACCATTCTTATCGATGATCCTCCATAGGTAAAAAGAAGAAGTAGGCTGAACTCTTGAAAAATATAGAGTCCTGTAGCGATCGCCTGTCAGCAGCAATGGAAAGGGAATGCAACTTTAATATAAGCACTTAAACATAGAGACGAAGGAGATGGGAAGAACTCTGATACTAACGTGCCTTAAAACTTGAAGCTCCAAGAAATAGATATTAAAATAGCATTAAGTTATACGACACTAACATTTCCTGTTGCTTTTGCTATGGATAGACAGGGCTAATTTTCAACTTATCGATCTCGTTTCGCACAGTGTTTAGGATCGAATTGATGGGAAGGAATAAAAGCATCGATGACAAGTGACAACCATATCTTCCACCACAACATTATAAACAAATCGAAATAAAACAGTTTATGAAACTGCTTGTAGGGAGTAACGTAGACCTCCAATCATACAAATCAAGCGTCACTGCGTATGAACAATAAAAATGAAAGCTGCACTGTGTAATTTTCGTGGGTAGGATATTTTGACACTCCACAATTTACTACTAGCTGTACCCTGCGCGCGTTGCTACGCCAGCAATTGTTGGGGGATTGGGGGTGGGGTAGGGGAGGGGTGTACGCCAGAAAGTTTCATGGAATTGTACTCGAGAAATTTGTAAAAATTCGATATCAATTTTTGGGGGGAGGGGGTTGTTTGGCGGGGTGGGGTTTGGGGGGCGTATGGGGGTATGCCAAAAACCTTCGATGGAGTGAACTTGAAAAATTCATAATGTTAAAAAAAAAAAAATGGGGTGGAGGTTGGGGGGTGGTTGGGGGGAGGGGTTGGTATGCCAAAAACCTTCGATGGAGTGAACTTGAAAAATTCATAATGTTAAAAAAAAAAATTGGGGTGGAGGTTGGGGGGTGGTTGGGGGGAGGGGTTGGTAGGCCAGAAACTATCGCGGGGGTGCACTCAATAAATTTGTAAAGTTTCACATCGATCGGTCGAGCGGTTTAGTAGTCCATAGCGGACATACATACAGACATTCATTTTTATATATATAGATAGATTTATTCTATGAACTGTATAAATTGATCAACATTACTGGATTGAATTCTTCAGGCATATTGAATCGAAGGCTGAAAATATTCTCAAAGCAATAATATACTGTTCTACCATAATTTCTATGATAAAAAGTAGAAATTTCAGATCTAAAAATGAGCATACAGAATAATTTATCTATTCTTCTCAATAAAAAGCTAACAAAAGTCAATATTTTTCTAACCAATTTCCAATAATATTCTTTTACCAAGTTTTATGGATAAAATATTACCACTTGATACCTGTGTACACTTTTATCTTCAGAAATAAAGAGATACGATAGTGCGACTAACTCGAGAAGCATTTTTACGAGAGTTAAGATAACTTTTACTACGTGGCTTGTTCATTACACGAGGAGAAATTTCATGTCCACTTCCGGCTCTAAGCATATTAGAGAATTCGTATTTACGACGGCTGTGCTTTCGTTAATCGCTCTTCTTTACTTCCGAGTAAAGCTTTCGAGTTAAGAAGATTGGCGGAATTAAGAATACTAAAAAGACGTTGCGTATTCTAGGGTAAAACGATTGGTTAGATGCGATGACAGAATGGCAGACAAATTAATCGCCGGCTTCAAATGGAGATATAAAACATCTTCAAATAGGAATATTACACTATGTATTCAAAATAGAGCAAATGTAGGCTGTACAAAAATAGACATCTGTTGGCTTTGGCCATGGTTTACCAAACATTTTCTGCCATGGAACACTTTGCAAGACCGGAAATTTTAACTAGTTGAGTAATTCCTCTTTATATCCAAATATTTTTAAACCACTTATGTATAATCAATATGTATAAGGGTGGCTAACCGTTCTGTTAATCTTGGCGACTGTCGTTAAACTGATAAGACTTGTCAGCTGATCATTCCGATCATCCGAATCTACATATCGTATGAACACGTGTCACAATATGTGGAATAATCAAAGTTATTTAAGATTTTATATTTAAATGAACTTCGACAAAGTTAAAGCCGAATCCATCGAAAATATACACCATCTCATGTGCGCTGTGTGAGAAAATATGGTCCTTCGCCTGATGAGATACTCACTCGTCTTTCAATTTTTAATAGAAGACCGTAAAATGTGTTACAGAGAATAGGGAGAAATGAGCATTACTGTATTGCGTGCGCTCATTATTACCACACTCCCAATTTCTTGGCTAGCTACACAGCGTGGTGCTATTGTGCTCCGCCAGGACACGAGACCAAGGGCTAATGCCATTGGTCTCCCTTCACAGATGAATTGACAAATCATCATCATCCATTCAAAATAATCGTGGAACACCTCTTCAAGTTCAGTGGAACACATTTTGAGAAACCCTGCCGTCGACGGAAAACTTTCCTTAGGTACAACATTTGCATCAAAGCTTACTTACCACATGAATCGTATCCTGTTTTTTCACCTTCATATTATATTACGTTATTATTTATGGATCACATTAAATAGTTGTGGAATAGCATCCTTGGGAAAGTTAAAAAGGTTTTTTCGTAAAAGTTCATTCTTTATTGCCGCACGGAGGTAGAAAGCACTAAGCGTTGTATGGATATGGTGTATTCAGGATATTGGATACACGACACATGAAACTGACTGAAAATGGATCGACATACTGAATGTAGTGTAATATGTGAGAATAATTAAAAGACCAATGCCGGAATGGTTTCGGGCATTGGTCTTTTAGGGATGGTTACCTAAGATATACAAAAAAACAAGACAGTTACACCTAAACTGTTTTTTGTGCGGTAGATGCGTTCCGCGGAAAATTGCACAAAAAAAGCTAAGACTTAATATGGGTCATATCATGTACAAGGACGCACGTGTCAAGGTCACATTGTAAAAAACAGATAAAACACTAGATTTTCCACGTACAGAATATGAACAATGCGCTATTACGTTATTACTTTTTTACGTTTATGTAGTCCCAAAAATATATTTAAAAAAATAAAAGTTGCATTTAAAAAAAACTTTCAAATCAAACAAAAAAAACGCTCAAAAAGAAGTTTGAGTATATTTTAAAGCCTGAGTACTGATATTAGACTAGGGATTGCAAGGAATATATCAACACCACCATTTCATATAAATCTTTTGAGAAGCACTGGTATAATGTTACACTTAATTTCGTTGCAGTAATCTTTCCTATAAACGCAGGAGAACCCTTCGAAACATTTATCTAAAAAACAATAAAGCAACATTATATGAAAATAATAAAAATGTCCGTTGTTCTATACGACAATGTTCTATACGAGATTCTAGTCTATATTATACATCAAGTTTTTTGGGTCGAGCTATGTGATATGTAATAACAACAAAAAAAACATTTCTTTGATTTTATTCGTGAGTACCGGTGAATTATTAAAAAAACTGCTTCGTGCGTACACCTCAAACGAAAGGAAACGTTTTTCTCCCAATGATATCTATGCGGTGACCAAGAGGTCAAAAATTATTTAAAACTCCAAGTATTATGAAATAAGTTCACGTATTTTCCACATTTGTAAATACCGATGAAAGGTATTTAAAATTAAACACTTCAGTAGGGAATCGTAATATAAATTATATAATAATATAGTATACATGAGCCCCTGAGAAGTAAAGTGAGCCAATGACATTTAGCGTTATGCAAGCAAACAAGTGGTTTTGAAATCAGAGAGATCTTGGATATGGGTGTATGTTAGACGTCTGCACGGAAATTCAAACATACATAAGGTTATTTCCGGATGTACACCGTAAACCTTAATTACACGTATATTACAAATATTCATTGAAACTTTAAAAACAAATGATTTTGTATGTTGGAAAAATTTCGGGTTCGGGCTGGGTTTGGGTGAGATGTTTGGAAATGAACCACGGGCTCAGACCGGGCTGGATCGTGGAGACCTTTGGTGTCATTGATCGTAAAGCTGTTATCGACATATTCATAAAGTTTATCTCTACCAATTTTTGTATTTAAAAATGTTTGGTGCATTGGATGGAATGCAAATATTTTTTTAGTAATTCAAATTCTAAAAAAACATTTTGTTAATAATTACCGCTTTACTGTTCAGCTTATCCTGGTGTACGGTACGCTTATTGGCCACTATTAGGTTACCTCGACAAATTTGATGAATATTTTATGAGAACATGGAGAGACATATATGGAACAGCTAATGCAACGTAAAAAGTATCGAATAGTAATAAAAAAAATACTATTAAATTATAATTTAAAGAATCTTGATCTTTCGTCATTTGAAGACTGTTGATCGATTCATTTTATAAACAGTAAAAGATGAGAATTGTTTGATTTTATTATATTCTGTACATCTGTTTCGACGCTGCACGGTCATACCACGGAACCGGGAGGGTAATTTTGTTTATTTTTTCCCATTGTACTGCGAGGACCACTGTTGGCCAAAGCCGATACCACTCGGCCACCTTTCCGGGCCACAGGCCACACACGACGGGACCGGTTCGTGTCCCGGCGGAGCACAATAGCACCACGCTGTGCAGCTGGTCAAGAAATCGGGAGTGTGGTAATAATGAGCGCACGCAATACAGTAATGCTCATTTCTTTTTATCGTGACTGACGTTTCACAATGCACTTGACTCTGAAGATAAAGAGTCTTGTCATGATATGGGGATCTTCCTTTTATTACTATTAGAGACATATACAGATCATAACAATTATTACTTTTATTCGTTTATATATTTATAATACACTATCGTGAACCTGACATACGTTGCAATACCACTCAAAGAAAGAAACTGTGTGTGTTTTTCTGTATATTGAAATACTTTTGAATACAGAATATTTTTTGTCTCTGGTGCGGATACGAACAAATATAAAGGTTTTCCAATTTGGACCAGGCCACATACTACATACATATGTGAGAAGCATGGATTTTCTAAATGTTGTCCACACACTTGTAGCGATTGTCCTTGAGTTTTAATTCGAATAGCACATCTGTCGGAATCATTGGGATGCGTGGCAACAGTAAATCTTCCATTTCAAATTGTAGCATCCCTTATAATATTCATTATCTTTTTCACTGAAAGACTGGTACCTGGAGTAAAATGATAGGTACACCCATTTGCAATGATAAAGCGGCATGCCTGAAATATTTTTATATAGTGGCAATTTAATTTTGAGACGAATTATTTTGACTTGCATGTAAATTAAATTAAAAAAACTAAGATATTCCGATTGACAAAAACTTTTGAATTTAAATTTTAGTCAAAAAAGGTCGAGGATTTCAACTGAAGTTTTTTGATGAAATTTTATTAACAAATTTGAATCGTAATAATTCTGTTCTTTTCTATCAGTTTTGTCGCTGACGCCACGGGTTTCGTCTTTCATAAATTTCAAGTGCGCGGATTGAGTCTGTTCAAGTTCATTCGAACAAATTCGTTCACTTGAAAAGACTTCAGATGCTGAAAGGTGAAACTTGGGTCGTTTGCGACAAACCCAACGAAGAAGTACAAAAGTCAAAGAAAAAAGTTTAATTTTCGATTGTTGTTTTTGATATTTGGAGACTGTCTAGTCGGGGATTTGAAACACTGACTGTAATTATTCTCGGTTATGTTGTGGCAAATTGACAGCTCTGCTAACGGATTTACGGAAACCCATTAAACTATCAAATTTCAATTAATTTTACATTGCTGTGAGAAGGCTACATTGGCAATAACAATTTGTTGAAACGCGTAATGTAGTATCAAGCGTTTGTTGGCGAGCAGTCCATAAATAATTTTAGACTTCTTTTGTAATGAAGTGATGAAAGCATTTGAGCCGTCGCATTAATCTGATTCGGTAATGATGTGAATAGATTATACCACTTCATCAAAATCATCGCAGTGTGAGGAATTATCGTACAGATCGCTACACCAGCAGATCTTCTGTGAGTTCTTGATAAGCAACGTGACAGATATTTACATAAAAAGTTATTATTTCATTGCTAGGAAGTGCAGTATGATTTTATAAAAAATATTTTATAAATTCCTTGTGACCCGCGACCCCGATGCAATTGAAAAAGGCATTTTTAGTAAAATAATTTAAAAAAACAACAAAAATGCAGTAATGTGAATATTTTTTTTCGTAGACTGTAGAAGTTGGCGTCCCAAAGAAAACCCGCCGCGGCCCATGGGTTGGGAACCCGTACAATATACGCTTAAAGCTCTATATAATATTTCCGTAAAGCTGTAAAAAACCGTATGATTTTTTATCCGCGAACTGCAATATGGCTATTAGCCAAATAGGACGCTCATATTTATGACGGGTCATTTTAACGAGTGTATTTTTTAAAATAGTGGAAATCGTTTCAATATTAATAAGCTGCAATCTTTAACTGTTGATCAGTCGGTAGACATTAATAATTTTTAATTTAAAAAATCTATTTTTATATTGATTGGTAAAGAAAAAACCGTACGATTTTTATCCGCATAAATTATTTTAAATATTTATTTCGGTCTTTTAACCTTCGTCATTATTCTGAAATAGTGGCTATCAACAAATTTTAAAAATAATTTATGTAATCTTTAAATACATTGTTATTTTTCGGTATTATAATGGAGTTCTACCAAAAAAATGCCTACTCAATCAATATATTGATTGAATTGATATTTCATCTAATTTACAACTGGCACGAGTTTAGCTCCACAATAATTCTAATCTTGGTGCCGTAATACACAAGATTATCGTCATTTAAAAATAAATCTTACTAGTTCCCACCGTGGTTCATATGATATCATAAACTAGGTATGTAATCATTACTGGACTGACATAATAAATGATATTATAAATGAATTTTCAGTCGGGTCAGTGGTCGAATGTCAAGGTTGCTTCGGTTGTGGAGCACACGCGTTCATATCCCAGTTAAGGCAGCTTTATTTTTCAATCAAATTATTGAATTCTGTTCGTTAACATGAATCATACGCTTTTAAGGTGTTCACTGTCAATACTGGACGGAAAGGCTTTATAGAAAAAAAATGTAATTATTCCACAAACTATTTAATAATTATCACGACTGGTTTCGCTAATCTCGAGAATTTTCAACTGAAGTGACATTCAGTTGAAAATGAACGCGATGAGCGAAACTGGTGCTGATCTTAGTAAATGTATTGTTTAATAAGTATAAAAAATGTTTTATTGTTTGCCGTTTTCCCATCTACATATGGAAATATCTATGAGTAGGTACGCTTCACTGAGTCGATTTTCCTTATTTTTTATTCAGCTCATAAAACCTCTATTGCTTTGCTGAAAGCTTTGCTTACGATATTGATATTAAACACTTGAAAAATTTCCTTGTTCCTTGAAAGTTTTAATTGGAGCAATAAATTCGATTTTACAATCGGGTCGCTTTAATAAGTGCTTTGAGCTGGCAACTTGGTAAAGGATAAATGAAGAATTCTCAATAGTAAATGCTATCCCGAACACATTTTACATTATATTTGATGACGAGTCAGTATCAAAATATACACAGTTGGAATATTGCAGATAAATCCAGGATTTTACGATGTTATCGATTGCCTGTGTAAACCAACTATACAATAGTTTGTTTAGAGCATAGATTCTCAACCTTTTATGGTGGCGTCCCCTTTTATAAAAGCCATGTTACCCACAACCCCGATGTAATTTAGAAAGGCATTTTTAATTTTCTCCCTGGTATGTATACGAATAAATCAGAAGGTTTTCCAACGTATAAGTAGGCCACATATGATTTTCCATGAAACTGAAACTTTACCCGTGGCGGGCAGATCGATTTTTTCAGCGAACCTTTTCTCATTTGATGTTTAAAATGTCAATCATTTCAATCATTTAAAATGGTTGTACTAATTATGAAACATTTTCGGGCGTCCGCACCACAACTCGACAAAGCTTTATCGCAATCGGAACAACAGTATAGAAACGCATACAAGACAAACACACAAACAAACATGTATATTTACATTTAATGACTTTTAACCAAGAAGTGACAGTTAGTTCATCAAATGTGAGTACATACTTGAGGGTTTGAAGGGATTTTAGGGGATAAATGAATGATTTTTCTATCAAAGGATACGAAGTAAACATGTTCTTGATTCAAAAGCATGTCTCATAAAGATAGATATTATGTTTCAATCTGAAATGGACTCAATGAAATGTCAAACAATAAGCAGGTATATATATGTTGAAAGCTTCACCGACCACTAACGTGTTGAAAATGTAAAATTAATGACTTTCGTCTGGTTATTCCGTCTCCGGAATACTTAAATACTTATTAAAGATATTATCCAACACTCTCACATTGCATAGAATAAAAGTATATGTTCTATTACACGCTATCTTATAAAAGCTTCCACAAAAGTACTGACTATAGATTTATTCACGAAACATGACCTGTCTCACAATGGAGACCATTAAGCCGGCATATTTTATGGGCATATAAAAGATTCATATTCAGATGCTCATAAAATATATCCTCAATGAAGGAACGTGTCACGATAATGTACGTGTGTCTTACATATTACATGTTATTATGTCCTTATTGTGTCGTATTGGCATGATATTGTATCATTTACTATTATGTATTTATATAAATGACTACGTCTTTGACACGTCGATCGATTCTGTGTAGATTGTCTTGTATCGTGGAAGATTTTGTTTGTAGATAAGGTAAAATGAACGAAAACACTGCTAAAAACAATGTAAAAATGAACGCAAACTTATGATTATTCTTCGTATCCGGAAATTAAAGAAAAAAAGAAATTCAAATCAAATAACCAAAGCATGTACACAATGGTATGCGTAAGATAAGCACGTGATCACACAGATGCGACAGTTTTAACGCGTGCCTGTCAATAATTTGATACCATCTACAGATATGTTTCCATATGCCAATACAGTTTTTGAAAAACCCAATTCTTTCTTTTAGTATAATGTTGTTTATTTTATCAATAAATAAGAAGACCGATTTTATTATTGTATATAACGAACTTTCGATATAAATTGATACCTCCTCGCCCTTTATTTTATCAATAAATAAAAAACCGATTTTAATTATTTTCGCCTATATAAAAGTTTGCTTAAGTAATGAAGCAAGATAAATTCTAACATTTTAACATTTTAAATTATGAAATTACAAAATTACAAAATTTATCAATTACAAAATTTATCTTGCTTCATTACTTAAGCAAACTTTGCGATAGTAAGTCTGAAGATGCCTCTGAAAGAGGCGAAACACGTGTCACAATTAGTTACACAATACGTGGAATAATCAAAGTTAATTTAAATTTTATATTAAAATGAACTTCCACAAAGTTACCGCCGAAACCATCGAAAAAAAGAGTTTAGCTTAAATTTATTTAGTATATTTATTTTTTAAAAAGGCTTAAAAATGAATAGTTTAGAATTTTAAATAAATTTAGAAATAAATAAAAGTATGAACAGTAAAGAAGTATTATTAAATAATATCCTAATTAGGATAGGTTGCTCGCTTCTGCTTACATTGTTTCCAATGATGGAATTAACACTTTATAATTGATTGCATCTCATTAGATAATATTTTATAATGCTAACGTGATTGATGACATCCATAGGATGTACTCTGCGGAGCTACAAGGCGCCGGGATGACCTGGGAAGAAGCGAGGAAGTTAGCGGGTGATGGAGAATCCTGGAGGCACCGTGTTGCGGCCATATGCTCCGAATAGGGAGCGGATATGAAATAAAACTTCATAAGAAGTATACTTATTTGTTTCCTTTGCTTTGATTCTATAATACTCCATGCTTTCCGTAAAAAGGAAAATCCCAAACTCGATTTTGTAATTTTATCATTTTAAAATATTACAATCAATCTTGCATTATTACTCAGAAGATGCCTCTGAAACAGGCGAAACATGTGTCAAAATTATTAAGTTAAATTTATGTTTTCCTACAATTGATCTCACTGATTATAAAAAGACTCATCAAGTAGATCCCACCCAACGTGGCTTAAGAAAATCAAAATATCTTGCGACAAATGCCAAATATTATTTTTGCACGAGGAAAAAAAAAAAATTTAAATTAAACGCCTTCTGTTGACACGTTCCAAAGCTTTTCATATCCACAGCTTTCTAAGCGAAGATGTAAGTTTTTTTAAATTACTTCAGAATGTAGTGGAGGCATGTTACTGGTGGGTCTTCATCGAAGTAATAAAAAGATATTGGTATTCTATGAAGATTCGATAATCTTACATTAGATCACATCACTTTTCCTGGATTGGGGTGGATAATGTGATGGGAGGGTATAATGAAGTCACGTGGCTTGTGGAAGGATGCATCCGAGATCTAGGCGGTCCCTATTATTGTACAAGGATCGCATACCGCACGGATCATTTAATATACTTATTACAGCGGTTCCCAAGCAGGAATGTTTGTTCAATATGAATCACCACAAATTTATTAAAAAGACGTCGAAGTATAATCAAAAAAAACAACAACAAATATATTACAAGTGGTTCCATGACAAATCAGAACATGACTTTTCAGAACATGAATTTTCAGAACATGACTTTTCAGAATATGACATTTCAGAACATGACATTTCAGAACATGACATTTCAGAACAATCGATCTACCTACGGACACCGTCCGAGCGCGCTTGCTTTTATAATATTGGGTTTTCACATACATATTTGTCTATAAACAATTTACCAATTATGAATAGGGCTGCCACAACAAAAAAATAACTGTAATTATGAGATCGCCGAAATTAAAATAAATGTTTACTAACTATTGTAGTTAGTTCGCGTGCATTTTAAAATTCATTCGTTGGGCTGGCACAAATATGTATATATATATATATATATATATATGTGTATGTGGGATCTGGCGATTGAGTCGGGCAAAATAACGAAGGTTTTAGTTTAATAATACGTCTTTATTTATTAACAGTCTTAACACCGGCTTATTCTGGCGGAAAAAATATCATAACAAAAAAATCTTAAGATTAAAATTTACATTTATATAATATATTTACACGCTTCTCATATGTATGTCGTATCGAGATCGACTTGTTCGATATGTTGTTATTATTAATTAATAATTTTTATTGTTATTATTATGTGTATAAAAATTCTGTGCAAGTCGATCTCGATACGACATATGAGAAGCGTGTAAAAATATTATATAAATGTTAATTTTAATCTTAAGATTTTTTTGTTACGATACTTTTCTTCTATGTTGTTATTATTAATTCAAATATGTATGTGAAAACCCAATATTATAAAGCGAGCGCGCTCGGACGGTGTCAGTAGGTAGACCGATTGTTCTGAAATGTCATGTTCTGAAAAGTCGAGTTCTGAAAAGTCATGTTCTGAATTGTCATATTCTGAAAAGTCATGTTCTGATTTGTCCGGTTACCATTACAAGTCAACACACAAAATCTGTGACTTAATTTTTTTGATTCATGACGTGGTTTATCAAGCGTTATAATGATGATAATATACATTGCTTTAAGAAAAACACACGTTTTTTACTACATCCACTTATTATGTTATAAAGATCAGTACCGGCTTCACATATCGCTAGCATTACCATCTTAATAAGTTGATAATGTTAGCGATGACCGTAAACTTCCACAAAAATGTTATACAGATAAGGGCCGGTTTTTCTCATTATGAGCATTATCAACTGAATCAGTTTGATCAGTTGATAATGCTAGCGATGACCGTGGTCTTGATTATTATAAAATATATGTGTGGAAGTAGCACATAAAAGAAGTAAATCAATTTAAAATTAAAAACAACCTCTCTACCTACAATATACAGTGAACACCTTAAATACGGAAAAACACTAGCATTTGGTTCTACTTCGTTTTTAAATATTTGTTGATAGCTATTTCGGTCAAAGTTTAAAAAACGTGTATTAGGGATAGTACCTTTGGATAGTGTTGTCTCCTAAATATCAATCTCATCAACGTATGGCACATCGTTGTACCAAATCTACATTAATATTAATGCTACGAAAAACATTTTAACCACAGCGAGGCCCTTAAGGGCCTCAAACTGAATGCATTGGAACAGCTTGAAATTAATAGGTATAATCAGTCCAATGAAATTTTAACGATCAAATCACAATTAATAGCTCACCTCTGTTAAAACCATTAACAAACAATAAACCTAAAACAATTTAAAATAGATGCACTTAGAAATTGCAGATTTTAAGTGCTTTCACACGACCCCAAAAAATACTCAAATTATTGTTTCCCACCATTACTTAAGACCAATAAATCAAACCTATTTAAATTCTTTCATGTGACGTCGGTATGGTTTCAACAGAAAGAGATTATGTAGGAGGCACCCTGTCTAGCAAAGGGTATATAAGCTATCCCTAATACACGTTTTAAACATAGTTCTGACGAAGGCGTAAGCCGAAATAGCTATCAACAAATATTTAAAAATAATTTATGTAGAATTAAAATACATTGTTATTTTTCTTTCCGTATTATAATGGAGTTCTACCAAGTAAATGCCTACTCAATCAATACCTTAAAGTGACATTGGCATACTTCGTTGCTTAGTGGTAAAAGCTCCGGAGTTAGTATTACAGGATAGTGTATTGTCAAGTTTATATCAATCTATGGCACATCGTTGTACCAAATCTACATTAATATTAATAGTACGAAAAACATTGTCTTAAATTCACAGTTCCGGAACCACAGCGATATTAAGCTCAATATGAAGTTCATGTGATGGTGGGGTCTATCTTTACGAAGGAATTTTGTTCCGTAGTAATCCTCGATTATTACATACGTATATCTCAGGTGATTTAGGAAAAAAAGCATGAGTCAGGTGTTTTTGAAACAATTTAGTTCTCAGCCCTTTGCATATTAAATTAACATAATGTAATAAGTTCTAAGATACTTTAAGTAATTTAGTCAGTGTGATATCAAGTTTTCATTCACCATCTGAGTAAAATTATATTATGAATTAGTTTAGTAAAATAGCTTTGGAGCATTACTACTTAAAGTTTAAGATATAATTACAATTCTAGAACAAGAAAGATATATTATTTAATAAGATATTTAGCCAATTTTGACAGTATCTAGTAATGTGAACTTAAACATAATGTTTGTCATTATTTTTCATTTTATCTATGGAATTATGAGAGTTAGTTAGAAAACATACTATACGATATATAATGTTATATATTAAGAATATTTTTATCAAAAATTGGCTTCGACTAAACTAGTGATGCACAAACTTTTTTGGGGGAAAGGGCCACGTTATCAATTCTCAGATAGTTCGAGGTTTGCATAGGGAACAGTAATTAAATTGTTTTTGCATCGTCTGTAAAAAGTTCTAAGAAAATTAGATGATTGATGTTTTTTATTATTCATATCAAAGAGCATTAGAATAGAAAATATAGGAACATGGCAGGACTAATAGTTAGCGAATGGCTCTCGATACCTCAGGATTAAATTGAGAAATTTAAGCAATACTGAACAAAAATAAAACTGCTCTGACTAGGAATTGAACCCGTGAGATCCGTTACCAAAGTCAAAGACGTTGACAACCCAACAGTAAAGATTTGCACAAATTAACTTCGAGTAAATGGTACCGATGATAAAAATAATGTGCATGTAATGTAAGTAATGTTTTATGTTTGATTTTTATTTTTATTTCTGAAATAATAAAAGATTTCTTAGCGTCGTATTAATGTTACGGTAAGTTTTTCGGCTCTGCGCTTTTGTGGATCGAGCCCTTACTTAAATTGAGTCAAAGAGTTTTGCACATACATATACTAGCAAAAATCAATGGAAAATTGAAAATGTTCGATTCGAAAAAATATGTATTTTGTATATACGATATTTTATTGTTTCGGGCTCTACAATCGCTCTGAAAAGTCTTCATAAAAATATTCAATCTTGACATTCTGTAGAAGAATGAATAGAAAAAGAAGAATAGTTATATTTTGACAATAAGTAAATAAAAAGATTAGAAAATGACTTCTTAAATATGAAATTAAATTTTCAGTATTTTTTACAACTGGTTTAGTAAAAAAGGCGATCGGCAATCCAAAAGTTCTTTCGATCTTTATATCACTTGATTTATTAATAGCGATATTTTCCAGAGCAATCAAACTTTTTACAGTGAAGTATCAAAACATGTGGCATATAAAAAACAAACGAGTGAAATATCAAAAAGTCCAGATCTCTTTATGCCCAGTCTAGACAGAGCATATGGATCAAAATTCTTCATAATTTATCTGTGTCATTCAATCTTAAAACTTCGCAGTTCTTTTGAATTTCAACTTTTGTTTTTCTTTCTGCTCTAATTTTAACATAGTAATAATTTACCAAAGGATCAATGAATTACTGAGAAAAATGTGAATATGTTTTTTCCCAGTGATAAATTATTCTTAATTTAGTAGATTAGATTTTTTTTTTTATGTCTTTCTTCTTTAATTTAACAATTCTTGCCAGTCAAGTGGCCTACTCATTAAAGTTTAATTCGGTTAAAATTTCCACGGATTTTAATCTCTATACGGGTAATTTTCTAAATTGATTTTCCAATAGGTCTACGGATTTGATGATAACGTTTCTCTCTTCTCTGTCTTATCTTATCCAAAAAACGGAGCATAGCAATTGGCTTATTCTTATTATTATTACATCCCAATCCTTTTATTCTAACTCACTCAAAAGGATCGGTTTTGCGGATAAAAAACAACCGGTTCTTGTGTAAGAACTGCTGTTGAGATGCTCCGTTAGGATTAAACATGATCCACACTGTAAGAATGGCTGAAAAAAATAAATACTACATAATATTATAATGTCACCACGTTTATATCATTGAATATATGAAAAAAAATGTTTAATTTCAATTATATTAGGACTTATTATGATTGTGATTAATTTTTAATAAGTCTGAAGATGGTTCTTTAATGATTGAAGCCTGAAACTATGAACACCACAATTAAGAAAATTGTTTGATACAAAATAGTAATTATGACCGAATTAAATACAATTCTTTATATCGTATTGGAAAATTAAATAAGACATCACGAAATACTGATGACACGACAGTAATGCAAAGATATTTTAATTATTTTATCAATAAGAAAGCAGTGTTACCAGTTACCTAAACGCTCACACACTACGTAGATAAATTTATATAGTTTGACAGTTTTTTGAAGTGTTAGATTTTTGTTATGGCCGCAAGCAAATTTCGCGTTTTATCTGAGGCGTCAAAAACATGGCAGTAAAATTTTACCAACACCTGTGGCAACAAGAGCCCTGTTTCTATTTCAAGAACTGAAGCCAATGCTACGATCGTTTTGCCATTATTACTGTATGAGAGATTTTTACGGCTATGCGTTATGCTGATATGCTTAATAAAAGATATACTTTATATTTTTTTTGGGTTACGACTATTTTTATGGAAGACATAAAGCTAAATTTAATGAACCGACTCAAAGGGCATTATGCGTAAGTCTACAGCTAGAGGTGGGACGGACATCAGGAGAGTATCGATAGCGGCAAAGGTGAAAGGTATCGGCAAGTAATCGTTATTTCTAGCTGTAGTTAATCGACGTAATATGTCAGAAGTACCAACTTTTGAAGAAATTCACTTTCGATCCATTACTTATTTACTACTTAATTCTACGACACAAAATAAATATTAAAGGATTAAAAATGAATAATTTAGAATTCATTGAAACTTAAAAAAGCTAAAATATTGATACAGTGTATTAGAATTAGAATAGTTAGGTAGAACTCCATTACTTCTTCACGTTGTAAAAATTATTTTCAATCGAATATTTTTTCCAAGTACATGCCGCTAATTCCTAACGATGGCGTAAGCTGAAATAGCTATCAACAAATATATAAAATAACCTATGTAGAACTAAATTTAGTTATTTTTCCATCGTATTATAATGGAGTTCTACCAAGTAAATTCCAATTCAATCAATTGGGATAGGTGTTTTCTTTCTTCCACTTGCCTTTCACGCAATAAATATAAGAAATTCATTCTTAATAAATCTTTAAAAGGTCAGTTCCACATATCTATAAAGATCAGGGCTATTTTGGAAAAATGATAATGCTCGCGATGAGCGAAACCGGTCCCTTTTAAAATATGAAAACTTAGTACACAAAAACAATGTGTTTTTTCCACTAAGAATCAACAATAAATCATCAATAATAACAATCAATGTCTTCGTAAAAAAAGGATAAAGCTTTTTTTTGATGTTCCTCAATGAAGAAAAACGTGTGTCACACATAGTAGCTTATCATTTTTTACAAGAACGACGCGGATATGCTCACCCCCATTATAATACCACTCACTAATAATAGAATATAAAATACCGACGTAAGCTTTTTATGAAGTATCGATACGAGATATCAAATTATATTTTAATCATCCTTAAAATTCTGAGTGAAAAGAAGGATTTTTACATGTCACGCTGTCAAATGAGACGCACTTCAGATAGGCATTACAGTTTTTATGGGGAATTGAAAATGTAAAGAGACATAAAGAGAAACATTTACACGCATTCTTGAGATAGAAAGACCATCTCGTTGAGAAATAATTCAAGATAACCCTCAGACGGAACTCGCATTAACGTAAGATCTGGCACTTTCAATAATTCCACAGTGACAATATAGCCGAGCGTATATACATATTATGCGTGTGAACATAATATTATACATGTAAGGAACTTTTAACTGTATTTACGGCATTAATTAGATGTGTTTAATAGTTTCAGTTTCATCGAATCAATTTTGATACTTTCGATGGATTCGGCGGTAACGTTGAGGAAGTTCATTTGAATATAAAATTTAAAATACTTATTTTATCTAATTAAACTTATTTTAATTTATTCCTATTAGTTTGCCTAGTTTTGATTCTATATCCGAACCTTGCTGCCCGTAAAAAAAGAAAATCCCAAACCTCATTTTGTATTTTTTCATTTTTAAATATTAGAATAAATCTTGCTTCATTACTTAAGCAAACTTTGCGATAGTAAGTCCGAAGATGCCTCTGAAAGAGGCGAAACACGTATCAAAATAAGTAACACAAGACGTGTATTAATCAAAGTTATTTTAAATTTAATAGAATCAATTTTGAGTAAAAATAAATTGAGTGCACGTTCGTTTTTTTTACCACATCCGCTAATAACAAGTTTTAAACAATATTATCGTTTCCATTACAAAATTTGATATCTGCAAAATCGTTTTGTTCTCGGAACCATTAAAACCGTTTTATCAATAAAAAAAACTCAATACAATTATTATAATATTTACAAAAATCAAAACATTTCAGTGTGTTTCATATTCCCATATATTCACAGACAGTGTTGTTTAAACATAAAATAAGAAAAAGCACTTTTTGGGATATGAAACTTACCGTTAAATAAGCTTTTTACTCGAAAACTACTTTTTACTAAAAGGAAGGCTAGGACACGCGTAGTGGTAAGCAAATCGTTTGGAGGAAAGGGAATTTTAGAAATGGATACTCATCGACCGAACTGTCACCAATTTCGGTTCACTATTTTTTACTGCTCGGTCAGTGGTCAACGTTGTAAGCTTCCGTGACGGCCCACTCGAGTTCGAGTCCCTGTAAGTGCGGATTTTTTCAGTAGATTTATCGATTATGTACGTAGGGAATGGATGTTTGTGTTGCTATAAATCGCGTCGCATAGCGAGAGCGATTAACTAACCACAAGTTCTGTCCTAGTCCTTGTCTCCGTTCAATCAATACTCTCTTCGAAAAAGAGAGGTTGAGCAACTGATTACTTGGCAGTCCTCGTAGAATCCATATGCTCCAAGTTAGGAAACGAGCATGGTTAATATTTTTAATGTTTATCAGTTTACGTGCTATGGTTTTAAAAATGTTTTTATTCTATACGTAAGTTCACCAGCTTGCATAGCTGTATTGTTCCACCTACTGAAAATCGACGACTCCGTTGAAAAATGTAAATACAATATTATTCACATTTATTGGACAGGTAATAAATTAATAAATCTTTATGGCCAACCAGGTTGTCAATGCCATAAATAAACATTGAAATTGATCTGTCTTACGAGAATAATTATGGTATGTGTAAGTATAATCAATAATATGATAGTAAAGGCTTTTCGAGAAATGAGTCGATTCGACTATAATTATTACTATGAGGTTGAATGGACGTAGAAACTTCTTGGGTGGTTTTAGAATAGCATAGCATACGACATTATTATAATATACGTCGTATTCCAGCATCAGTATCTTGCCGGAGATAGCCAGTGAGTAAGCATTCATTTGGTAGAGATTTAGGACGGCTCTTGTAATAAATAGTACATTGGTGCACTGATCCCCTGCATATATTCTAGCAATACGCAATTTCAAAATAAATATCCCAATTCACTCATTTAAAATCCATTGTTGTAAGTGGTTGGAACCAATAATTGCGAACACATGTTCAGTGGCATTTTTTGCATAAATAAGGATTTTTGTTATGCACTCCCTTATATTTTTATGATCAGCCGCCACTGGTGGAGATCCATAGTATTTTAATCACTTAAGCGGAGAATAGTCTTAATGCAATATTTAAAGAAATTTTATGTTAACGACTGCTTGAAACTGTGATATTTTCGCTACCACTTGTATACACCGTTTATATAGCCTAGTAGTGAACGCTCGTGAGCATTCGTAACAATCTCTTGCATTGTAAACTTGTTCTAATCCTAGTAAGGAAACTTTATGTAATTGATTGGTCAGTTAATTTGTAAGTGAGTATCCGAAAAAGTTTAGAATTTATTTCCCCCATCCGAACCTAAAGATGATGCTTAACGAGAGCGATTAATTGATTACTAGTTCTTTCTCAGTCCCATCAATGTCACTTTATTTTTTTCAAAAATGTGGTTGAACTACTAAATTACCAGTTATCGTAAAAAAAACTCATTTTCAGACACTAAGTTTGAGATCCATTTGCGAGGGGTCATGGTTGAAAAATGGTGATGTTTATGTTCCACTAGGATTATTAAATAAATATAGAAGATACATTTATGAACACCAAGTGATAGAGGTCTGCACGGGCCGAAATTTTAAAATTTCACCCGGCCCGAGCCCGAAGACCTCCAACCCGGCCTGGGCCCGAGGCTCATTTCCAAAAATCTTACCCGAACCCGACCCGAGCCCGACATTTTGCAACCTTACCCGAAAAAAATCCGATTTTCTTTTTCTAATAAAAAATAAAAATTGACTCACCAATTATCGTGTGTGTGCAGTTGTGCGAAATACATTTCTTCCTAATTAGAATTAGTTATTGTTTGTTTTACAGGAATGACGATACAAATGAGAAGTTCTTGTTTTTGAACTAGAAAATCTGAAAATGCATTTACATTTTATACACTCAACGTATCCAACTTTTTTGTTTGTAGTGTCACTTTTCCCATAGGTTTTTACTGAAGAAATATATTCTCCTTCTTTAGTTTTATCTCATCATCATTTTGTCAGACATCATTAAAAAATACTAAAATAATGGCGTCAGTCATAAGTCATTAAATTCAAAACAATGCATCTTGTTCTTTCGATTGGCTCGAAAAAATGACTAATACGAGTAAGCGAAGTTTATTATAGTATTAAATTTAGATTTACGATAATGGCGAGCTAATTCTAAAATAGTCCGATTTTTTGCTATATTTGTTGGATGTAGAAGATACATTTATGAACCCGAATCCAAACCATCAGACAAGCCCGTGCAGACCTTAGAAAATGAGTAAATAAACGTAATTTTGTTCGTTATTTATTACGTATATATTTACATACGAACATAGAAGAGATTTAGAATTTAAACTACATATGTATATACTAAATACATATTTAATAATATCACTGTTATTTGTTCATCTCAAATAATCATTTCGTACGCGAGAAAGAAAAAGTGTTTTATTTTCATTTGATACGGAGTTCTATCATAAATTTACGTGTTTTTCACGACACTTTTCGGTTTTATTTTTACAGTTGGAAACGTAAAATATTTGTCAAATTTGGATATCAACTTATTCTCACTTATTTTGTACATATAGAATAAAGAAATCGTTTCAGAAGCGCTCGAGATTTACGGAGTTTATTTAAGAATAATATCCTGTGAAATAATGTCATTTTCTTTTCAGGATTTTCATGTCAAAAGAAATATTTTGAAGTTAAGCGTTGTATCTCCTTGGAGTAAAAAGAAAATTGGCTGTACCAACATAATTGATCGCAGAAAATCACAGAAAGAACTGTACGTAAGTCGCCACCGAAATGATTACATTCATCTAACCTTTAATTTTAAACTTTTAATATATTATTATAGTCTACTGAGTATCTGTATCTTGATTTCAGTATTCATATTTTATGGTGTATTATTTTGGTAACTGCAATTAAAAAAAGCCAGAAAATATCATTAAAATAATGAAGCTACCGGGATTGATAGGAATTAAAATTTGATAAAAGAATTGAAAGATGGTGAAAATAATGAACAAGATCATAGGAAGTAAAATACATAAAGAAAACTTATATTATTTTAGATATATGATACATGATGAATTGCCAGTTTTAAAATAGTATATTCTTTGTGGAAAGGCATCATATTTAAATACATAAAACACATTGTTTGTACATCGACAGTTGAAGATATTTGCGATAGCCGAACTCGGTTCTGATTTTGTTTTGAAGTGTTTTTTTTATATTTTTTTAGTCAAAGACTTAAGTATAATGCTAACATTCTATCCATTCAAGCCAAGTTAACTATCAACTGTACATTTCTGAGACTCGATCATTAAAATTGATTATAGGCATCCAGTTCCCGATAAAATTCTGTTGAAATGATCCGTTAAATCTTAATAAGATTTGTACCGCGAACGAATGCAATGAAATAAAAACATGTCCATAGATGGATAGACTTCTGTTGATTTCATTTAATCATTTTTTAGTTTTCACTACGCATTCGCTATACACCGCGTAACCTAGTTTTGTCGTTTTTAACCACTTCAGTACCGTTAGGCCACTGGTGGCCGCTGCGTACGTCGCGAATATCGTCACTTGTAAATCTTTTCATTTTTCTGTTCATAGACATCGATACATTGTCTCTAGAAAAAAAATCATCTGTCATCAGTCAATCTTGTTGAAAAAAGGATTTTTAAGTCGGGCGGTAGATGTGATTAATACGACCACATTGCTCGGTACTAAAGTGGTTAAAGAATGGCTTGAATTTTGTACTTTTCTATGAGTTTTGTCACTGTCGACCAGGGTTTCGCTTTTAGGCATCTTAATGCATTTCAAGTGCACGAATTAACTTGAACTGACGCGTAGTAAATTGTGTGTATCGCTTATACGTAAGAATAAAATAAATCACTTAGCTTAATTGTTGCTATTGCAATTTGGTTAATGAGTTTCAATAAATTGGATTCAAATCACAATGCTTGTCAGATAATGATGACAGTACGAAAGCAAAAAATCTTCATAGCAATACGGTTGATTTTATCTCGCGGTCTTCCATCGTATATATTTAGCGTCTCCGTGTACAATTTTATACTGTGATCCTTCCCCTCAAACTATTTGCCAGACCGATAGAGCACAGTGCAGGCTTTATATTTCGCTAAGCCGCAAAGTGGGTAGGATCACAGGCTTAGAAATACAAAAGCAGCACTAGCTTATTTATTTTATGTCAGTCACATGTATGACCCAGCAAGATTCCGTGCATAATTTATGAACCCAGCCTCCCATCAGATTATTATTGGGTCTGAGCTGTAGCTTTCAAAAGAGCAGGGAAGCACTTTATCTGTAAATAACTTAACTGGATTAATAATAAAACTATGCCAGGGATATGATATCTCTCTTATTTTATGACGATCGTTCGACCTGTGATGCCTAGTGGTAAAATATACGCTTACGAATAAGAGGGTAAGAATAAGTATTCGATCTACGGCTGTACACCAGCGATTTTAGAGAAAATAGAAATTGCATACAAATTGATTAAACTTACATACTTTATAGTTTGAAGATGTTTTCGTGTGTCCTGGATCATGTGTGTACGATATATTCTGTGCTGCGGGACGATTTATGGGCTAAACTAAACTACTCCCAACCACCACCCGCCACGGCCTTACATTCGGTATCAGCGATCGTGTCCCATGGCGTAACAACGTTAAGCGTATCTGTTCTGTTTTCGAGTATGGAGTTGTCTCGGGAGCATTTGCCCAGGACTTAATAATTAGCAAACCCTATAAATTACTGATTCTAGAAATGCTATTTAATGCTGTCATTAATGCAATCAACAAAGTCGGTTACGGACCTATACGAATACCGTTTATATGACGCCGCAAATTTGCTGAAGGCCAAATAATTATTTCGGATGGCCCGACAGCTGGTCGGACCAACTAGAGTAAATCTTCCCGCTATTATTTATTTACGAGTTATGGGCATATTCAATTTCGTGTTCATCTATTAAAAACATATAATAAGTTTATGTATTAAAAGAATCTTTATTTTCAACGAAAAACAACGCGACTCACCGGTGAGACGTTGGCGTATGGAGTCAATAAGCATGCGACTCACGGGTGAGACAATAAAGTACAAAAGGTTAAGGCTGGCAACTAAATTTCTCTACGTCTCTTTACATTGAAACAGTCATATAAAATCACCAATGATATTCAGCAAGAAAGAAGGTTTTATACCCAAGAGAACGGCTGCTTTTAAATTAATACATTTGTATATAACATCATTATATTACGAAGGCGATTGGTGGTTTTGAGTTCCCTAAAAATCACATGAGAACAACTTTTGATTGCACTCGAGTTCGACTCGAACAGAAAATGCATAACGACCAGCCATGACCAGAGATAAAATTAAAACATTTTGATCTCACCGTGATTTGAGAACTCAAATCTGTTTGATCGTTAGGATAAACCTTTTACCTTGAGACCACCAAGGTCGGCGAACACCCAACCCTCTGTGTATACTTGCATTATGTGTTGTTTTTATTTGCTATACGACCTGATTAGTATTAAAAGAATCGCATTGGTGACATGATCGGCCCAGGACGTTTTCATTGTATCTCGATATACGCACATTTCAAAAGCCTTCAACATTTTTATCGATACGTTCTTTTACCGTGACGGCTTTGACTGCATCGACCAAAATGAAATTTCGATATTACCATTATAAAAATTTTGATTTTTCTTTCGATTTGATCTTGCAATATTGTTGGAGTCCATGATTGCTGGCAAAAATAAATGCGTTTCATGATTAAAAATAAACGTTTCCCATACGCTCAGTGAAAATGTGGATGAGAATCAATTTCTACAAACATATGAATATATCAATTTGCGATAAATTTAGTCCGGAAATGCATTTCAAAGACGCTCAACACGAGCCACACCTTGAGTAACAAAGTTGGATACTTTATTTGTGTATTGAATATTTAGTAAAATAATTTTAGAGTAATTGTGATTTAACGCAAATTGCTATTTTAATGTTTTATGAATATTAATATTTTACTGAGTTTCGGGATGTTTTTAAGACTAACAATAAATTATTTCGAAGGTAAGATAGGTCTATCGAACTATGTAGCAATTAAAAATATTTGAAATAATTATTATTTCCTATTTTTTTTCTCATTTCCTCTCAGCATTATAAAATAATAAAAAATATATTTACCGACACTTTAGTTGGACGGCGTAATAAAACGGAATAAATGAAATATAAATAAAACATTTTATAAAATCCAGAGGCGTGTGGGTATGTAAGTAAGTAGGCAGATTTAAAATTTACAACAGGATGCCGGTATAGCGATCATTAAATAATGTAGTTATGCTTAATTTTTCGAGAATAATTCGTGGGGCAATTTGACGATACATGTAAATCGGGTGAATATGTATGTACATATGGCATAATCAGTAGCGTGCAGTGCATAGAGCAGCGGCTCCATTTTTTAGCCTGAAACTATCATTTTAATAAATCAAAATAAACCGAAAAACATGACGGCTTCACAGTTAACAAAATAAATATATATAGAATAACCACACACAATTTCAGTTTGAATAATTTGAATATGTGATTCCATTTTGTGTGGTTTGGTTAACAATCATCATGAAATGAGATTAAAAAAAAAACAAAAATATGTTTACGATATTAAAGTATTTATCTCACCCGTATAATGCAAGCATCGTATCAATTAACTCTAAGACACTTGCAAAACGATAATTTTTCACTCAGTTTATCTCAACATAAGTTTTTATATGACAGCTGCTTGTTGCTCAAAAGATTGGGATAGAAATGATATGAATTGCTTGTTATCTAAACGGGTGGACGTGTAAGACAATTTTCGACACCACATAACTCTTATCAGAAATTAACAAATGAAAGTGCCCGGACTGGGACTCGAAGCCAGGCGGTTCGCAACCGGAGCCAAGACGTTGACAAAAAAAACAGGAAGAAATACGTAAAATTCAGACTAACGAAGGTGCAGAGAGCAAAAATATATTACAAGTTGTTAATAGGTGGTGTTAGACCCGATCAAACACCTAACTAGAAGATAAAGATGATGTTGAAACTAGATAATGTAGTTTGATAAGTTTCGTGGGTATTGTTATTAAAGTGTCCAGAGTTTCAATATTGCCGACGCTATCATTTAATTCAGTGCGCGATGCCGATGGCAACATCGTTTGGAAACATGGCGGCACCGTTTTGTAAGAATTACCCAAGTGTGACGGTTTATTTTAAAGACATTACCTTTCGTGTTAAATCGATGTAAAAGCACACCTTATCCGTTGTAATTCGCCGCAATTATGATTCCTGCTGCTTTACACATTCTTATAAGGAATTGTAAAAGTCTAATATGTAATAAAAAAACGTTTTTTTATTCGTTTTGTGTCGCATATAATATTATGCATACAATATAAGAGAAAGCGAAGGTTTATGCTAAGATAATCTTCTCTTTTATTGTAACGTCGTCAGTTTTTACTCCTCCACATAATTATGTTTGCGTTACCATATTCATGTGCGTTTAATTTCTTCTTGTATGATAATGTAATTATATATAAGAGACGCAATTGTTTTATTTTTTAGGCGTTAAAATATTTATAAATGAAAACATACATACTGCTGCTATATCTACGTCCTTTTGTAAACTATTTATTGTTCTCGTTCTAATAAGCAAATCGTTTTTTAAATAAAAATTAATGGATCTTTCTCGGTCTAATCAAAAAAATTCCGTTCATTACTTTTGAATAATTTTATATGGTTATAAGTCATATGAATTTGAACAAATAATAAATGGTTCTAAAACTCGATGTCTTGGTAGTAGAGACTCCAATTCGAGTATCGATTACTCATTTTGAAAATTAAATGTTTTAGTAATAATCGTCAAAAGTTTTTTCTACTGCGAGAATTATAAAAAAACATCAAACCAATTCAAAATTTGAGTCGTTTAATTCTGTATTATTGTTGAAATATATGTTGTCATTTATAAATATACACAAATTAGAATTATAAATATATATTTTGGTACATCTGTAACTACTCGAGTATACTCGAGTATTTTGAAATTTTACTACTCGATACTCGAGTAGTTGAGATGTCGAGTAATTGGAGTCTCTACTTGGTAGCCTCTCGAAAGAAAAAAATGCTGCCTGTACTGGAACTCAATTCCATGAAGTCCGACACGGAAGCCTACGACGTTAACCACTGCGCCACGAACACGATGAACTATTAAGAACAATTTGTAGCTGTTAATTGATTTATATGTGGTTCTTAGATATATTGTAAAGTTTCCCATTGACTTATGTTTTATATGATAGGGTATTATTAGAATTTATTAAAACTCATATTTTCAGTGTCAATCTTTTTGTTAGAAATCATAAACATATTAATTATTGTCAACTTGATTGCACTTATAATATGATCTTAAAATTCTTATTATTTTTCACCAAAATGTCTATTTTTACTTTGTCTTGTCTTCTTCAATTTGATATAAATAACTCTGTTCATCAATGATAACAATTAAAAATGCTTGAGATAAGCGAAACCGATCCTGATTTTAGTAAAAATACGTGTGGAAGTAGTACCTACCTAATGTTGAAATGAGGCTCTGCTGTGAAATTTACGGTTATGAAATAATATATTTCCTGGTTTAATACTGTGGTCACAATGGTTAGGTATACAAAGTCATGTCCTAGAAATCCGCCGGGAGCAATTTGTATTATAATTAAAATATTAGAAATCTTGAAATATTGTGTTTCTGTGCAAATTTTCCAAGCCATTTGAAACCAAATTTTCGTTCCGAAAGGTTGTAATTTTGCGTAGGAAACGTATTTAATGAAAAAAGGGGTTACGCAAGGAGCAGGGAAATCCGTTTGTAAGACGAGGATCTCCGATAACAATGAAGGAATATGAATATTTTGCTTCTTTGATGGAACAAAAATACGAAACTTTACGATTTTGCCCTCGGCAAAAAACACATGCATCGCATTCTTGAGTCACTTTATGACTTTTTTGCGAATTTTCGCAACCTGGTATGTGGGGGTGTGCGAGACGAGCGAATATATCATCTCTCCCTTTTGCGCTATCTTGCCTAAGTTAAGTGAGTCATTTATTATTAAAAAGGCCACTTTTATTTAAAACATGATTTATCCTCTCTCACGGCAACCGCCAAGGGTTTACGTTTCAACTCTTTTGTTGCTACCTTTTTACAGGTTTACCGTTCTACCTTCACAATACATTTTGCATTTACCTTATCAGCGTTCATCATCTACAGATATAAATAAATAATAATATCAATACACACAGTTCTCTTTGACGGGGGTTTTTTTGTGCGATTTTTCTGGACTTTCAGACCCTATGTTTAAATAAGTGATGACCCTGCGCAAAATTATGAGATTAATTGATAACTCTGCTCTGAAATTTGTGTAAACACAATGCATTAATAAAATTCGATGAATAGCACGTTTCCCAGTCGTAAATTTGATCACAGAGAGTTACTTTGACAATTAAATGAACTCGAGACGTTCAATTAAATAGAATGCAAAAAATTTCCGAAGTTGAAGAACAAGTTTTGTTTTTTTATATATTTTTCATAATTTTTTTGGAGATATTTTGATTTTTGGAACCAATTTATGAAATTATATGAAAGGGAGGTTTTTTTTACGCGATTTTATTATACACGCTACTTTCTAGAATTAATTTATCTCGTTAAAAAGGATTGGGTGTATGTAAATAAAAATACAAAAATCTACATGTTTCGCTCATTATATTATATATGGATAGAAAAAAACGTGAAAAGTAATCAAATCATTTTTACTCACTTTCTTTAATTAAAAATGAAATATAATTGTCGATTTAATTAATTAATAAATTTATTTCTCTATCTGAAAAAAAACTGAATTACAAACTAATCTTGGAAAACGAATTCGATAAACATAGGAAAGTAAGTGATTTCAAAAAAAATATGTGAATTTTGTGTCGGTGTAGTAAATATATTTAGAATTTATATTACATTGAATGAAATCAATCTAAACATTATTCAGCGTCATCTTTATAAAAAATATATAAATAAATCGTAATATAACATAAGTCGTAATATAACTTGAACTCTTATTTTTTACGTTAGTATCCGATGTAAAACACCCCTATTTAAAATCATGACATGCACGACACTAATATGAAAAATTTATATCAGTTAGTTGTAAAAAAATTCTTCCAACGACGTAAAGCGGAATTAAATGTCGAGTATTTCTAAACATAGTGTCTAGTATATTACACAGGTACCCAAACGGTAGAGTGCCCATTGTTGTACAATTGTACATGCAATTTAACGTAAAATAGTGTTTTCGTAATTATCATCTGTGCGCGATTTCACGAGATTTGCGTGTCTGCACTGGATTAACAACTGAGTAGAAAACATTCATTAAATGAACAGAAATAGTCAGCTTTATAAAATTAAAATACGTTACAACTATTTGTTTTTTTTAAGGTTTTCACTGTCAATACTTGGGGGAATGGCATTTTAGTAAAAATAATAACACATCTTTAGTACATACTTATTCCATGTTGAATTTATTAAGATCGGGACCAGTTTCGCTCATCGCGAGCTTTATTAACTGATAAGAAATACAAAGATAAGCGAATAAAACAAAATAGACTGTAATTAAAATGTTCAAAAACCTCTAAGCAATACAAGCTATTTCATTACAGTCCAATCAAGTAAGAATGATCATTAACAAATTAAAATCTAATAAGCAACTGCATTTAACAAATGGGGAATTTTATTCATAATGATGTTCAGGCGTAAAGTGGGGAAAAATACTCTTCCAGTCCAACGGTCATGTAGATTCTGAAAAAAAATGTGTTATAATTGTTCTATTTGTTCTATTATATATGGCTGGTTTGCTTGATAAATAAAAGACGGGACATATTTGGCGTTCTTCATGAATCGGTTATTATTGATTACATTGATATAAAGGCAAGTTACTTAGCTAATCCACAAAATAGTAAAGAAAGCGTTCGCCAATTGTAAGTGCTAAACTTTTAAGCATGGCAAATTTAAATTCACTCGGGGGATAAGATTCAAATCACCTCCCGATGAGACGGTGAAATAACGAGAATATATATTCGACTCAATTTTTTTCTAATCATCGTTTTTATCCAGCTTTAGCAAAATTACTTTTAGTAATCAAACGGTTGGTTGAATACCAATCCTTTAAGATGTCTTCTCTCGTCCCGCTGATATCGAGTGGCTTTTTTTTTATCGAGTATTATATGATTTGGAAATAGATGGCGCATTGTAAATTAGTTGCCATGGAAAGTGTATTTCATGAAATTATTTATACAGTCAACCCCCTTACAACACCGAGATATTAATTTATTACTTGTATGACTTAAAACAATATTTTTATCTGTACATAAAAAGAATTGAATTTGCCGTTTCGTATTTAATGTATGGGTAACGCTGCTCGTTTTTCACACGGTCTTTGGAACGTACGCGTGCAAAAAGAGGATTAGGTGTATAATTATATATATATATGTACATATGTATATAAGATGTTTTGAAAAACTTTATGTAAGTCAATATGAGTGAAACTAGAACAAAATTTAGCCTATAAAGGTGCCCGTCTTCTTTCAGTTTTTACAGGACCCTTGGGCTTAATAAATATTCATAAACATTATCAAGGGACGTCGCTGAAGGAACCGGGCGTTAGAGACATGACTGGGAAGGGAACACAAAACCAGGGACAACACAATTAATTGAGATACTGCACAAGTTTGCCGGCGTTTCGCAATTTCGCGTGGAATTGAATGTTACAGCTTCCGAATCAACTGCCTGGAAGTGAAAACCTTTTAAGTATGATCACTTATTCGCTTGGGCGACTCTACCTCATTTCAAAACAATCTGTTCGAATGATTTCACAGGAGGGAAATATTTAATATAGTCACCTGCAGAAATTAGAATCTAACCATTTTCAAACATTCGAAACATAACAAAGTATTAGGTTACACTCAAACCATTTTTAGTGCGACTTTCATTTGTGTGATTTCAAAGTTATGTGGTTTTTTTAAATGCATTTTGTTTATTTTTTTTGATTGATTTTGGGACTCACGTACATATTAGGAACGTAATTAACAGCGCGTTGTTCGCATACTGTACGTGCAAAATCCAGTGTTTCACCTGTTTATTATAATTTGACCTTGACTCGTACGTCCTTGTACGTGTTACGTTCCCATATTAAGTGAAAGCTTTTTTTGTGCGATTTTTCGCGGAACGCATCTACCGCACAAAAAAGGTTTAAGTGTACACTCAAACCTATTTTTGCGTGACTTTCATTCGTCAGATTTTAAAGTTATATGTTTTTTTTAAAGGGCAAATTTTTATTTCTTTAAATATATTTTTGGGACTGAACAAACTCAAATATGGAATAACGTAATTACCAGCGCGTTGTTCACATACTGTACGTGCAAAATCCAGTGTTTCATCCGTTTATTACAATGTGACCTTGACACGTGCGTCCTTGTACATTACGCTTTTTTGTGAGATTTTTCACCGAACGCATCTACCGCATAAAAAAAGGTTTGGGTGCATTCGTAAATAAATAGATAAATTTGGAACTATGCCAATTTTTAAAAAGCTTTATGAACTAAATTTGCCATCGAATGCTTCCTTTTACGTTTATAAAATTGGAGACAACTGTTTTGTACACTCTTCAAGCTCAGTTTTTTTTCATATTGGTTGTTTATTGGAAACAATATAATACCAGGCAATACAGCTGACGCTAATGCAACATGCATTTGACACATATAATAAAGATAGTACATAGAATGGCATAAAATCATAACAGATTATTCACATGGAATTTATAAGATTTCAAAACACAAAAATCACTTCTGAAAATGTCCACATCAATAGGCAATGCATTGCAGTGACGGCTGGTGACAGAGTATTAGGGAGTACAAAAAAGATTCAACTATTTTTGCAAGAGTTCTTTCCTATTCATTGGATTTTAAAACACTTCTATAACATGGACTTTCAATTCAGAGTGCCAGTCTTATGAATTTTTGGCTGTCCGTAGTACGGAAAAATAGTTGAATCTTTTTTTGTACTCCCTAATACTCTGTCGCCAGCCGCCAATGATATATTGATCGGCCGAACAGCCCTTGTGACTGGTGATTAAAATATCCTACGTGAAAAACAAGTTCAAAAAAAAAATGGCTTTGGTTACGACCGCGTAAGTAGGGAGGATGTTATTTAATTAATAATATAAATTCAGCGTGATGTTTTTTAAAATATGTAGGGTCATATGATTACGGAATAAAAATAAGCGCTTTAAAAAAGATTCATGATTTAACCTTTTAAAGCCGGCGGTCCGTAATAGAGGGGTACTTTGGACACGGCGGACAAAAACAAGGAAACAAAATTGCCGACATTAAGCGCAATAAAGCCACTGCGTGGTACACATACGCCTCTCGCACCCTTATTATGCAAGGCTCTTCGCCAAAACGATCATAATTTTCATGACTAATTATTCAAAGGGTTTTTGAAAATGTCCAAACGGAGACCACTTGTTTTTTGGCGCTTTGCTTGATGCGTCCCCGGTCGAACATTTTTCAACGGAGTTTTTAGACCAAAAAAAGTCTCGAAAACGCGCGATTAGTAAAAATGTGTACATTTTAATATTATGTACTCATTAATACTAATGAAGTATGTAATATTTTTTACGCATTTGAAAATCAAGATCGATTGATGGTGTTCATAAAAGGCATATTGCATGATCATGATTGTATAACTACGACACTTTTCCACATAATTATATTTTGTTGCATGCAGTGGTGTAGTCAGGCCAGGTCGGCGACATGGCACACGAAAATGAGCCAGGTTGCCGCCTTGACACTTTTTATTATTGAAACTTGTGGTTTTTTAACATTGAACGGATATAAAAAAGTATAGAAGAGATCAATGACCTAATTGGGACATATTTATTTACCACGACACGACTGGTTGCATGTTACATTTTTACCATGCCCGCTCGCAACTTGGAGTATATCGACTACGCTCGGAGTATATCTCAACATGGTTTTTTCTACGAGACCAGCTTGTTACTCAGTTGTTCAATCTCTCTTTTTCGGAAAGAGTAGGGATTAAAAGAATATCAGGAAAAGACTATTAGTTAGCTAATCGCTCTCAACACAAACACCCATTGCACTTGAACAGAATCGATTTATAGACTGAAAAAATCTGCTCGTATCGGGACTCGAATCCGGGTGGTTCGCCACGGAAGCCTACGACGTTGACCGCTGCACCACGGATCGGCCAATTGAGAATTTTATCATAAAAAACAATTTTTCACGTATATTCCGCTTAACTTTTATCCTAAGAGACTTATAATGAAGAGTGACTTACTTCTTAATATATATGCTACATTTTTCATCAAGTCTAATTAACTTTAATCTCTTGAAAAAAATTGTTTTTAGTTACACCGAATACCGTAAGCAAAATTCGACACTTCAATTAAAAGCCAATAAAAACTATATTAAGAAAATGTAATTAAATTATACCTCAAATTTAGAGACAGAAATTTTACCCATAAAGTCTTACCTTAGTTCTTAATTTTTTTTACGATGAAGTACTGAACAATCGATCTTTCTTTTTTATTTCATAAAAAAATCGGGTTATGTGTAATTAAACGTCTCTTTGACTTTTTGTCTTTGGATGAAAGATGGTATCATATTGAATTTCGCAAAGATTTCTCATTAGCGATGTGTCAGTCACACTTTTTGTGCAGACAGTCGCTTGCGCAAATAGATTGATCGAAAATTAAGAATGAAAATTTTCTATCCGTTGTTCGGGAAAAGTTGAGTGTGGACAGCTTAAATACTAACTTAACTGTAACAACTTACATTGAAATTTAATTTGATAATAGAGTTAACACGAATTTTGTTTGGTGTTAAAACGTAACGATTAACAGGCTTACTATTATTTTTATATTTCTAAAATAAACTTTAATGAATCAACTCCATGTTGACATAAAGATTTTTTTGAGAAAGGATTTGGTTTGAAAACACTTTGATATATGTAATACTCAAGTAGCAAGTACTAAGTAGTAATACTGAAATGTACCTTGGAATACTGAAACATAGTAATTTTTTGACTATGTGAAATAAATTCACTTTTAACGTGATCACTCTCAATACTTGGTGGAATGGCATTGTAATAAAAATAATATTTTTTTTTACTTATTCCACATTTATTTCATTAGATCAGGACCGGTTTCGCTCATAGCGAGCATAATCATCTGACCTGTTGAAAATTTTCACTATGAGTGAAACCGGTCCCGATCCAATAAAATTATTGTGGAATAAGTATTAAAATTGTTTTATAATTTTTACGAAATCAATTGGCAATCATAAAATCATGCAATCATAAAATCTTAGCAAATTGTTTATGCTTGTTTTATGTACATACAATCATTAAATATTAATTAATTCAGTACGTAGAAAACGATGTAAAAAATATACCAGCGTAAAAGTATACTAGTTAAATAGGGTGATAATGGATTATATTGAAGTTTGCAACAAGTTACTAGACCGCAAATCCTATGTGAAACCAGATACATTCGCATTAAAAAAAACTAGAATAAATTACTAAACGAGTCAATTGTTGTAACAAATGGTTCAACTATTTACTCACATTACAATTTCGCTTTCAATAAAAGAAAACAATACGTATTCTATGACATCGTAGAAATTTATATTTCAGGAAAACGGTGTTCACAAAATTCTCAAATACATTTTAATTTCTTAGTTCTAGGTTCTAGACAGTGACGGCTGGTGACGGGGTGTTGGAGGGTGCAAAAGGAAGATTCGACCGTTTTTGCAAGAGTTCTTTCTAGAACTTCTAGATATGCCACCAACATCACCTATCTAAAAATGAAGTATCATTCATTAAATAAATGTTTGAATGTATGTACATGGTTTATGAATTATTTATTTATTTTTACAAATGAACATATAATATTGACACCGCCTTATGTGATAGTTCATCAGAACTCTCTCGAACGATCTATTATTCACCTCAGTCAATGAGTTTAAGTCGATATCAGGAAATAAATTCATTTTTAATAATACTACTTGAAATCTATAGCGATTCAATATAGTGATTCAAATTTGTAAAAGAGACATTTATGCGGACGTCTCGCTCTAAATGTCTCTTGACTCTTTCACACGCCCTGAGTGCATGAGAGTACATGGTACTTCATGCAAAGTTCGATGGGCCATAAATAATGGCTTATCGCGCGTGACGTTTAACGGTATTTTTGTAACGGTCTTTTGGTACCTAATGGAACCGCTTTCTTTCATACAGTTGGCAGTGAGAGATTGGACAGCATTGAGAATGCACGCGCCTAATCCTCTCCCCAAGGATAAAGTCTAGTAAATTACTGATATCGCCTTTGCAATTATAATAGTCGTGTGTTATGTAGAACTTAACGTGTATTGTTAATCTATCTGTGTTAAATCCGTGTGTAAAGTCTGTGAAAATTCGTAACAATTAAATAATGGGTGCTAACCGCACCCACATAACGCTTTGAGATCGTCTTTTGTTTATAAGAGCACCATGTTTCTCCTACTCCGTTCCCAAAATGCCTCTCCTGAGTGTCAGATAGGAGGCTTCTTCTCGATTTACGAGGGAGCCGAATCAAGGTCTTCTCAATATAAAGCAAGCCATTTTAAGTAAATGAAGCTTTTTTATTAAACTTCAAAAATACTACCTCTGCAATGAAATATACGTTATGGTGTCCGGTCGATTCGCAAAATTCAGCAGTTGAATAATTGTTACCTGAAACAAAAGAAAAGAGAAAAAATTATTAAAACAATAATAAATTGTTATATAAATCAAATAAAAGAAGCAGCTCATTGCAAAGCATTGACAGCTTCACTGGATGAGTATTAATCAGTCAGCTCTGTGGATGGCTTTGCGTCTTCCAGGCAGAGTTAAATAAATGACAATGACAAAATGTCAAAATATGCTCAGTGGTCTGCAATAACAAATTTTAAGTAGTCAAAGTCAAACCAATATTTTTATAAAAAAATAATGAAAAATTATCAATGCAACTACATTTGAATTTTCTAATTTGCCATGAGTTTTGTAGCCTACTACCGGGCTTCGCCTTTCCTCATCTTCAGGGCATTTCAAGTGCACGAGTGAACTTGAACTGACGTGTAGTAAATAGTCAACTAAAGATAATTTGCCCACACAATTGATACTCAATTCATTAAAACTCATATTTTAACTAATGCATCCAAATTGTCATAATAAAAATTAAACATAGCGATAAAAATTATACATTAAACCTACTTTATTATTATATGTATATAAGCAATCAGTGGCGGCTGGCGACAGAGTATTAGGCAGTACAAAACAAGATTCAACTATTTTTCCGTACTACGGACAGCCAAGAATTCATAAGACTGGCACTCCGTTGGTATTGCGAACATCTGAATTGAAATTCCATGTTATAGAAGTGTTTTAAAATCCAATGAATAGGAAAGAACTCTTGAAAAATAGTTGAATCATTTTTTGTACTCCCTAATACTCTGTCACCAGCCGCCACTGTAAGCAATACAATATATTTACTACATTCAGTTAAAAGTAACTCGTACACTTGAAATGCATGAAGATGAAGGTGAAACCCGGGTCGCTGCCGTCAAAACTCATGGCAGGATACAAAATTCAAACGAGTCAAATTTGATATTAAAATTCAATCAAGCAACTTCAGCCAAAGTCTAAAATTGTATAGATGGAGGGAGTATATATAATTATGTTTTATCGTCTTTATTCTTCAATATAATATACAATTATACAAAATATACGAATATTTAGTTCAATTGATGCAGTTTCCCATACAGTAGTGAGTAAGTGAATGCAGTATGGGGTACTATTTTCCTGTTTAAATCTTCTAGTGGTGTAAAGAAACGGTTAGATTAATTATTCAGTAATTTAAGCGGTTGAAAAAATATCAAATTACTTTCATTGAATTAAATAAATATATAGCCCTCAATGTCAAAGTAACCATAACAATATAATATGATTATTATTTATAGTAAGAAGTGACCCAAAATATGATATATCCGCTACACACAGGGTTGTCAGTTGTAAATCAACCGCTGACGGAATTTCACAGTCGTTTTAACGGTATTTGAAAATGTTTTACACGTATTACAAAAAACGAATATCGAGCGACATCTTTTCAGGAAAATTATCAAAGATACATGCTTCATTTCACAAGACGTGTTTTGGCATTTTAAAATACACAACAAAGTTTTCCCAAATTATTTACTATAACACATACAGTGACGGCTGGTGACGAGGTGCTGGGAGTGCAAAAGGAAGATTCAACTATTTTTCCGTACTACGGAAGAGAAACAGTTGGTATTGCGAACATCTGAATTGAAAGTCCATGCTATAGAAGTGTTTTAAAATCCAATGAATAGGAAAGAACTCTTGCAAAAGTGGTTGAATCTTCCTTTGCACCCCCCATCACCCCGTCACCAGCCGTCACTGAACACATATAAACACGACTAATAATTTGAATCAACTATATTTTTCCAAAATAAATTCATATTTTTTCAACTTATTACTTAAGCATCGAAAATAATTGAATCAACTTGCTTGTCACGTTGGTCATTTGAGTCACCAGTCACAAGGGCTGTTGGGGGTAATCAATTCACTGTGCTTCTTTCAAATTTTATGAGACAGGAATTTTGTGACGCTTATGCCATGTGCTGTCTTTTTATATTTGTCAAATGCATGGTGCATTTGCGTCAGCTGTAATACCATGTTCTATATTTTTACCAATAAACAACATCAATGAATGTAACGCATGAAATTTAATAAATGATCTTTTTTTTTAATATACGATTCGTGAGTACCGAAAAAATGTGTTGAAATCGGTAGAGGTGCCAACCCTGATTACACCGGATCATCATGATGGCATGTTTAAATTATTATCATCCGAAAGAGTCCTCAAACTCAAGTCCCTTTGTGGAGATGTCGGCCTCGTATAAAGGATATAAGGATACCTTTGAAATCCCAATGATTTATATGCATATTATTTACGATAGAAAAAGTGTCAGACGCGAGGGTATTTCGTAGGGTCCCAGAAATGGTATGTCGCGCGGTTAGTTCTATGATTTATCGCCAGACAGTTACGGGAATAAATAAATACATACCTCATATTCGAGATTTAGTGGAGTACCACTCTTGGGGTTATTAATCTTGTCAACGAGCCCCAGAAAAGGGTTTATTTTTAAAACGAGTTAGCATTTTAATTTATACGCATGATTTGTTTTCAAATAACAAATTCAATCAAGCGAACTCTCATCGATTATGCTATTTTTGTAACGAATATGCAGCACTATCTCAATACATATAATTAATACCAGTATTTGGAGAATTATATTGTCTATGAATAAATAAATATATATATTCTCGATACTGGCAGCTCTAGTGTTGGCGGGAAGTCAATGATGGCCGCCATTTTATTAATCACCTCAAATGTCAATACTTAGTGGAAAAACATTAAAATAAAAATAATAAAACATTTTTAGTACTTATTCCAATAAAATTCAGGACCGGCGAGCATTATCAACTGATAAGAAATACAACGAAAGAGTGATATTTATACAAAAGTTAAGCAAGAATTACAAGGTATGACAAAATTTGGTTTTACAACTAAGCCAATTAATTGAAGGAAAATAGACTATTATTAAAATGTTTAATTAAGACCTCTTATCAATGCAAGCTATTACATCAAAAATCAATTAAGTATGAACTATCATTGACAATGTAAAAACCGAAATAAGTGCATTTAATAAATAAATCTAAATGACTGTAATCCATAATGAGTCGTGGTATATACGAAGTATAATATAACAACTTCTTTCCTTTTAGAATTTAATATAAAAATTACAAAAAAATATATAAATTATAAGCTTTTATTGCATTTGCAATGTGAAAATCGATTATAACGTAGTAAAAAAATAGTATGCATTGATAAACATGGCAATAAACTACTTCCCACATCAGGTTGTCGGTGTTATTAAAAATAGTCGATTGGTCACTTTCATAATGCGTATTCATTATTCTGAAGGCTAACAATCAATAAAGATAAACATATTTTTAAAAGATAGGAATCAGTTTCGCTCACTGCAAGCATTTTCAACTTTGATTTTAATCAAACACACAAGGAAGAAGTGCAAAAATGGTTTTTTATTTACTTAAAACAATGTTCTTTTCACCAGGAATAGACAGTTAACATATAAAAAGTGATAAAAAGATTTGGTATTGGTTTATTTTTACTGTCGGATAATATGTAACAAAGTCAGACTCTTTATAGCGTTTTTCTATGTATTTTATATTGATTAAATAATTGATTGAACACTGAAGAACTGAATAGGCCTAGTCCATTGGTAAAAAAGAATAATTTTGCTTCCATAGACAACTTTTTATGTTTATTACCATTCTGGTATTGCCAAAAACATAGTAAAAAAAGCAAACGTCTTTATACTGTTTGTTGAATTGACATTATCTCGTAAGTACGTTGTTTCCTTACGTTTTGTTACCTCGATTTATTTTTGGCGCATTTGAAATATTTGTCCAAATACGACAAAAAAAAAATCGTAAAAAAAATAATTGATTATTCCGCAATAATGATTTTTTTCTTTCTGCCCTTTATCGCATTCAGTTACAGTGGCTATAGAATTGAATCCTCAAACGGAAACATTGAATAAATTTCTATGATATTTCGATTACGGTACCCATCCTATACTAAAACGGAGTGTAGTGAGAGCGATAAGTAAACTACTAATCCTATCCTAGTCACACATTTTTATCCTTAACTTCTCTAGCATAGAGAGCTTGATAACAACCAGTTTTCGAAAAACATCTTACGTTGAGATGCTCCATGATATGCTCACTTTAGCTTTTAGTGTATATTTTATGCAAATCAAATCATTTAACAGAAAGAATTCTTGGTTATTATTTGTGAAAGTATCTCAGCTTTCATGAAAATTCCTTCTATATTCGTCTTAACATTTGAAGGAATATAGACATTATTTTGGTTCAAACATTAGAATGAATTAAATTCAATCTAAAATTTCAAATAACTTCGATTATTTCACGTATTGTGTTAACTAATTGTGACATGTGTTTCGTCTCTTTCAGAGGCATCTTCGGGCTTACTATCGCAAAGTGTAATTAGTAATGAAGCAAGATTATAATTTACTCCAGGCAATTAAGGACATATTTGTTGATAAATTCTATCGTCAGAACTGACATCACTAATTGAAAACAGTCAAGCTTTCCGTATTATAATTCTAAATAAATGCCTACTCAATCAATAAGCAAGATTATGTTGAATTACGTTCAGTATAGATTTACTCCAGGCAATAAAGGACAGTATATTCTATCTGCTGACATCACTAATTGAAAACAGTCAAATTTCTACTTTATAGATTTTGATAGCTTTGCATAATTATAAAAAAAGATTGTGACTCGGCAAAAAATCACATTTCCAAAATATGACCGGGCTGCTGAAAGGGTTGGCTAGGTATGCTCTACACCGAGCGTTGAAATTGGGGAAAATATATATATATATTATTTTATGCCACGATTGCGAAAAACTGCCAACGATCAGATAACAACCATTATCCCAAAAGCCGTACAAAACACCCGAGATATCCCAATCGCCGTTAAGTCATTTGTGTCACATTTATTTCATACCATTAGCGCCGCAATCATAAATCTACGCGGGGGTCACACAGCAAAGAAAAGTTCACGCAAGTTCGATAGATTCGCATTTCGAATGTTCATTGTTCAGAATGTTCAGCCCATGTCGTGAACACTACACAATGTCGTAAAGCTTCGATTGAACATTGCATTCGAATTTCGATACAAATTCCGGGAGATTTAATCTTTAGTTGCGGCCGGAGTTACCATCGCGAGGGAATCGGATATTTATATCAGTAATTGAATTTAGAAAGTATGTTGAGTGCATGCAATACGCCATGCAGGGAGTTATGTAAATTAAATCTTCAGTAGCATAACTAATCTCTGCTTAACCAAAGTGATTCTGAATTATATTCAGACGCTGTAATCGGAATTACAAGGCCGGACACAGAATACAGATCGACTTTGGGACTAGAGTTCAACTTATATCAAAGCGACTATTTTGTAGCTATTATTAATCGCCAAAATGTAGTTCATTCAACAGTGTTTATGTGTCAATATTACATCTTCATGTGCCATTAAACGTACATTAATAATCGGTGTCCTGATATAACTACAACATTAATAACCTGAAATTATGTATGTATACATGTGCTAATTAAATTATTTGTTAAGTTGTCAGCACATATAGTTAGTATTTGTTATATACATACATGTGTAGTATTCATAATGCGCCAAATTTTTCATTACGAATTACATTTGAACAGTGGCGGCTGGCGACAGAGTATTAGTGAGTACAAAAAAAGATTCAACTATTTTTCCGTAGTACGGACAGCCAAAAATTCATAAGACTGGCACTCCGTTGGTATTGCGAACATCTGAATTGAAAGTCCATGTTATAGAAGTGTTTTCAAATCCAATGAATAGGAAAGAACTCTTGCGAAAATAGTTTAATCTTTTTTTGTACTCTCTAATACTCTGTCACCAGCCGCCACTGCATTTGAATAATATACAATAATACACGAAAGTTTTATCCTTCGTAAAGTTTTTGCGATCAAAATGTTGATTTTTTTCAAAATAACGGTTGAGCAAACTTTTGATCTTCTCAGTATCATAAATACATAGATCAATTCGCGTAACTCGTGTCTTAAAAAAAGATAAACTATCTATAAAGTATCCTTCGTAATAATATAAAATTTTAAATAACTTTGATTATTCCACGTATTGTGTTACTAATTGTGATATTACTCTTTCAGAGGCATCTTCGAACTAACTATCTTCAAGTCATCAAAGTTTGCTCAAGTAATGAAGCAAGATTAATTCTTATATTTTAATCCTTTTCACGGGAAGCAAGTAGGGAGTTATAGAATCAAAGCAAAGCAATCAAATAATTATACTACTAATGAGGTCAGTATTACAAAATATGAACTAATGAGATGCGATCAATTGGAATGGGTTAATCCCATAATTGGAAATAATGTGGCGAGCAACTTGTTCTATTTAGGATATTATTCAATAATACTTCTTAACTGCTAATACTTTTATTTTGAGCTGTTAATTTTTAAACCCTTTTTATTTACTCGGTGGAGTATATCTACATTACTTTTCTGATTAAAATTATGATCGCTTAATATTAAATAATTGGCGAACTCGGATTTTTTTTTTTTAAAAATCTTATGTGTTCTTTAATTCTTATATTAAAGTTTCTACCAGTCTGCACAACATAAAGAGCTTGGCAGTCTCCACAAGAGAATCCATCAAAAGTATCCTCTGTAATGTTTACTTTTATTATTTATATCATTGAACCATCGCTTTCAAAAGTATTATCATTGAAAAGGATATTCGTGTATTTTTGTAATAAACAATTTCAGGAAGTATCATAGGATTTGCAGTAGTGTCACCGTTTCCACTGTCGTAGATTCAGCAGCTGGCCACAGTGTTGAGATTAAATTCAATGTATCCATTACGTGGCAATAAATGTCGATTCGGAATTGCCGCGATTGTATAAATCCCTTTTATTACTCTTGCTTCACAACAAAAGATATAGGACGGATGATAAAATACAAATATTCGATACAAAGGAATCAAGGATCTTTGTCAATCTAGCTGGCACGTATTTCAATTTCAAAGTGCGCTTTATAAATCGAAATTGCCAATTCGACGCCTTACTCTGAAAAGGTTCTAACTGATCTTGACCTTGATTTGAGATATGAGCGTTTGAAGTTTCGATTGATCATACTATTTAATTCAAAAGAACAAATTCACTTGTAACAATGAGCAAGGGAAAATGTTTAAAATTTTTAAGCATTTTTTTCAGAAATCTAATCATTTCATTGAGAAATAATGATCTTGATCTAATGATGACAATATATGAAGTTTGTCAAATAAATATAGTAAAAAAATGTTCATATAAACTCCTGAATTCTGAAATTAACCAAAAAAAATCTGAAATTCATATATATATAATGCGGTTAAAAAAAGCTTTAGTCGACGAAAAGGCCATTTCAGGCAAAAATAACAATTAGAACCTTTTCAAAGTAAGGTAACGAACTGTCAATCATTAATCACATTTCCCTATCTATCGCTAATTTTAACCTTGTAATTATAATCCTGCTATTTTTTTCACATATGTACAATGCAGAAACTTACTGTTACTGAAACATAGCAGTGTTTTGCCGATACCGTAGCCGATTGGTAAACGCTGTAACGCAAATTGAGATGTAAAAAGCAGCTATTTATTCCATCTCTTTGTCCCAATACGTTTTATGAAGAGAAAGACTAAATCAACTGTCGCTAAAAAAAACTTCTGTTTACTTGAAAATACTTTTTATTATTATTGCGAAGTGCAAATCGATACTTAAAACGAAAAAAACAGTTATTCGATAGAACAATTTTTTGTTGTTTCTAATAAGTAATAAGCTATTCATTTTCGGCATACAATTGTTCCAGCTTGTTTTTTTTTTACCAGTTTAGCGGGTTTTTTTTTTAATTTGTTGGCGGCATTAAAATTTTTGTATATTCTAAACACTCCATATTGATTTTTTTGAAATATGTACTTTTTCATGAGTTTTGTCGCAAACGTAAAGAAAATTGCAAAAGCAATAAACTTGAATTTGGGATTTTATCTAACGTACAGATATTTAATGAAATAAATATCGGGTATTTTAAATGTAGTATTGAAACAATTAATTGCCAGCGAATAGCATGGAAATGCATACTTTGGTAATAAGTGGGTTTTATCCGACGAATTAATAAAGACAGTTATAATTGACACAATTCAATGAAACTCATTAACATCAAATCTTTCGCTTCGTCATCCATATTGCGATAGGGGGCGGCCCGGCACGCATGTCAAAGCCGTTGCCACTGCGCCACGGACCGGACATATAAGCATTTTATAAATATCACTGTTTTATTGTATTCCTTATCAGTTGACAATGCTCGCCATGCGCGAAACCGGTCCTGATCTAATAAATTTTATGTGGATAAAGTACTAAAAATATATTATTATTTATATTTGTCAAAAGGCAAAACCCAGGTCATAAGCAACCCAACTCATAGAAAAATACAAAATTGGATCGATTTATATTTGTAATACAAATTCCATCAATCGCCTTTAGTCGAAATCCTCAATTATGTAAGTACAGCCAGTTCTCGACTTACGACGGAGTACCGTTGCACCACCTATGACGTAAGTCGAAACGGTCGTAAGTCAAATTCCATACAAAAAAATAATGAAATGATAGACATAAAAAGTGCGAGAAAAGACACTAAGGTACCTAGTGATATTTATTTCAGAATATGTCCTATGCAATATAATTTTTGCAACAACCTTGATTTTGGTAATTATTATTATATTGTATATGATAAGTAATATACAGTATAAGCGTCGAGTACTGACTTCTCAAAAGTTATAAAGTAACAGAGAAGCGAAGGACAAAATATCTCCTGAATATCATAATATTAGTCAATACGTGATATCATCGGATGTTCTCCCATCCCCGTGTGATAAATTGCCCCTTTTCCAAAAAGTATTATATTTCCGATACTCTTCTGAACCTAAGATTTAAGCCAAAGATTATTTAATTGTATTCAAAAATACTATGTCTTAACTCTATGACTAATGTACGGCACGAAAGGTAGACACCGACTTGAAATGGATATCCTTCTTCATTTTTATACATTTTTTTTTGTGGAGTATTTCGGCTTTGATTGTTTTATAATGGAACATACGGACCTCTAATGGCACTTATCTAGAAAGATGTTTTTCTACGAAAATGCTTGATTAATATAATTTTTTCGAAGGGTATATATGTAGAAACATGGAAAAGGCTAGATCAAAACTAGTTGTTAGCTAATAGCTCTGATGACACGCCATTTATAGGATTGAATGTGTGGAAAGAATTGAGATGTAATCACAAATATTTATGTCGTAAATTTTTGACAAAATTTCTGTTCCGATTTAAAATCATCAAGATCGAATAGTATTCATTAAGTTTATCTCTATATATGTATATAAATAAATGCCTTTGTGTTTGTCCCGTATTCGTTTCTATACCGTTCATCCAATTTCGATAAAACTTTGGTGTGTTGTTGTCCCCGCAAAAGTTTCCAGATTCAAAAAATCTTGAATTCACCTGATTTGTCGGGTATGCCGCTGCGAGTTTGAGAATTAAAAAATTGGCGTGTCTATTATTCTTCTGCAAAATATAAATAAACCACGATTTTGCCATGGTACCAGTCTTTCAGTGAAAAAGATAACAAACAATATCAATGAAAAATTTTAAAGAGAAGACGTACTGTTGCCACGCATCCCAATGATTCTGACAGATAAGAAATACCGATTAAAACGTTTGCAGTTTCCGGTGCGACTCGCATTCGCAATGCATTTAACAGCACAGGGACAATCGCTACAAGTGTGTCGACTAAATTTGGAAAATCCATGCTTCTCACATTGACAGCAGGTATGTGGCCTGATCAAGTGTTGGAAAACAAACGAACAAAAAATATTGTGTATCCAAAAGCACTTTTTCGTTTTGTTTGGCATTGTATTGCATGCCGGGTACTCGCTACTATTCAATAAATATTAGTGTCTACAAAAGTAACTAAAGCATTCGGGTTTCCAACATATTCCATTTCAAGCCTTGGCTTTAAATTATTTTTTATATTAATACTTCAATTCTAATGCGAAAGATTAAACATTTCTTTTAAAAAAATAGCTATGCAAGTTATTCGTTATATTTATTGAATTTTAAAACGGCTTCGACGTCACTTTTTCTGAAATATTTTTATCACACCATTCCACTCCACTGAGTCGCTAAAAAAGCTCCGATGATTGCATATTTATCAACAATCATAAGCTCCATTGTGTAAGCTTAAATGGTCGTTATATTATTTTACAACCATTATTATTTATTAACGCGCTCAAGATCTTGAACACGATGATCCGTCATTTTCACAAAAGATACAAAATTAATTTTATGGTAATTCTAATAACAGGTAACAACTATAAATCAGTATACACAAATAAACTATTATTAACCGCATGATTTATTTGTAGGAATTTTCAACAAGGCCCAGAGTTCAAAATATAAGATACTTGGTAGCTACAATGGATGCTTTATCATATTAGCTGCTGACTATTGAATATTAACATTTACAAAATATCATTCCAATAAACTTCTGAATGAAAACATGAGACGCTGTTTAACATATAAATAAATTATTTTATTAATGCAGTGGGATCAAACCGTATCATTTTTTATAAACTTTCTTTGGAGCTTAACGTTTATTTTGATAGTTAAAACATATGAATCAAAGTTATCAGTATATTATTGGCAATAGAAAAAGTGAATTGTATAGTATCAAAAATATATATAAAGCACGAAAAACGTTTAGTTTTGAGCTTTAGTTATATTTTTCAATTTTAAAAACAGCCCATAAAAACCAGAAATTTAAAATTTGTATGAGCGGCCACATTACAGCATCAATTAGGACAACTCTGTGAAAGTCGATGTTATGATGGGCCAAACCATTCTACTTTTGTTTCCAAAGTCGTGAACCGTTCTGATTTTGACACCATCCATCATTTCCTTTTTTATACCACATGGATGTGATGTTTAAACAAATATTTTATTGCTATCCATGCACTTTTGATACTATACGACACAAGTGTTGTTATAACAATCATTTTTTGTTAAATAATTATATGCACTTTGCCGTTACCTGACTTTTTATTCATTACGGGAGGACTGAGTTTAAAATGTGATTCATTATAAAGTTACAGTTATATAAAAACATTTTAAAAATTACCCATTTTTTAAACAACGGCTCTCTCCATATTCATAACTATCTTCTTACCATTTTACCTGATAACCATAAGCATGTAATATGGCATTTTCCGAGAAAATCAAAAACATTAAGTAGTCTTTAATTAAATGCAATAATCATTTAATAATTGATGAAATAACGTTATATGATCCATTAAAAAGTTCTAGTGTCGATGTGGTATAGAAATTTAAGGCTTTGCTTTATTTAATATTCGCCGAAAGATACCGGTTCTCAGGTGTACGTAAAATGCGAAATGTGTACAGTAGATGTGTTGAATATTATATCATACTAATGGTAAGTATCGCTCGAAATTTTTTGAGAATCTGCTTCGATTACCTATTAGATTAAGTCATTCCAGCTCTTTATATGTTTATGTATGTATATAAACAAACTTTGAACACAAACTATTGTACCATATTAACACAATGCAGAATTTTCTAACCCCAAAAGGTTGGTCTCAAAAAGCAGGGCATGAGTTTATTATCAAAACGTATAAGAGCACCTGGATTAGGTTCAAAATAAATTATGTTGTGTTTGTGCATTAGATGGGTATGTATAATCCTTTTGGTTTCTAGTTCTGGAATCAAATCACCACAAAAGCCGAAACATCCACTATAGAAGTGTCACATTACCAAACTTTACGGATAAACCCCCGAAGAAACCTTTCGAGAAAAACCGCATAACGCCATTCTGACACCCCGGTGGACCTGCACATTGTTATTAAGCGAGACTTCCACAACGATTCACCTTTGTTTATTAACACTAGATCCAAATAACACAGAATAAATTAAAAGTACATAGTTTAATTTAATTTAGCAAGTCAATCTGCAGCGTGCGGCTTAATATAAATTGCATGCCTCGAATAGATTAAATCAGCGGTTTTCAAGCCGTGAGGAGTTGGCTCTTGCCAGAGGAGCCAAAAAAATGGCAAAAATCAAGTTTTAATTATTTGAAATAAAATTTGGTGGCGTAGTAGCATAAAGTTTGGAAGCCTCTGGAGTAATAAATTTAAAAAATGCGTATAATATTATATTGCTTGGTGGAATTTCAATACCAAATTTAAATCGTTTGAAGTTTGTACTTTTCCATGAGTCTGTTGCCATTCGTACATTGGAAGTGCCGGAAGATGCCAAAGGCGAAACCCGGTTCGTAATTAACAAAACTCAAACGTTTCAAATTTTATATATTGTGTTATGAATATACAAGCATAATACATTAAACACATCTTTAATTAGAAAATAATGAGTTGTAATTATAATGCAATGCAATTTTACAAACATTTACTCTTAATTAAACTTATAATTAATTGAAAACTAAAAATATTTGCACGTAAACTGCAACTTTTATTTATACACGTCATGCGAAACGAAATGACTTTAATGTTTAATACTTTAGATGGATTCGGCAGTAACTTTGTGAAAGGTCATTGAGTATAAAATTAAAAGATAACATTGCTTACTCCACGTATAATTTTATATTTAAATGATGCACATTTTTAAAATGAGTCCCTTCACTTCAATAAAAATTAAAAATAATTAAAATAGTAACACATAAGTAACACATTGGCTGCGGGTTGCGATATACGCGGAATTTGTTGAATACGGTAGGCAATGTATTAATTATTATCGGAAGTTTTTTTAGTAATTGTCGTCGCATATAATGAATGCCCTATGGCGTCACATACGTTGTATATTGATGATGCACTGTTGTATCGACGGCTTAATCTAAAAACCGGCTGATAGAACAAAAACTTGTTAGTAAAAAGGTAACGAAGTTTTTTCTCCGTCCTGAAAAGATTTGCCTAATTGGTTATTGGAATGAGCAGGTTCGCAGATCAAAAAGTCGATATTTTTTGTCTTCATCTTTTATTGTGTTCCTTTTTCAAACGTGTACGCCAAACTTAAAAAACAACTGACTACCGAGTTGAGGTATCTATTTACTGTCCCGTGTTTGTGGGGGGAATAGTTTTCACTCCAAAGCAGCTGTGGTGTGCTCATATGGTAGAGTAATAGGAATACATACGTCCGTGTCATCATGGATCGATTTTACGGAATTTTTGAAGCAACATTATTATGGGGGAATGCGGTTACACGCAATGAAAATAAAAAGCCATAAACAACGACGCTACCCGCTGACAGCTGACACTCTCTAGTAATAGTATTTATTGATTTAAATTACATATCCCGTATCCAAAAATAAAAATAATTATCACATACGACGGTTGTGTAATAAAAGTATTAACGCCATACCCGAAAGGAATGGAATTTGAATGCGTTGTTATACTACACTATACCTTTGTGATAATTAAGTACCGCTGATTTTCCCTGGCGGAGAAAAATATAACTAAACATGAAACGTCAAAATTTAAATTCGTGATAACGCGTTGCCAACTAAATTAAATTTTTCGAGGATTTTTGTAACATAAGCAGCGTAAAATTTTTACCGTGCTGTTTTTTTCAGCGAGAAAACTTTTAATCCCAATAGAATGACTTTAATTTAAATAACAAAATGAAAGTTGTTTACGCAAAGTACAATGATAGACCCTGTAAATTTATAGCACGCTTTGAATTCAAATAATAGTCAATGAATACTGATGACAATAATTTCCACCCACTCAATTTGTGTACTATATTATGAATTATAAACAAATCAAATCTTTATATGAATACAATATAGTTTGTATTAAGTACATACAATGAACTATATTTCATATAATCGAATATTGTCAATGACAATATATATTATCGATTTTCAAAATAAGTTTGACACAAGGATGATACACGTACTTTCTCTTGATCTTCTTAAGAATTTATCGTTAAATATTTAGATCGATCAGTGCATCTCTTACTTTAGTAGAATTTATTTCTTATAATTATTAATTTTTTGGTTTTATAAATGATTTTTTCTTGAAATAAATCAAAGAGTTATTCATTCAGCGGTTATTGAAAGACGACTTACGTTGATGAACATATTTTAATCGCTAATAGAAAAGGTCCCCACTATATAATATGATTATTTTAATCTAATTTAAGTAACGGACCTTTTAGAATTCGGACAGGTATTATGTGTCAGATTTAAAATAACAAAATAGAAAACAGGAGGGAAGAATTTATGTTTAATTACACTAAAAGCAACTGATGTTAAAATAATCAAACTTAATATAGCCAAAAAAATGTAGGCATGATATGCAAATACAGGACCAAGGGATTACCTTGTATTACGATATTAAAAAATATAATAGCAAAAAGATTTATCATTTTTATTTTTCATTACAATGTTGGTAGCGTCGTCATGTTTGGGTTCAAGGCTTCCCGCATCATCAAAAACGAAATGAATCAAAATCAATATTATCATTTAAAAACAATTCAACCAGCATGTTATGTGGCTTCACTTAATGCCAAGAACATAGATTGAAATTAATGTTTTTGAGAATTTATTTCATACAACTTCTTTGATTGTAAATTTAAACCATTTTAATTGATATTGTTTAAATTAATGAAAATTTGTTCCAAATAGTATAAAAAAAAGTTCATTATAATATGTAATCTATCTTTAGAGTTGTAAAGCATTATTTAATATAATTTATATAGTATGAGTCATTGAAAACGAAAGATTTGTGTAAAATTTAGTAATGAGTTAGCAAAATGGACAACACACAAATCAATTTCTAGCGCATGTTGTTATCAAAGATTATATCCAAATCGAGTGATCATAGTCACAAGTTGAAAATTTAAAACGCCTTAAAGATATTGATATGTAATATATTAAAAAGCTCGGCGTGTGCAGTTTTATTCTCACCTGAAGAATGAAATCATTTGAAGATAAAATCAATGGTCTATTCACTTAAAGAACAGATATATCTTTTTAATTGAAAATGCGTGATATTTTATCGAACTTGCTATAACAACTTAACAAATGCAACCTTTTTTATTACTGAATAGTTAATTTCATACGAAAATGAAAAACAGGTTATAAAATTTCGTGTAAGTATAATTTAAAGATAATGAATAAATAAAAAGACAGAATCTATAAAAATAAAACTAATTAGTGACAGATAAGTAATTAAATAACGTACATTTTATTCTATAATTAGTACTATATCGGTTTAAATACTTAAAATGAATAATTCATAAGACTACGTTATTCCCCTAATCGTTTCGTATACTGAAAATACTATTTCAAAATAATTATATACGTACATTATTGCGTTTAGACGTTTTTTATTTCATCCATTCTTACTAATTTGATTCCAAACTGGTTTCAAGTAATAAAAACAATGCTGTAATAGTGAATAGTGAAAAATGCATCCGTAGAATTAACCTGTCCAATTTATCAATTGTGCTTCATTCCTATTGCATGTTGACATCGGCTGTAATAAAACGTTTATCTTATTTATAGGATAATTCGAAAGCAGTTAGATTAAGTTATTTTGTATTTTATGCCTTTGGAAGTTGTCGTTCGATTAAGATAGGGATAGTAAAAAAAAAGAAAGTACGGATAAACCTAGCACAGGTTGTAAAAAAAGTTTCGGCTTTAGTGTATTTTTGATTTGCCCTAAAGCTCTGTAGTCATGATTGATCAAGGCGTAACTTTTTAGTATTGTTTAAATTCATAATAAAAACAAACAATGACGTTTGCCGTATTCCATGTTTCGTCAATTTTACAAGAACTTTACTATTGAACGATTGATCGGAGTAGTTCACTCCAAGCATCGTAGTTTTAGCTCGCCCTAAGACGTTATATCAATATTTGAGAATTTAATGAAAATGGTTGAGCTTGTTCGATCAAATAAGTTCGAATCAAGTAAAAAATGTATAATCTTAAATATGCCTTAAACGCTGGACCTTGATATATCTTTTAAATTTAGAATAACATTTTAAGCAGATCATTTAATTTAAAAAAAAAATTGTCCATGCTTCGTTTATGTGAAAAAAAATATCAAACAAATATTGTTTTTTAGAACAAATACATTTTCAAAAAAGGAATACAATAAAAACTCATTCAACTATCGCTTGGTTGAAAAACGTTTAGGTACATAAATTTATTTGATTCACATCTTATTAGATACTGGCAATACTCAATCAAATCGAATTGATTTCAAATTTGATGACAATTGCTTTACCACATTGTTCTGTTTTTTCATTAAATATGTCGTCAATTATCCAGAAATGTTGGTATCAACTTGAAAAATAACCTCAGTGCCTCTAATATAAATAAAACATATTATTTATTCTAATAGAATTCGTATATATTTATTACTATAGGTGAATTTGACGAAAACATTGACGAACATTTAATGAAAAAATAGTCACCACGGATCAAGAGATCGAAATTAAATTCTACGACTACATGGATATATGATGCTTTGAATAAAATAAATACATCACAAATATTTTATACAAATATATATGTGTTTTGAAATCTTCACTTTCTGTGTTTTGGGTTCTAAGTAACACCAAATTCCAGAGTTTTTTTTTGTCCGAATGGGTCATATATAAAAAAATATATTGACAGAAAAAATTCTATACGTTTCCGACACTCTTTATTCAAATCGTGTTGTAAAATTCACTTAACATATTATGTACCAGATGTTCAAACATTTTTCAAGTTACCCATTTTACGTTTTATAGGTTTATCAGGCGACAAGCAAAAAAACACGTCGGTAATGAAAAACTTTTCTTTTTACAATCTAAAATTAATTAAAAAATAATTAAAAATATAGCCATTATGTTTAATAACGTCAATAAAATATCCCATGTTGACATGCGAGTGTCGAAAAAGTCAACGATAATTTCAATAAATAATTGCTGTGCATCAATCATCAATTTTATGATACTAAAAGCAAATGGTAACATAATATTAGAAGATTATTAGAAAGGTGGTTATAAAGTCACTCCTCTCATAGCTGTTCATATAATTATGATCAGTAATATTAATTTAAGATTTGTTGGCTGCTAAGCAGACGTCAATTCAAGTTATCATAAAAGGGGGATTGATCCGTAAAATCAAGATATTTACTGACATCAAAGTTTAAGATACTGATCGTCGTTCTGTTATCAGCGATAAGATAAACTTTTGAATGATTGCCAGTAAAGTTAGTGCCTAAAGCAAAAACCCTATCTGTTATTTGCGTATGAGCTGGAAAGCTTTTTTGAATAATTGGACCTCATATCTGCAAGGGTAAGGGAGACTTCAGTAATTCTACCCCTGAATCTTATATATAAAACCGAAACGGCGTATGTATGTCTGTGGGTCTGTAATTCCCTTTTGCATTGTTGGTCATTAAGTTGTCATAAAAACGAATATGAAAGAAAATATGTTTGAATTTTTATCGGCGAAGACATTTAGTCAAAATGTAATAAATTAGTCTTCTACAGAACTTTTCCCGGCTTTTATTATTAATAATAATGTTTATTATTTACGTGAAGGTATTATTTGACATTTCTTTGACAGCAAATTAGATTTTTTCCTTGAATTTGGACATTTTAATCGGCGAGAATGGGGCTGTCATCAAATTAAATAAAGTTTGTGATTTTATTTTAACTCTATTTTGGATGTTAGATTTTCTGATATAATTATGTCGAATGATATAACATTAAATAATTATTGGTCGCTTAGTCCGAGTGACGCCGGGTAGCAATACTAGTTGTCTATAAATTTGATTTAGATTTCATAAGAAAATGATTTCTTTTTAAATTTTAGACACTGCAACATCAAAATCTCAAACTATATCACAGTAGTCAATTTTCATTGCATAAAGATTTTACATCCGATTTTTCTAGCAACGGAGGAATAATGAACAATAAAACATATTTAAATTGGAACAGTCTTTTTTTGCCTACAATGCCTAACATGTAATTCGTTTAATGTTGTTGGCTACAAGGATTACAAGTCGCCATAGGTAATTTATTAATTTCAATAAAAAATCATCGCTTACACCTTTATTTTTTAATTATTAAACAACTTTTAGTTATTGACACAGTGACAAAATAGCACAACAAATATTATGTTATGTATTATTATATTATATATGATATTAAGGCTTGCGCCTGATAGCTGACACAGCTTCGGTTGACTTCTTTGCCAAAAGTATTTTTTTCTCTCTCTCTTCTGATAACAACAATGTTTTAATCTATTTTCGAAATTCAAAATCAATAAACGTGATTTTTTTTAATGTGCATACACTTATAAATAAATAAGTATACATTATATAAAATACTATTTATAGAATTAAACACCTTACTATTTTTCACCCTGTTATAATGGAGTTCTACCAAATAAATGCCAATTCATCAATAAAAACTTTTGAATAATAAGTTTATTTCCCTATCCTTAACTTCATTGAGTATCATACCAAGTTATCAAACGAATATAATTGAATTGTATTATGATCATAAACGGTTTCGCTCATTGCGAGCATTATCAACTGATAATATATGCGAAATTAATGCAAAAATAAAATGCCTTCCCACTGAGAATTGTCAGTCAACACCAAAGAAGTTTCAAATGAAGAATACACAAATTCGTAGTAGTGTCTTTGTACTCTATGGCCTTTGTAGCACTGGCCATCGATATTTAATCAAGAGCCATAGAGTATGCAGTGATTTTGTGGACACACTGCAAATGAAACAAAATAGCCGCGGTGAGTGCGCTCGATCAAGTTTATTATGACGTGAGGAAATTTGAAATTCGATGTGATAAACATCTGGAAGAGGTATCGGGTTTGAATATTATTTTGAACAACGCGATGAGCACGGTTTATCAGCTGACATCACTGCCCAAAGCGGCGTTGTTTATAATATAAAATTAATGCTGCCAACACATGTCCAGTCTCTCCAAACTAAGAAGTCCACTTGAAAAAAAAGAAAGTGACATCAACACTGACGGAAATGTTGTATATAACATGAAACTGCAGACGGCCTTCGACTTAAAAACATTTTACTTTCGCACAATTCGATATTTCGCACATTTTTCAAGAATTTTTTTCTGGACTCAGAATGAACTCCAGTCAAATAGAGCAGTGTTTTCCAACCGGTGGTCCACGGCCCAGTGCCGGGCCGCAGAGACTTTCCACCAGGCCGCAAACAGTATGCCAATTTTCATGAAATTCACCATGGAAAAATATTAAATAGAGGTTTTTTTCGCCTGAACGTTTACTTGTATTTTTGGTTATTGTTAAATAATAATAATTGGTAGGATGATGCGACACAATAAAGTTTCATATTTCAATCTTTCACAATATAAGATTAAACAAATATTTCACAAAAAACCATTTCTATTTCAGTATTAGTGGTTCGCAATTTTTGTTCTTTTTTTACCGGTCCGCAGATGTAAAAAATTTGGGGAGCACTGAGTTGGAGAACTTAAAATACCAGAAGTTGCTGAAAGGCGAAACCCCGGTCGTTAGTAACAATACTCACAGAAAAATACAAGATTCAAACGATTCAAATTGGATATAAAATTTACATCGAGCACCTTCAGTAGAAATCCTCAATAATGTTTGTTTTTATTTATCTGTCTGTAATTTCTGGTACAATAACCGAGTGGTTGTGCGGCGCCTATGCAAATTAATCTATCTAATATCAAACTGCAACCTGGTGACACTAAGATTTACGTAAAATATTATTTCTCATTGATAGATTTTCTCGCTTAAAGATTTCACTGACTTGAAAGTTTCAACATTGTTCTTGTCCTTAAATGGCAAATATTGGTTTGTATCTTTGTATCCCATTTACTAAAAGCTTTAATACCCATTTGAAACAAGCGTGGCTTTACATTGCAGTGATAAAGTGTGAATGAAAAAATATAGATATTTCAACACTTAATTTAGAATATGTGTGGCAGCTGGATAAACTCTTGGAGACTTCCGATATTTTCTTATCGTCCTACATAAATCTCTCGTCATCATCACAGCTACCAATTATCGGCACGACGCCATATTTGAATCCATCTAACACTTGAGAATAGTGAACACAAAAAAATACACATGTCAATATTTTTTACTGTTTTGTAATTTATTGCTAGATATAATATTTTAAATTTGATCGATAGGAAATTGTGATTCTTTTAATGTTTTCTGTTAATATTGTTAATTGAAATTAAATAATGATATATAATATTTATAGCGAAGTACACAATTTTAATACAAAAGAAATATGTCCATAGTAAAATATCTTTTACTATATCCCCACGATTAGTTTTTAAATTAATAATAGTCATGAATAATTAATTTTTGTGGATACTAATGGAGATGGTTTTATAACATTAAATTTTCTGCACCTTTTATACAATGTAGCTGTGGTAATCAGGACAGAAAAGACAAAAGCACAGCATTGTTAAAAATGAATATGCATGATACAATACTTTCATTTCGAGAACCATCGCGAATTTAGATGTAAATATGCGTTTCAGTAGAAACATATTTGCATCTTAATTCTCGTCTTTTATTTGAATAAGTTAACGAAGAATTAAACCTGAAGTTTGAATTGTAAAATCATGTAAATTGAGTATTAAAATCTATAGAAATAATTATGCGGTAGGTGCGGATAAAATTTGACGTTTCGTGATTAGTTCTGATTGTCTCCAATAGGCGTAAGCTGTGGTACAGAATTGTGAAGAATAATAATGAAATCAAAATATTGGCAACATTTCGTCGAATTCCATTTACAAATTCCAACAGTGATTTAAACCAAATCAGTTAGTATTGTCAATGGATAATAAATAATCAAAAGCATGTTTATTAACAAATTTGGAACAGATGTTATATGGTAACATTTAAAATATTTTAGAACGTTTTTTTTTGGGAAAACATATATGTATATCAATTTAAATAAATTATAAAAACTAGTTCATAATTTTCGAAGAGTGGTCGATAAATTGTTTTTGCGTGAATTTACCATTGCAGTATTTTCACATTGTATATATTTGAAATTTAAATTATGATTCAATATCGAATTAGTGCTTAAGCGGTAAAAGTCGCTGATTTTGATTGCAGTACTCACGGGTTTGAGTTCCAGATTGAAAATTTTAAATTTAAAAAAAAATCAATCGATTTACGTATTTTTGTCTAAAGGCCTGAATATACATGATGCCTGTAATTTTATCACAATACTATAAATGGTTCGTCCTGTCTTTCTGTTCCAACTTTCTTTGAAAAAGTTACGAAACAGAATAACAAGTAGTTCTCGTAGAAAAAATTATGTGTTGAACATTTCAATGTGCATTGTTGACTTGAGATGATTAACGATGACAGTTGATCAGAGTTGATACCTAATTTTGCTATTCTAAACAAAGTGTGTTGTGAGTAAGATGTTTCTTAATTTTTTATTATTTAAGGGTGGGTAGAGAATTAAGTCAAATTAAGATGGCAAGTCACATCTAGCAATGAAAGAGGTCATTTCAAAATTTAACATTCATGCGGATTCTTAGTATTTTGTTTTGCATTTTATTTCAAAGTAATTAAAATTCAAAACACTTACGCGGAAAACCTTTAATTTCCTTTTTTAAAAATTTGTTACATTTCAAAGTTCTGCGTTCCGTTAAAATTAACAATTTAGCACCCTAATTAATATTCATAGTGAGTACAAATTGAAATACCAGGAAATTACGCTTTGTAAACATGAAAATTCGAGATAATCTCTAGCCCTTTTGTCAGCAAAATCTTCTATGTATTCAAATCCGCAATCTGATAATAATCGGACCTTACCGAAATTAGATTGCCTTTCCCGTTTAGAAACAACTCACTGCGTTTACCTTCAATTTGACCAAACGAAACGTGATTTTTTGCGAAAATGTTAATACAATCAGGGTAAAATTTACAATATTTAAAGCAATCAAGAAATAACCAATCAATGAAGAGATTTATCAATTATTTTCTTCTAACAAACATGATATGTCTTGTAACGGGGTAGATATCGTATCAGTGGTTTCAATTATGGTTTTTTTTGACATATTGAAACTCATTTTCAGAAAGTATCTTAGTGGTGGATTTAAGACAATAACACTTTAAAGATTATGTATGGAAGATTAAAGAATTTTGTCCTAATGAAAAATACATTCTTACAAACCTAATACTTGTAAAATTTTATGCTTCTTTTGTTATGTTTTAATTTATCAATCCTCAAGTCTTCATCTAAAAAAAAGTAGAGCACGAAAACGTTGATAATTTTAATATTCCAGGTAAATTATACTATATTTCGGCATTGGCGTCATTAAAATATAATCCTTTAAATTATATTTTAGTCCAGTAACAAATAGCAAATATTAGTCCGTTCCGTGGCGCAGTGTCAACGTCGTTGGCTGGTGTGCCGGACCTCCCGGGCTCGATTCCCGGTACGAGCGGATTTTTTCAGTCGATAAATCTGTTCAAAGGCATGGGTGTCTGTGTTGTTGAAAATCCTTTCCTATCCCAACGAGCGACGCATAGTGAGAGCGATTAGCTAACCACTAGTCTTGTCCGAGTCCCCGTATCCTTTCCCTACTCTCTTCGAAAGAAAGAGAGGTTGAGCAACTGAGTAACAAGCAGTTATCGTAGAAATATATATGTTGAGATAAACTTCGTGAGGAGTCCATATGCTCCAAGTTGGGAGCGGACATGTTTTAAAAAAAACAAAACAAATACAATGTTTCGTCAAAATGTTAAAATTATAAAATTGACTGAACTATCCATATTCCCATTTTGGGAGTGGATAAGACACAAAAAAATGATTCAAATAATAAGTATTCAAAAATATACTAAAATCATAACACTTACTAAAATATTAATTACAGAAGGGTGCGTGTCTAAATATGTTTCGATTTATTGCTGTTGAAATGAAAATAATGTGTCTTAATTTACACTGAATCCGCGAAATTGTTTATGAGATGGAATGGAGCAAATAATTTGATCAAGAATGGAGTTGCACAATCTTTGAAAAATATAAGCCCGTTAATTATGAATATGAATCAGGTAAATTATTAAAACAATACATTCGAAGGACACGACAGTAGCTTTTAAGAAGTTCATTTTCCGTGTAAAATAACAATTAACAGTAATTTCAGTTGATAATGCTCGCCATGAGCGAAACCGGTCCTGATGTAATAAATCAGATGTGGAAAAAGTACTAAAAAATGTGTTATTATTTTTATTAATTAACAGTAATGTTACTCCATGTTTTGTGTAACAGGCGTTTCGCTTAATTCTCAGTAACTTGACCGTATTTCAGGTGTTTATATATAATAATGAAAAAATAATATATTTCGATTAAGGATTAACAGAAGCTTACGTAAAAATATTTCATATTGTATTGCAATGTGTTAAAAATATGGTTCTCGTTATCTTTATCGGTGTTCAAAATGTTTCACAGAACGTTACTTGAAATTGTTAATGCTCCAATATGGTAACCATCATAGTTAAAACGAAAAGATAACAAAAGTAACACACATTTGAAGCTATCTACAAAATTAGATTTAAAAAATGGTTGTCTGTAAAGTCGGTTTACGGACGATAGTTTAACGTGACAACGTCATAAGAAAACATTGATGAAATGATTGCATACTTTTATGAATAAAATGGAATCATTTTTATTGAATTATCATTATTTTGTATGGATACGAAGAAGGAGTGAAATGAAATCTACAATTTTTTATTGATATATTTTATTCGCACTCATTAATTCAAGGATTAATTACCTTTATTGCCGCAATTTTTGTTGTAATATAAACAATGAAAACCACATTAACATTTCACTTCACTTTATAAACGGTTGTAAACAGATCACGTGTAGGTACTGTAGGTGTATAAGTTGTGTGCTGGCGCTGTCTCTTTTCTACTCAGACGCATCGACCAATCGAGTGGAAGAGAGATAGATGCGGCACAATCCGAACGGTAGGCCGATCGTGCCTCTCTGTCGCTTATCCGCGCTCTCGCTCGCACGCTTGCCTTCGGCGTAACGCGACAAACGGGACAATGAGTCATGTTTTTTCGTGCGTGCAGCGGGCGTTCATCGATTTATAAGACGTTGTCACGTCAAAAATATGTTTCGACGAATTTATTTCTGCTAACTTACCTTCGGTACGTATTACGGTAACGAATACCGTGTAACTACAAGCTATTGATCAATCAATATTTTCATAGAAACAAAATGTTTTATTTAGATAAATACATAGGGAACGTAAAAATAATATATTGATTAGAATAAATCAAACAAATAAGCTATATTCAGTGGCGGCTCGTCTGTACGCTCTGCGAAACTGCAGCACTCCCAAGCAAATCAAGACAAATATAATATTATAATAGACATGTGTTTATGTATATCATATGAAAATATTAAAAAAATTTAAGCGTATATTCAGCTTTTCCGCGCATTGATTACATCAAATAATTATCATACACCGCGGTACTAATATCATAAAGTGACGTATCTTTATGATTTTATGCAGTACCGTTTTCGGTGGAATATGCTCCTGTGTGTGAAGGAGAGGCGCGGGAAAGGGAGTTTGCAGATACAAGCTTGGTATGGGACTGTCTCTCCAGCAGTGTTTCGTCCGTAGGAGTGTGAGTTTTATTTCTTCTTATTTGTTTCCTATTAAAAATTGTTTTACTCAAGGAAAGAAATGTATAGCCTTAATGATTTATTAAATACATCAAATATTTAATTTTAAAATTTTGATGCCAATAGTAAAATATAATCAAAATTTTTTATTTTTTATTTACCGCAGCACCCCCAGATGTCTTATCCACGAGCCGCCACTGGTAACAAGCTTGCTTATATTTCATTGACCAGCATATGAAATTTAATTTGTATTTATTTCGGCCATACCACAACGTAACTACTAATAATATATGATGTATTTTTCACTATTATACATTATGTTAAACGGAGTACTTTGTTGTGTTTGTCGTACTGAATAATTTGTATAACAATACAAAAATGTCAGAAATGTTGCAATACAGCGCCACCCATAATATTATTGAATGCATTCAATTGTCATTTTTTGAATTCAAATTGATTGTGTCTTAATAACAAATAATAGCATACAAAACGAAGTGCAAGTCACTCAATTCTGAATGCAGGCAGGCACACTTAAATGTATTGAAATGCAGTTTTGCTATTTTCCAATAGAGGTGAGCGATTAACATATATTTATATTTTTTTTTAACTCAACCGAAATTTTTATTCCTCTGGAAGATGGAAGAAATCAAAGCAATTTATTTTCTAACTATGCACGCTCCCAAAGTCAAGCGTATGGAATACTAATAGAGTTTAAGTCAACAGAAGTTTTCTAAAAAAACTGCTGGCTACTCAAATCTCTTTTTTTAAATTATAGTAGGAATAGAAACGATATATCAAGAGCAGAATTAGTGGTTAGTTAATCGCTCTCGCACAAAATATACCGGTCTCCGAATAGAAATCAATAATTCGTTTGATAAAATAACCCGGACAGGGATTTGAGCCCGAGCGCTCCGCGACTGAAGCCAACGACGTTGTCACTCAACCACGGAGACGATAAAATATACAATATTATTAATATCAAAATGAAGATGTGTCAGTGGAAAGCATTAAACCTCTTCAAAGCATAATATTTTTGTATTGAGAGAATAAAGTTTTAAATCATTATGTTGTTTGGCTGAGAAATAGCGATTCGCGGAGAATCCAATAAGAGTCGGACAAGTCATTAGTTTTCATCGTACAGTGATACGGCTTGACTGTCACCGATTTCCCATGTCAATAATACACCACTCGGGATGCACGTAAAAAACTCAATGTATCAATAAAATACAACGTTTTTTGGAATTTGTGACTTCATCCAATCAGAATATATATTGGGTTTCGGCTCGGTGTGTGTACTGAGGAAAAATTTTTATGTAATTGCTCTGACACATAAATAATTGTCCCACATCGATATGCCCGAATGCCACACAACTTACGATTGCAATACCGGTATAGCCTTTTTTAATACCGAAAATTAATAAAATATATGAAAAGCAAATTTAATGTTTTTTTTGATTTAGTATAAAAATAATTGAAGGAGCGCAGCATACATGACAATCAATAACGTAATTTGCGTAATTCAATGCAAATGTTGAAAATATGATCCAATTCTTGATGATAGCTCTAATTTAGTTTATGCCACTGATTTTAAATTGAAAAATTTATTATAAATATTATTCTGTATTCGACCTGTATCGCGACCAATGCTACCTAAGCTGAGAAGTTGGCTGCCAAAAATTCATATGCTGAGCTGGCCAATCCAACAAATGCGCGGCAAATTTCAATCATCGAGCAACTTTTGTTGAAATGTTTCATTGTGAGGCCATACACTCCACATTGGGAGCAGTAATTTATACTTCTCATTTTTGTGGTTCTTTGAGATATTTTAAGAAATATTTTTTCATCAGGATGAAAAACATCTCCGATAAGAACGCGCGCCAACCTGGAACGAGTGCGCGGACGTTTTTAAGCGCGCACGCAGCTTGGAGGGAACATTGATCGCGACCACCCCGATCAACTGTAATTGTCATAATGATTTTTGCTCATTGAAATCCTTGGAAATATAGGTATTTCAAATAAGATACCGGTATTGACATATTCATCCGTCAATGCATTCCTTACACACAGCCCTATGCGACTCCATTTGGATGGTTGGTGATTCAATGAGTGTGCATTCGTGACGTAATAAATTAACCCATTCATAGATAACAGCTCAAAAACACCCCACGTGCGTTGGGATGACTTTTATACCAAGTCAGCTATTTTTTGTAACTCTAAGTATGATTAATCCATTCTCTTGTCAATCCTTAAATTACACTGGCCATAACAGACGAGACAGCCTTTTTAAAATGAAAATAGCAGTTATCAAATGAATACTAATTGCTCGTCAAGGGATGGTGAATACATTTAACCTAGCCATCCCGAACACTCTAGATTTTGTCCCAACAGCTACTTTACCTTAAATATCTATCTTAATACTAAAGATACGATGTCTAAACATTTGGTATTCTTAAATCATAGTTTTTTACACCTTTCACAGAAAAAAATATGATATTTATTGGCTAGTTGCGCCGTAATCGATTAAAAAAGAGAAGAATTCGGGATTTTTCAGTCTAATAAGCGATAAGAGAACGTAACCATAGTGAGTCATAGATAACATGGACGGAGTATTTCATATCTGGCAACAATAAAAGGCGATAAGCGATAAGATAAAAGATAAGGTAATGTGAATTCGTGCACGTCTATTGGCTTGTTAGTCCGCCATAGCCGTTGAAGTGGAAACGTCGTCGTTTTCATGCGCGACTTAAATATGAATAATTATATGAAAAATAGGGATTTTTATATGATTTTTGTTTTCAGAAAAATGTATAAATATACGTCAAACTCATAATCAATCATTTTTTTATTGCAGTCTATGCCAATAAGGTCAAAACACTGGGGTCTTTTTTTTATCCCCTTCGGCCTGAGAATCATTTTTCAAGGATAGTCCTAAGAAGGTTAAACAAGCTGATAGTGTTACACACTAGAAATAAGAGGGGTGCTTATTTTTTGTATTTCTGTTTTGAATTGAGTCTATAACAATGCTGTTATGGACTCAATTCAAAATCTTTTTTAGTTATCAAAACAAAAACTAAAAGATTTTTTATGACTAATTAATAGTGCATGGTTGCTGACTTTTAATCAATCAGTGTGGTATGATATTAAAGAGTGTGTCTGTGTACAACACAGTTTAGGCAACCATTGTAACATGGCGTCAAAATTACAAGTAATAATTGTACTTGAATAAACGAAGTACATATGTATATTGTTTTTGTAATACTTCCGCATATTTTATAAAGATCAGCACCATTTCCACGCATCGCAAGCATTAAGCCACTCAGTACCGTAAGGCCACTGTTGGCCGACGCGTACGGTCGTCGCGAATATTGCAAAATATATACAAAAATCTTTCTGTAAGAATTCTTAGGATATGTTTTTCTTTTCATAGCTAGTGAAATCTATGCACTGTCACTAGATAAAAATTGTCCTTCTGTCATCAGTCAATCTTGTTGTAAAAGGGTGTTTTTTGATGTCGGTAGATGTAATTAAGGCGACCACTTTGCTCGGTACTGAAGCGGTTAAGCGACCAGTTTGAAACTGATAACAGACAAAATTAGTTTCCTTTTACTGATTTATTTTGGAGTATCACTTAAATAAATCACACTTTATCTTTTCATTTTTTTAACTGTTTAAATTCCGAGATTTTCAATCAGTGATTCTCTCAAAGTTTATAAAAAAAATATTGCACCTGAACGATTTAAAATGGCAATCAAATAAGAAAAATCTCAAAAGAATACATATTATCTAGACGGCACCGAAAGGGTTAAAAGATTTCCCTACACGAGGCAGGCCCATACAGAATTAAAATACAATACAGTTATCTGGCTCACGCTTAAATAAAATTATTCAGAGCATTAAAAATACTTACACAACAACTGCTATCTATTCCATTTAGAGACTCCAATTCGAGTCTATTTTTATGGTACTCGATACTCGAGTAATTTGAAAAATACTCGAGTAATACTCGTTATTTATAAATAATGATTTTTCCAAGCAGAGGATAACGCATCTTGTTAGAACAATTGAATCCATTGTTAACTTTCAAGTCGACGTCCACGGTGTAGATAGAGTTTTTTCTACTGCACGAATAAAATAACAAAGCTTCGAACCAAAATAAAATTTGAGACGTTTAATTCTCTACTATTTTCGAAATATGTATATGTCTCATAACTTGAAATAAATGTAATGATGCAATTAAATTATCGTATTTATTTATCATCTATTTATATGCACAAATTTGAATTAATAATGTATATTTTGGTACATCTGAAACTACTCGAGTATACTCAGTACTCTCGATACTCGAGTAGTTAAGATGTCGAGTAATTGGAGTCCCTAATTCCATTACACACATGTCGCTGTTTTATTTTGTTTTCTATTTCGTTCATTTACCAAAAGTGGTGAGTGATACAAATTGAACTGTGCATTCCAAAAGCTAATGCGGATGGATTTAGTCAAGGAAAGTAAAGAAATTTCAAACAAACATAAATATCTCTACGTGCATTTCGAAGTGCTTCAGAAAAAATGTAAAGTGATGCAATCAGTTTTATTAACGTCTTAACGATTGAAAAAAAGGGTTTATTGGAGTACTCACATACCTTATATAAAGTATTTAAACTTGATATAATATGTGATACTATCTGGTCCGTGGTCGAGTGTCAACGTCTTTTGCTTCGGTTGCGTAGCGTTCGGGCTCGAATCCTATTTCGTGCAGAATCATTTTTAAATTGATTTCTGTTGAGCAGAGCAAAGACAAATATAGCTTAATTACGTTACGTTTTTTCCTACCTTTCCTATTAATGTGTATTGAATACTTAATACTGAAATTAAATATCAACCAACCAATCCGGGCAATAGCCAAATTTTACAAATTATATGCATAAATAAAAAGTTCAAACATTTCAAAATTCCCGACTCCGAGTAAGACTCCGGCCAAAACGCCGCAACGACTCCGCCTGAAGACTGCGACTCCACAATTCCGACTCTGACTTCACAGCCCTGCTGTCAAGACATGCATGTCTGTGTTCGTGTCCGAAATTCCCTCCCTCGCCCATCTGACCTTCATAATGTGTATTATTTTCTTCTAAAAAATATATTGCTTTTAAAAAGATGAAAGAAAACTCTGCGATCGCAAAAAAATGAATATAAATTTTTAATTCATTAAAAAATCTTTTAAGCTACATATATAAAATTTACATTGTAAAAAAATATACGCAATTTGGAAGAATTTTCTCATTTTTCATCTCGACTCTTCGCGTGAAATTTTATGAATAATCATTCATAAATAGAATCAACGTCTCATAAAGCCAATGTTGGTGAAGCAAAACAAAGAATTTTTACGTCTTTGTAGTGAGGAATTTCCAGCCACAAGAGACACGAACGACATAGCTTTTCATAAAGATTACACAATTTATTTTATTTCCGTGGTGAGTCGAATGAATTAAACAATTTATTATTTCACGCGCATTTCCCCTCGGAGAGACATTTTAAAGTTGGGAACATTAAGACGCCGAAAAAACCTTATTTCCACAAAGCGAAAATATAAATTTTGTATCTCGCGAGAGTATTTTATTCGCTAGCTGTGTCAGAGTTAAGTGGTTTTGTATGCCATTTCAAAGTATGTGCACGTTTTCATTTTCTCTTTTTCATTATCAAAGAAAGAATTTTTCAATATAGCTACGCAATAGGCGCGGAATCTTCTATTAAAAATATATCAGGAAATAAAATATATTTATATTATATTATATTTACTTATCGTAGTGTACGCAGCGTTAAAATATACCACTGAACTTTTGAGATCGTTGTGATTTAAAGATTTTGCTGTAATTTTATATTGATGTAAAAAAGCAATCAAGAGTATCAAGACCCTCGAAAGACGGTAGCTGAAAAATAGCTTGTGATCCGAAAGGGGGACTAAAAATTCTCCAGTGTTATGGCTTTATTGGCATAGATTGCATTACAAAAAATGTAATTTTATGCTTGACGTATCGTTATATATAGAAATCGATAGTTTTACTATAATTATTCATATTTTAAGTCTTGCATGAACGGACAAGCAGATCGCATTGATGTTCATGACAGACTGGCGTAAACAAAACTGTTTGCGTGATGGCTTATCTGTCTTTTAATGTAAGCATCCATTTGATTTGAAACGTACGATTGATCGAGGCGCGTTTGAGATAAGATAACGTTATCTTATAGCGTATGGGCAGTGAAGTTTGAATCCTGGTAATTGGTAGCGAGAATATAAATGATTTTCAGCCAATAATAATCCGACATATTTTCTTTTTCATTACATCATATTGTTTACTGCAAAACGGTGTAAAAAACAATGATTTAAGAATACCAAAAGTTTACACATTGTATCACTAATATTAAGATAAAGTGGCAGTGGTGGTAAACTGTCTTACACACCGGGACGGAAATGTTAAATAAACCAGCCAAATTCTTCTTACCGATCCTTGTCCGTATATGAAGAATCTACGCAAACTTTATTAAAATACACATGGAGCGAGAATTCTCAGTGCAACACTGAGAGAAATGATTCGATTTACATCCAGAATTAAGTGTCAAACGTAATGGAAAAGATTTGTACATTGAAGTTGAATTGGACAGAATAATCGAACAAAGAAGAATCGATGAACCAAGCAAGCACATTTACAAAGATCGTGATTAAATAACGTAAGCTTCTGCAGTTAAAAATTGTGTTAATTGCATCTTGTTTTACTTTTATATGAAATGTTTTTTGTCGTTTCGATTCACCAGGCAAATTATTCCTGCTTTACCTCTACAGTCGTTTACAGGCAACGTATATATGTATCTGCATCCACCTAGATGTTTTCCGCTTAACTTCTCCTCAATCAATTAAACAGCGCTAGTTATAGCTCCTGCTCTCAAAAATAAGGTAGTTCATTAGACTGATATTGTTTATGCAGCTCGACGTAGTCCAGATACGATGCCTAAACTTATATTTGACAATACCTTTAATTACTTGGATTTATTTATATTGGGCTTTAGATATCATGCCCATACAGAGTTATCGGTTATTTATAATTTTACAATACAGTGAAATACTACAATGTATTTTAATTCTACAGAAATTATTTTATATATTTGTTCATAGCTATTTCGGCTTACGCCCTCGTCAGAACTTTGTTTTAAGCGTGCATTAAATCCCACTTAGTTTCCACTTAGTAAAAACCCAGAATAGTTTTCACTTCAAGAATACATCAAATCAATTTGTCACATTTAATAACTTATTATTACCATATAAAACTAACACGATGGAACAGAGAAGAAGATATATTGTGTACCCTGTCTACAACGGTATATAAACATGATTTAAAGCACGTTTAAAACATTAATTCTAACGAGGGTGTAAGCCGAAATAGCTATCGACAAATATATAAAATAAATCCTGTAGAATTAAAATAGATTGTTATATTCCTCACCGTATTATAATGGAGTTCTACCAAGTAAATGCCAACTCAATCAATACAGTGAAAAACTTTTTCTTTTGACAGCAGATTGGACCTAATGCAAACACTGCAAAAAACTCATTTCACTACTTTAAAACGGAAAGCATTGATTCATTGTTGGATGAAAATCTCTAACTCGCCGTAGTCTTTTTTCCAATGTTGAAAATTAGATCTTCTTAATTTAACTTTGGCATTTAAGTGATCTTATTTCTTATGGCTACGTGGGCGCTTGCATCTTCTGGCAAACTGAATGAGTTGATCAAACAACTAATCTAGAGAAACGTATCTGTTTGCATGTTTGGCACCTCTTCAGTGTTGGATGATTAAACTTATTTTGCTTTAAATTATTAACATGACAACTTTTCCATAAACATGCATAATAATTCAAACGTGTTTAGCGTTTATCCAATTTTGCCTGGAACAACTTGAAAAGTTTATTAATTGAGTTGGCATTTACTTGGTAGAACTCCATTATAATACGATGAGAAAAATAACTATGTATAGTTCTGAGGAGGGCGTACGCCGAAATAGCTATCAACAAAATATATAAAATAATTACTATAGAATTAAAATACATTTTTATTTTTCTCACCGTATTATAACTTGAATAGTGTAGTGACAAAGATTATCAATCACTAACCATCCAAGTTTGGCATGATATAAAAGCGAAAACATAATCCAATTAGGCATGGTCTGAACTATCTTTTTTTATTTTTTTATACCATAAGAAATCTTTAAGCAATAAATGTACATTTAACCGAATAAAAAATAAATGAGTATTTTGTTAATATGTGAGAATTATCAAGGGACAATTTTGCTGTGCTATTTTGTACTACAGCTGTTAGTAACATTCGTGCTATGCGAAACCTTCATTGATCTTCATTACATATTTTACTATGTCCACTATATGGACTTCTCATGGGATTTATCTCAGAAGTAGTTAGTTTTCTACAAGAGCTGTGGGTTACTCAGTTGCTCAACTCCCTTTGTCGAAGAGAGTGTGGATATAAAGAATGTAGTAGCACTGGACTAGTGGTTAGCTAATCGCGCTCGCCACATTTAAACAACACAGACGCCCAAGTCTTCGAACAGAAATCAGTAATTCTATTGAATGTGTTTTATTTATTTATATATATGTATAATAAAAATAATAAAACATCTTTAGTACTTATTCCACATACAATTTATTGTATCCTGATCCAACGGTATCCTGACATCCTGACCGGATTCGCTCATGGCTAGCATTGTTAACTCGACCATGAGCGAAACCGGTCCCGAATAAAAAATAAATATGTGGAATAAGTACTAAAAATGTTTTATTATTTTTATTATAATGCCATTCCACCAAGTATTGACAGTGAACACCTTAAAAGTTATTATATATAAGTTAAATCGAAACAAAAAAGAGGTCCAATTCGATCTGCATTTATTTTACGTCAACAAAAGAACATTTTCGTTTTCCCTTTTCAAATCAGGTTTTATAGCATTAGCGTCAATTCTACATGCCTTAAATTTGTCCTGGCTGTGTTGATTCTTCCCATGCCTCGGACGGCCATGACGCTGCAATATGTCTCCAAGAAGATTCCGTAAAGTTGACGTACCTGATTAGCTGCAGCAGCCCAATACAAATAATTGTGCAACCAGAGCCATGCCCTATAAGTAATGACCAACTATTGGAAGGAGTAAATATTACGATCGATATTGATTGCTCCCAAATTGACACTTTCCCTATTATTCTTGTCAAATATGCTTCAAATGTTAAAACATACTAAGAAAAAAATCAACATTTATAAGAAATTCAACCGAATAAGTTATATTCGATGATATAGAATATTTTCCTATAAATTAAACACTATTAATTATTTAAAGTTCATGACCAGTTTCGCTTATCGCAAAATTTGTCAACGAACGACATGAAAATTCTTTCCATTTTGTATTTGAAAGTAGGTCAAAAAAAATATATTATTTCTTTGAATGCACTGCATTTCCACTTAGAAGATTGGAAACAAGGATCTATTTTTTATACCGGTCACTTTCAGAGTCAAATTTAAAAAAATACATGAGAAATTGGACTGAAGTTTTTCTTATGACATCATCATGATTTATGTTTTATTGCTGATGAACCAATGGCTCAAATAGTTATAAAAATGTGACACAAGTCTAGTCTGGTCGAGTCTCATAAAAATTATAAAGACAATATATTTATATCACAAGATATTTTTATCTCTCTCCGTGGTCGATGACATTTCCTTTTAACAAACCGACATTTAATAATATTTATAATACGACATGCATTAAAATTCAAACATTCTCATTATCTGCGGTTTTAATGAAGTCCACACGATTGTTCATGGCGACGAATGCAAATAGCAAGCGATCCTTAAGGAATGGGACTCTTAATATTGAATTTTATGAGACTCATCGATCTCCCAATTTCGATTACAGGGATACGTGACTTTTTTTACCAATTATTTGTCGGTACGCGGTTAAGGAATCACTTTAGTAAAAGCCGCACTTTTAAATGTCAGTTCAAAAACAATAGAGGGATGTTCGAATTCATTGATTCTTTTTTATGATACCATGATTTTTTTAAATAAGTCACTTCCATTAGGTCACGTACAATTAGACAAACCTATCGCAGTATGCCTACTTCCCGTTTGTTCATAGCGTAATATAAAAGTGATAAAATACGCGTCTTCATTCGTACAGAGATATACAACGTATTTATTCTTCCAAGGAGTAGAACCAGCCTACCATTGGGGATGCCACTAGGAAGAACTTTAAACGGTATTGCTTCCGATTTCGACATTTGCCACGTGGACGTGTGTGAGTTCAGACGAGTACTATTTTTTATGTATCGTATTTGATTTTTTTTGAAATAAAAATGATAAAACATTTTTAGTAATAAGTCCACATAAATTTTATTGGATTAGGACCGGTTTCGCTCATGGCTATCATTGTAAACTGATCAGTTGACTATATCAGTTGAAATTTTTTATTGAAAATACCCTAGCTTAAATTCCTTTATCATAAAATTCAAATACTCCATATTCGAAGTGTATAAGAACCACCCTAGTTTTCGACTACCATCACGACCTTTAGATCTCAAAATACAAATTCCTCAAACGAATTTAGTACGCGTGTGGTCAGAACCGAACAACTCCAGTCCGATCCAGTCTGGAAAAATAAATTTAGTTCTGGAATTCCGGATGCCAGCCGATCCTAATAAATTTCCCTAATAACGTCGATCAATTCAAAATGTTGGCAACACCTAGCCGTAGACTTTCACGATCCGTGACAATTGACACATACTAGAGAATGTTCTCAGGTTGGGAATTTTAGTTGCCAACGTTGGAAAAAAACTCTCCTGTTATATGTATTGTCGACGGTTGAGATTTGTGTGTATAACTTTTACCGAACAAAAAAACAACAAACGATGCGGGATTAACTGCCACGTTGAAGCATAAATTCGTCAGAAAATAAAGTTGTCATCGAATGACTGTACTGGAAGCAAACGAATTAAAATCTTATACCTTTTCATGTATTATTTACATGAATAACTTCCTGGTAGAGTTTAGTATAAATATTATGATTATTTTAAAGTGGTGTAAAGTGTAAGATCTGTTTTTGTTACATGATCGAATTTTTAATTTTATTTATATCTCAACTGACTACATTAATTCTCCCTTCTGTCTGATAACGCAAAATTAATGAACGAATAAAATGGAGATAAGTCTTAAGTCACATCCAGAAAAACAAATAGTAAAATAAATCAAATTTCATATTATAACTACTCCGTTAACCCATTACTGCTTCCGAACGAGCTATTCTTGCATTGCAGTATTTAGGCATGGCCTAACTAAAGTCAAGCGTATCAAGAGCTTTTTCTCAAAAATAGGATTGTCTCAGGAGCAACTGTGCAAGAATAGGTAGCGCGCACTTACGTATTGAGATCTAAATAATCGCGGTGTTAAGTCGCAAATTTTTATAGATCTGGTTGAAAGTTTAATTAATTATTATCGATGGTATTAGTCGATGGCTCATTTGAAGAAATTTATTTTTCTGCTTTTATTAGATCTCATTTATTTTAAATGCATTCCAAAATCGAAATGTGAAATTAAATCGAATATAGCAAGGCATAATTTCTACTTACTCAAATGTTAAAATTGTTGGCATATATCTCACGCGCTCATCGTCGCTGTACCTCTTGTGACGTATCTACAGATATGAGGTTGAAATCACTAAAAATCTACACTTTGTTTCAATTTTAAATAGAAATAGATACATTATTAAAATAAAGCGACATCGAAGAGGTTTAGTATACTCTCATTCCGTATACATACCATCCTTCGAGTGTTTGCAAAGACTCAGGCAACTTACAGTAAACTCGGCGACAGAAGGTGAAGTTGTCAATTTATAAAAGCGAACTATTTTCCCGTTGCGTATCGTCGTATCGCGAAAATACAGCAAAAGTTTTAAGACGCTAAGCTGACAATGAAAAGCTGCTAAAGCCGCTTACCGAGAAGGTGTAATATAAATTCATATAATTTTCTCATACCTCGCACGCCTGGGCACATATACTCAATTTCGAAATTAAATTCGAAATGAAATCAGTCTTACAGCAAGCCTAATCGTGTTACACGCACAAAGTAACGCCTATATGATTATGGCTTTCCTGTAGAGTAAATTAAGGGCTTTTTAGTGACTAAACTGAAAGTGCCGGAATAACCGAATACGCACAAAATATCACACGAAACAAAACTTTGAACCGCTTTGTTCTAACATCAAAAAGGATATAATATTCGGGTGCAAAAGTTTAGTTTTAATTTCAGTTAAAAAATTGAAGACTTCCCAGATATTGTGAATTTTTTTATTTACATGACGGAACTCGATGAGTCATTCGAGACCAACTCGAGAAGAAACAACAACGCCTCATACCCAAAATCTAAAATATTAAGCATTGACAATGATCATTTTAAAGGTGTTTACTGTCAATACTTGGTGGAATTAAAATTTAAAAAATAACGCATGTGAATAATGAATATATGATGCGTAAACGGTCCTGTTACAAATAAATCTAATGTGGAATAAATGCTAAAAATGTGTTATTATTTTTAGTATAAAAAATTTTAATTTAATAAAAATTTGATATTTCCTTTGCATGGACTTGAGTCTGGGACCATTTAATCGTTGAGATTATCCTTAACTGCTGAGCCAAATAGGATGGCATCTTATAGGTTGATTTATCAAAAACTAAAGACTCAGTAATTAAAAAAATAAGATGTACATAGATTCAGCGTTTAACGTTGTACAAGGAAAATTAGTCATGGCAGGTTTTCGGAAAATTGGCTTCTGCGTCCACAATAAATTCATTTCCAATCAACGGCCAGTTACGTGAATAAATTTTAGCATATAACCTTTTATAGTTGAAACTTATCTCAATTGCTTTCGCCATCAATTGGTGTCGTGGTGAATTTTCATGCGATCAATTTTCTTGGAATGAATAAAATGATTCTCAAAATAGCATGGATATTATTTTTCGAAAGAACGATTGATTTTTGCCTTTTAAAGGTTGGCTGGTAAATACACAAATGGGATAGATAGGTGATACCGACGGGGCAACTTTCACCAAGCGTAGGTGTTTGGCAAAGCTTTCAAGTGATTTACGGGCTCATACTTTTGTTTACCATCTATGGAGATTAAGTAGAAAGATTCCGAGCTTTTGTGATATATGTCAGATTTATTCTGACTGGACTTCCCCATCGCCAGTCGTTTTCAATTTATTTCTTTCTCTCCGATAGACAGCGAGGATGAGGGTCATTTAACAGAACGTGTCGAAAGAGATTTTTATAAACATGTTGCAAAGGCGATGTTACACATTTCATTACATCGAAAAATAATTTGACTAAAAATGTTTTTATTTAAGTCATGCTAGCTTTCAATAAAAAGCAAATCATCTCACAATAAAGGCATCTAAGTATAAGTTGCTTTACTTGAACTGCTCTTTTAGACAGTTGCTCAGCCTCTCATTTTTTGAGAGTAAAAATGAATGAGTGAGACTAGAGTGGGCGTGCGGTGAAAAAATATTAGGAAGTGCAAAAAAACCTATGCTTATTTATGCAAGAAATCTATTCTCCGTCTGCTTCAAAGCTACGTCGGGATGGACACAAGCCCTTACTAAACGTTCCAATAAAGAAACGACTCGCTGGTGCTAATTGATGCATTCAATCAGCAAAGCCAAAGTCATAGATGGACAATCTATTCCAGAGAGTACTCAGTACCGATTGTAAAAAAAAATCTGTATTAATTTTGCGTGTGGCGTGGTAAATGCTGTGCGTGACTTCACGTTTTTTTTTGCCTTCTGCTTTAAATCATTTTGGTACATTACAGCATTATCAACTCCTACGCATCATGGGCTGTTTTATTTAATTTTACTATCATTAATTTTGATCGAAGAATTAATTAACTCTTCGCAGCTTATGCTCTATTTGTTAATCATATTTCTTGGCAAAACATTTTGTGGTGTTAAACAAGTATAGACTAAGCCACTATTTCCGATGTGATAATTTCCAGGAAAATATTTTAATTAACTATCCCATAAATCAGACTTTGGGTGACAAGGTTTCTTGAGTAGGTAATAAATATGCGACTAGTATGTGCTGATTTGCTAATAGAGATAGTTTAAGCTGCGGGAAGCTTTCAAGGGAAAGCTGCTTTAGTTACCGAAAGCCTACTAGTTTGTAATTATTTTGAGTGGTAATCATTGAAAGAGAATTTACATACAATCGATGTAAGGAAAACTTTCGAACGAGAAAGTTTATTTTGAAGCAGGAAGACAAGACGTGAATAGATTAGAAACAGATACTATTTGGGATCGAAAACTTCAGCATTTTCCTAAAGATTAATCTACTCACAATTATGGGCATATGGACTCTATATTTCAAAGTATCTCAACAAGATTTGTTTAATGTAAACTTACTGCTAGCCAGTTGCTCTATGTATGTATAAGTTAATTTAATTTAATTATTACAGCGCTTTCGTTAAACTACTTATGCACTAATTGAATAAAAATAGCAGTTATGTAGCAATAATTAAAATGAATATTTACTTCCTATTCATCCACCATTGCGACATGACTCTATCTTCAGAACTGGAGTTATACGCTTGAACTAAAATATATCACTATTTCGTATCCGTATATAATGTAGTTCTAGCAAGTGAATGCAAATTAAACTAACAAATAACACACAACGTTGTAGGTTTTATACATTATTCGAATGAAATTATCATTTTCTTGGTAGAACTTCATTGCTATTGATACCGCCTGATATTGTAGGTCATCAGGACTCTCTCGAACGATCTTATTATCACCTCAATCAATGATAATAAGACCTAAACGATTAATATAACGCGAATAAATTCACAAAATGTTATAAAATCTTGTAATCGACTTCTAGAAACGACGTCTCTCGTTCAGTTCAATCACGACCGCTTAGCGTAGATTGGTTGAATTCAGTTCAGGCCAGAACGCTTCGCGTCGATTGGTTGAGCTCTTTTGCACACTAGAATCGTAGGGTATAAATATGCCTGTCAAAGGCCAACAGTTAGGGACTGGGCATGTCTACTATAACAACAAGTAAACTCCTCAAGTTTACGTAAACATTACGAGCAATTCCTAGTAAGCATTGAAAATTTTTAATGATTCCAAGACAATCATTCTCGTAAGGGGTTTTTCTTAAGTGTTTTCCCCACACAAAGCCCTCAGCTGACATAATCTTTTAGAAAGTCAATACTTAGCTAGCTTACATGCTGGAAAGGGAAACAAAGACTTAGTCTGTATCCACCCTAGCAACAAAAATAGCCAGGAAACTAGGAGCCCGCCTAGCGGACTCCACATATAGTTTCAGTAGGAAAGTAAAGGAAGGAAAAAAAAAAAAAACCAATTTCTCTCAGTCGTGATCGATCATCCAAAGCCGACAGACGTGTCGCCTCCTGCCTCCGAACAGGCAGGAAGTCGCAATATAATCGTTTGGTCTTACGCTTTTAAATGTGATTGTAACTGCAATTGTATCTGTGTTTTGTAAACGATGTAATCTAAAAATTTGAAGAAAATAAACTAGCCTACTCTCGCATAGAGTACGGTCAAGAGAATACCGATTGAAATCTTTACAAGAGATACCTTTCTTCCCATCCTGTCCCTAAGTTCCGTCGTCGAATGCCTTGGAAGGATGCTGTCAGATTGAGGAAGAAACCCTGGTCGTCTCACTATGAAGAAAAAAGAATAGCGAAGTGTATAATTTTAACTCTACAATAATAACGCAGTATTATCTTTAATCACGCCATTATCATAAAATATATAAAACTATTAGATTCGTTGTTAAATAATATCTGATCATCAATGCTAGAAGTGCATATGTCAGAATTTGACCATTTGGACTGCTATTTGGAGAGTAAAATATTATTTTTTGGTATGCTTTATATCTCCATGTCATTCGATTTTAAATGAATGGAATATAAGGACAGCTAATTGGTATGTCAAAATGATGCAGCATTCTTTGCACCAAGGAGTTTCTGTTCACATAGAAGATCGTAATTTTAAATTTATTAGTTGTAGAAGTTTCATTAATGGTCCACTAAGGCCGTTATAGTGCGAAAAATCACCACTGTATTAGATTGCATAGATATCATATATTTCAATAGAATTTCAGAAACACAATTGATATAGGTAATTGGCAAAGACACTTCTCGCATTAGGGCGCACATATTAATTTAGCATTTCAGAAAATACTGAGCATATTTTTAGCAATTCCCTAAGTACTTATCCACAAGATGTATCTAAAAACAATCTTCCATAAAGTGTTAAAAAAAATAAACAAATCACCGTACGGTGCTAGCTTTTCTATGTCTTACTACCTATGATGAGTATATAAGTATATATAAGGTTCAAGTTTTATTCAGTATACTGACATAGCTTCCAAAAGTCAAGTGTATAACACACACACTGGATAGTTCTTCACTTTTCAACGTTGGAAAGAAAATCGTCCAGTAGTTCCAGGGCTAGGTTTATTCTATATACGGAAGTATTACTCGTGCCATGCTAAAAATAACAAAAGATAAGACTTGGTATAGATAGTTGAATCATCTCTGTGAAAGAGTATCCTGGGTTTGTATCCAATTTTACTCCCATATGGGTTTTTTTGTTATTAATATAATATCGACATATGCTAGAAGAAGGTTGTAAGTAAAAAAAATGGGTGTTTTGAGGTATGAATGAAGATCGATAAATATTAATAGCTCACCGTTTTTCCATCTAGGTTTTCGATAATTTAAAAAAAACGAGAAGTCCATTTACATTTTTTATACAAAAATACCATAACAATAAATGGGACTTATATTTTAATTTAATTCTTAAGTCATTAGGTGGTAAGTTCGACCATTAAAAGTTAATGTACATATACAATTATAAATGATTGAATTTCATGAATTTAGAAAGAGTCGATTCTCTCGAATCAAGTTTTTTTGACTAAAAGCCAGTACACCGAAGATATCATAAAGACTTTGCATCGTCCAATAATTTTGCAAAAAAATCATGGATTTGTTTAACACACCCTCTTATAATCAATATAATATCGTAATAATAGTAGTTTTGCTTGCGAATGTTGTTCACTTTTAAGGTGTTCACTGTCAATACTTGGTGGAATGGCAGTATAATGAAAATAATAAAAACATATTTAGTACATGTTCCACATAAAATTTATTGGATCAGGACCGGTTTCGCTCGTGGCGAGCATTGTCAACTGAAGTTGAAGTTGATTGTCCGTTGAGAATGCTCGCCATGAGCGAAACCGGTCCTGATCCAATAAATTGTATGTGGAAAAGTACTAAAAATGTTTTATTATTTTTATGCAAATTTTGTATTCAAGAATTAGCCCATACTGATTGAAGAATATGATGACGAGTTGTTAGCAAATAAAAACATAGCGAACATTGCTGGCTTTGAATGCAAATCTATAAATCGGCGTGTGAAAGCTTCCATTTCGTGATTTGAGCCGTTGAAACAGCTATAGCGTAAGACGAAAGCTCGGGAACATCGAGAACTCGGTTTACTATAAAAAGTAAGCTTTCTGCATTGCGTAGAAGTTCGTCTCTCACGCGAATTGATAGTTCGGTGGATAGGAGTATTAAGTATATTCCATATATGTAATGACTTGAAACAATTTGTTTGAATTGTTTACTTTAAGATTATGTTTTCAATAATGTGCTAACTACTGGAATTATGAAAAACTAGAATACCAAATGACCCGCTACGAGCGCTGCAAAACCACGAGAAGAACATACCTGAAAGGAAAAAGAAACCAAGTATAAGTATGTATGAAGAGCAGTATCTTTTAATAAAATTAAGATTTAAATAGGACGATTGCCTCCTTTCCTTATTAATTAATTCAGTTTTATAAACGCTCACTTAAATTAAAAAGAAAATCTAACGAAATCGAAAACATTCAATCAGTATATTATTAAACATTTTTTTTTACATAAATACAGATACATGGATATTGATGACTTTTAATATACAATTTAAATAAAGGAAAAACACTGTATAGTACTACATTTTTATATGTTCTGATTTAGACCAGGGCCGGGTTCGCTCATCGCGAGACTGGTTATTGATATCAAGTTGAGTAAGTCAATTGGTGTAATAACTATGACAGTCATTCACAGATAATTGTTAGACTTAATTAATAATTTTCACCTTAAATTGATTCAATCATTTAAATTAAAGAGTTATCAAAAATATTAATAAATCAATCAAGATTCTTGCTTATTAACCACTCGTGATATAATAAGTAAATTTATATTTTTGACTGATAAAATTAAATCAATATTGTATGTTCATTCAGAATTGGTTACTCAGCTTACATTGTCTCCGAAATCTGTTACTTTTTACTGCTACATGAATATGAAGTCAAGGTACGATAAAAATACGCTTTTCAAGTTAAATGGGTTGAAAGACCGTAGTACCTGAAAGTGGAACGATCCCATACTCAAACTCACTTATCTTCTCTTCTATGACAGTTTGTATGATAGGTACATTCAAGCATGTATAATAGTTTACTTCAAGAACTAAACTTCGTTCCGCGCTTAGGCTGATATGCATTTAAGAGACCATCTCTTGGCTTAAAATGCTTAAGGATGTAGGTCACCAAATTATCTCCATATACTAAACCAGTGATCGCCAAACGGTCGCTCGCGAGCTACCGGTAGCTCGCGGTGGCATTTTCAGTAGCTCGTGTAGGTAATTTTACCATAGTTAAAAATGTGCTAGGATCAATTTTTATCATATAAAATAACTTTGATTATTCCACGTATTGTGCTGCTAACTGTGACACATGTTTCGCCTCTTTCAGAGGCATCTTCGGACTTACTATCGCAAAGTTTGCTTAAGTAATGGAGCAAGATTGATTCTAACAAACTACAAAATGGAGTTTGGGATTTTTCCCTTTAACGGAAGCATGGAACAATAAACCATACGTGGAATAATTAAAGTTATTTTAAATTTTATATTAAAATGAACTTCCACAAATCCACAATGTTACCGGCGAAACCATCGAAAGTATCAAATTTTATCAATCGCTTTGGGACAAGCAATCATATTATAAAAAATTGATAGCGAATGCAACAATTCACTCTCAATACTTGGTGAAAAGGCATTATAATAAAAATAATAATAATTTTTAGTACTTTTTCCACATAAAATTTATTTGACCAGGATCGGTTTCGCTCATAATACGTAAAAAAGTGTGACAAAATGACTGGATTCTAGAAAAATTATTATGTTTATAACTTTATTTATTGGAGAAATACAAATTCTGCATTGAATAACGGCATTAAAAATGCTTTTTTGGTAGAAAGATAACTTTGATTCTAAAGTCCACATGTATTATGTATAAGTAGCTCATCAGACAACCTTAAATTTCGGAAAGTAGCTCACATACTTATTGAGTTTGGAGACCACTGTACTAAACAGTATTAGTTCGAATATTTATAACCGTATCTTCACCTGAAATATCAATAGAGTCCCTTTTCCTTTCACAGTGTGACATTATTTAAATCCATGTCCGCCCCCAATGTGGAGCATACGGCATCATAATACAGAGATCCTAATTATTTTTGACGAGAACTGAATTTTATTCAGTCATTAACTTTTCTTAACTTGGATGAGAATAGGGATGGAAAGGATAATGTTCGGACAAAACTATTGGTCAGCTGCCGTTCTCTCTGCGTCCTGTGTATAGGATTGGATGGGTGAGAAGGTATTTTTAGACAGCACCCCTGCTTTTGAACGATATTGATAAATTTACTGAAAAAAATGCTGACGATACTCTAATTACCCGACACCGTATGATCAGTGTCGGAAACCAACGACGTTGACCCTACTAAGCTTTGCAACATTACATAGGTTTAATTACGGACTCATTTTTTTTTAAACTTGCTAATTAATAACTGTACCACAGAAAAGAATAAGTAATAAAATCATTTTAAGATGCACTGCCCTCCTGCATCATGTTCTATTCATCTCAATGCGTTTGGTAGAAGGGAAGCCTGACGTATTTAACTTAAGGCCTTTCAGAGAAATTATAGGCCCAGGATTTAAGATGTTTTTTGAGAACTCCTCAACTTCAAAATTCAAAACTATTAGAATGAAATTATAAAACATTGTTTTTAGTTTTATATTAATTAAATTACATTAAAAATATATCATCATTTTAGAATAGTATAATTCATAAGCTATCTGTTTTTAACTACTAAAAACATGATAATACTGTCGGCCCCGAGACGCTTTTTAATGCAAGTATTTTGTTACGCAGTAAAAAAATCAATCAGACATAGTACGAAAGAAAACAGAGCACCTCCTCGGGGCATAATAATGCCGTTTGAAAATAATTTTACATAGAAGCGCTTCTTTCTCGGCGGAATCATAAAAAAGGAAAAAAATCCCCTTCGCTAAGTATCTATAAAGGAAGAAAATATGAGTAGTATTTTACAACAAACTTGCCAGTGTTGCCACCACCGGGAGGAATAATGGAAAAAGAAAAAAAGCCTCTTTTGTTATTAAAAGTTTGAAATAAACCAGAATTTAATGCTGCTAGATCTTTCCTAACTCTTTTCAGTCAGCGGAAAAAATTCTGAAGCCTGAAAACTTTTTAAAAATATAAACTTAATTACGTAGTAATTGTGAAGGCGTGTTCTCGTCTTAATTCTTATTTATTGTAGAAATGTGGCCCTCGTGGATATTTGGATATTAAGGCAATTAAGTAATTAATATTTAATTATCATTAGGTTAATTTTGCGTAGGTTAACAAAATAGCACATATTTTTAAACAATTTATTTATTAATCATCATTTTACAAGTGTATTTAAAAGAGTGTTTAAATTGTTTATAGTTTTATTTAAAAATATATTATTACAGCTAATGCCAATTCACCAAATATTTTATAATATTAAAGTCACACGAGATAAACTCGATAAGAAAATTTTATGAATCAGTCGATAACTCAATGAAAAATGACATTCACCCATGTCCAAGATCTCTTTTTCTATTGAAAAAAGAACACTTTTCCGGGGACTTGAACACAGGCCCAACAGATCACTAGGCCAAAGCTCGTGCAATAGAGACCTACTCGCTAATCTGTTGATCTTATTCTGAAAGAAACTACTGTTTTGATTGAATTGGCATTACTTGATAGAAAACAACCATTATATTAGGTTAAGAAAGGGATGCATCTGCAGCTACACAAGAATTTGGCATCAAATCAGAACAATAGTTCTGACGATGACGCGGTTCCGAAATATTTATCAATTGTGATCTTTTACAAAAGTAATTAAATAAAAATATATTATGTTATATATTGAGGCGACCAGGGTTTTCTTCTCAATCTGATAGCAACAGACAGCATCCTCCATGGCGTTCGGTCGAAGGAACTTAGGGACAGGATGGGAAGACAGGTATCTATAGCAAAGATTTCAATCGGTATTCTCTTGACCGTACTCTATCTGAGAGTAGGCTAGTTTATTTTTTTCAAATTTCATTGTCGATTACAAAGAAACACAATTGCAGTTAAAACCACAATTTAAAGAGTAGGACCAAAACGATTATATTACAGCTTCCTGCCTTCCGAGAGACAGGAGCGAAACGACTGTCGACTTGCGATGACCGGTAACAACTAAATTATTTGGCTTTAAACAGGCGTATTTATACCCTTAGGATTTTAGAGTGCGAGCAGCTCTTCCGACGTGAATCGGTCGCTCCAGAACTGGACGAGAGACGTCGTTTCTAGAAGTCGGTTACAAGATTTTACAACTTTTTCGTGAATTTATTCGCGTTATCTTTAATCGTATTGGTCTTATTTTCATTGATTGAGGTGATAACAAGATCGTTCGAGAGCGTCCTGATGACCCACAATATCAGGCGGTATGAATATAACATTTATTTTTCTTTCATACAATACATCATATTATTAAAAAAATATATTTTTTAATTAAATTATAAAATTAATGAAATTGCAGTCAATGTACATTGATTGAACATTAATGCTCTCCTGAAAACTTGTTGCTGGTAGAGTTATGTACGAGCTTTGCATTCCAAAACGACGATGCACAAAGATAGTTAAATGTAACATCTCGAGCTATGCATCGATATATACATAGTTGCACTATTATTATTTTAGGAAGGCACCATGTTACAATAATTGATGGTTACGCGATGGGTGAATACTTCCCATCGTAACATTCTGCCTACCTAAAATAATAACACATATTATGAATGAGCCGTGAAAGCCTCAAAACTAATAAAGGTGTATTTATTATTACCTTATTCATAATTGATAGTTCATGGCAACATTTTCTTCTGTTTTTTAACCTTTTATTAGTATTTTTACACTTTCGGTTATTACTACTTTTACCAACAGTGAAACTAATGTAGGCAATGTATTATATGTATATTACTTTCGTGGAAGTTCATTTTTATATAAAATTAAAAATAACTTTGATTATTCCACGTATTGCGTGAAATAATCAAAGTTATTTTAAATTTTATATTATTATATGTATCTCCAGAATCGTGTTTCCCTTATTTATTCAAAAAAAAAAAATACAAATCATGGCATTACAGATGACGCCATGCATTTGACAAATTTAAATAGATTTATTTATATACATACATACCTGTATATACATAATACAAATCAGATTGTAGTCATAAGAACGAGAGAAAAATTAATAAAATCACATTAGAAATTTTCAACCGAGGCAACCGAGTGAGTGACAAAATCAACTTTTATTCATAAAAAATAGCTTTCGTCTGAACTCACTCACGCTAATATGAAATATGTCGACATCCGAAGCAATGCCGTTTAGAATTGCTAGAGCTCTTCCCAGTGGCATCCCCATTGGCAAACTGGTTCTACCCCTTGGAAGAACAAACAACTCATGTTCACGATTCCTCAAAAAAATATTAGGAACATTCAATTTAACATTCTCATGTTGGCCTCGGATAAACCGAAGGAAATATATTGCGATTAATTATTAATGCGGAGACTAAGTCTGAGATATAGTCCGCATCCAAGATGCAAACATAATTTTGAAAAGATTACGTATCTACATACGCCTGTTTACGCTTAATCTTATATGATTTAATATTTTATGCAGCGGTGGACAATTTATCAATTCCTTGACTGCAGAGGGCGAAGGCCATATTGGAATGCGGACAAAAAGCTTTGATAATTTCTCGTACTTGTCAAAACTTTGGAGATCTTAAGCAACTAGAAAGTCAATAAAATTCTATCGAGATTGTTTCTAGCAAGATATATTAACAGATAGATGTATGTATGTATGTGTCACAAAGATCGCCAAATTATATATTATAATAAATTCAGATTATTTCAGATTTATAATTTTTTTTAAACAGTGCTCGCTGTCAATCTTGAGCGCACTATTGACTTCTAATTGCGATTATTTCACCGACGGTTTTTCTATGAAAGCTAAATGTTATGCAGTAGCTCAACCTCGAAGATATTTGATATATAATGATGGATATGATCTTTTTTATGGGATTGAGTGGGTTTCGGAGGTAATATTAGACAACAGAGACATCGATGTCTTCGAATACAGTCAAATAATTCGATGGTTTACAGAATTATACAAAATTTTGAATTGATAAAATAAAGACGAAAGTTATCTACGACCAGGATGCACAATTACTCAAATTACCAAATGCATTATTCTATTTTAGTACTTTTATACCTGACCCGACTGACTGTTCTTGCATATGTATTCATCTGTATTCTCCATCATTTTGTGAGAGAGATTCACACAATTATGTTAATCCTGTCTGGAATTTATATGCACGCCCAGCGATCCTATCCCCGGGAATCGAGTGAGTTTCCCACATGCCTTACAACTGGTATTTTACATATGCGCAATAAGACTTAGTTCGGTTTATTAGTAAATCATTTATTATAGATTTTTCCTTTCTTTTACTGTTCTACCCCAACCCTCTCCATAAAATATTGGCCCATGTTTAATCACATGAAAGTCAAAAGAATATGTATGTACATATATGTACTAACATAAGGCTGCCGGTAGAGACTCCATTTACTCGACATCTCAACTACTCGAGTATCGAGTAGTTATCGGATGTGCCAAAATATATATTTTAAATTCAAATTTGTGTATATAAATAGATAATATATAAATAAAAACTTATTTAATTTCATCATAAATTTATTTCAATTTAGAAATCATGTGTTTGAAAAATATTCGAGAATTAAACGTCTTCAATTACAGTGTGAGTTTAGTTTTGTTTAGAAAGAGTATTATTACTCGAGTATTTTTCAAAATACTCGACTATCGAGTACTTGAAGAGTATTATCGAGTATCGAGTATTCGATAATCGTATTGGCGTCTCTAGATGCCGGTCAGGAGACCAAAACTTTGATTCGCACTGTTTTTTATTGATGGCTTCGACACCAAGCTTTCATCGGACAAGTCGTACTAAATGGCTTCATACCGGAATAGCTAACAATTATATTACATAATTATTTTTGTAGTTGTTTCTGTGGCATGATTCAATCTGATTTTCCAAGATTGGAAGTAGTATTTTGAACAAAGCGGTGTATACCATACGTGTTCCTCAACACACAGTAGCGCAAGTGCTGCCTATACCCAACGGCAGCTGCGAATGTAACAACCAGACGTGTAACTCTATATTATTGAAACACTAAACCAGGCCTTTATTAAGCGCGGCCCGCGAAATTACTGGGTACGCCCGTTTTCGCACGTTTTGATCCCTCGCCTGTCAGTTGGCAGCGTCATTAAAATACGGACGTAAGCGACATAAAAAGGAGGAGGGTTGAATATATGTCATCAAACATAATGCATGGGTCTCGCGAGGGTTAAATTGAGACATCATATGTGGTGAAGAGACACCGTTAATATTCCGATAGATAGATCCACGTCTGCCCAATTTAAACATAATATATGGTGCTTTTTCACATATCTTGCGTATCTCATCGAAGGATTGCTAGCAGGGCTGTGAAGTCGGAGTCGGAGTCGTGGAGTCGGGGCTTTTTAGCCGTAGTCGAAGTCGTCGCTGCGTTTTGGCCAGAGTCGTTCTCGGTGCCGGAAATTTTGAAAAGTTCAAACATTGTATTTTTGTATATAATAAGTCAAATTTGGCTATTGGCCGGATTGGTAGGGTTGATATTTAATTGAATACACATTAATAGGAAAATTAGGAAAAAAAGAGACGATATAAAACTTTTTTTAGTCGTAGTCGGAGTCGGAGTTAAAGTCTTGTTTTGGTAAATGCTGGAGTCGGAGTCCAATTTTTTTTAACCGACTCCTCAGCCCTGATTGCTAGTATTATGCTTATATCGCAATTTGAGCAAATGTCACAGAACAAATACACTGTGCTTCTTCTTGATCACTTTCAACGCTTCAAAAGTCTTTCTCGTCAGCAGCGTTTGCCAAAAGGATTTCCAAGACCTAAAGCAAAGGGTTTTAACTAGATTCGCTTATATATGCAAGATAACAAACTATTGCCACTTACACCCACAGCGGAAAATACGATGTGGCAATAATTTAATGGATTTTAATAATAAAATATTAGGAAACATGAGGTGACGTGGGCAGTGATGGCGCCAAAAACTACGAAATATCGATAGCCCTATAAAAATATCTACTCATTAGATTTTATGTTTTTATACGCACTATTTGACGTGTTCACGTGACACGTTTCATTACTGTTTTCCTGCGACAAACGGGTACAAAACCTTGAACATCGAATTAGCACACCTGAATTGAATATTTCTATCAAAAATACAGATGACACAACTAATATTAATATTTTATTTACACTAATAAAAAGTATTAGCTGACTAGCCAAACTTTGCCAGGTCCGTGGTGCTGAAGTCAATATCGTTGGCTTTCGTGGCGGACACCCGGTTTCGAGTCCCAGTACGGGTAGATTTTTTCAGTCAATTTATCGATCCTAATCGACATCATGGGTGTCGGTTGTGTGTTGGTTGTCCTAAGGAGCGCGTAGCGAGAGCGAATAGCTAACCACTAGTCCTGCCCTAGTCGTCGTATTCTTTCAATCCCTACTCTCTTTGAAAAAGAGTGGTTGAGCAATATCGTAACTAGCAGTTGTCGTAGAAAAAACATATGTTGAGATAATCTCCACGAGGAGTCCGTACGCTTCACGTTGGGAGCGGACATGGTTAAAAAAAATCATTCTCATTATAGTATTTCAGTGGAAAGTTTTGCGATTGTCAGAAGCTGAATTTCGTTCGGTAACGGTTGTGATTTATATGTGACATTTGCCTTAAGAGAACAGGCCTAGTAAGAAAGAAGTCTGAAATAATGTTTGCCACGAAACTAACAATGGCAACACAGGCGAAACTTCTGCAGGCAAGTGTATTCTTCTTCTTGGGAGAATCATTTTACACCGCGATTAAACTTTCAGTTACTTTATTCGCTCCACTTCGCTCATTTTGTTCCCTACACGAGAACAAAACCAGAGATAAGTAAACAGTACTAAGGCTTGTAAAATAATGAAACTTTCAATTCTTACGTGAACAGGTACTAAATATTGTGATATAACCACTACGCAGATAACGCTTCTTTCATGGGTTAAGATTGCTTACTTGAAAAGGCATTTCAAAAAGAGAGAAAATTCTTATTATACTCCAAAGTTTCAAATGTTTAATTCTAAAGTCTTAACGAATAATTTTAGTAAGAATAGATACAAACTCTGCAAATAAATAATGTTTATTTATATTAAACGCGCAAGTGTGACATATAACAAAGAAGACGAGGATATTTTCTAATGAAATAATATTCCATAATATAGCTTTTGTGAAAAATACCAAATAAAAAAGTTTTCAATCTTAAGATGATCCGAATAATAAAGATCATTTTTTGACGAAAGCGGCTTTTTATTAAATATAACAAATATGTAGCGATACTTTCGATTGATTCGGCGATGTGCTTTGTGGAAGTTTATTTAATATATAATTCTAAATAACTTAGATTTAACTTAGAAATAACTTATGTTCCACGTAGGGGCCGAATATTGGTGACAAGTGTTCCGCCTCGTTCAGATGCATTATCAGGTTAACAAGGGTTGTTTAGTAATTGTCATTAATATGTACCAAAACTATACGTAAAATGTGTGTCAATTATGCAGCAGGATACTTGTAATAACCTCCATTTCATATTTGGTTAAATGTATTCGGTGGCGTCTCTCACTAGCTTAAGATAATATCTCAACAGTATCATATTAATTTTTTTGATTTCTGACAATAACGTAAAACTACCAGTGTTAGTTCAACAAAGATGTTTGAATAGTTTCCAATCTATTTCGACAAAACTAGGTCTTACAAAATTTATTAGAATCATTATCAACCTTCTTGTTTTTCAAGCTCTTGGGATTCGCAAGGCCACCGGCTTGATTTTCGTAATGGAAAACTTTCGTATATTGATTTTTCAATTGATTCCGTGGAGTTTTCATACCACCCTTTCATAAATTTTCATAATGAGGCGTAGTCTGAACGGCTTACTATCTGCTATCCATTTCCTCACTAAATCCTTCTAAATTTACCATCTCTTACAACCAGTATAACCTATATTTATTTTTCTTCACCGGAATTATCCTACATAATTATAAATGTAAACAGATATTTCCACGCTTCCTTACTCTCTCGCGTAATTATATATTGGCTGCGCGATAAAACACACAAACAATATCTTCGGCAGCTAGTTCCAATGATAAAATAATACAATTAGGAAAACAATAAACCTTGTTTCAAATACATTAGCGGTATATCTTGTGGGCTTTAAAAGACATACTAACAAGACTTAAGAGAAAATTACACGACGCGACACACATCCTTGGATCCTTTACAACCCGGTGACAAACTCATGGTGAGCAGAGAATTCAAACACGAAAATAATTACGAGCCTTTTTTTAAAGGATTTCTATGCATATTTGTATCGTTGGTCGTATCTCATTAATCAACCGAGTGAATATATCATTTTAATTTGCCAAATCAAACAAACTAAATATAATAATGTGCATTGCGAGCGTTATCAACTGATGATTAATATGTATGTATATATTTGAAAAAATGCCTTAACAACAATGAATCTTGGTGACAATTATGTTGGCCATCATCATTAAAAATGGTGTGATATAAGAATTAGAAGCAAGTTTGTATCTTTCATGGTTATTGTAATAATATACTACTCAGGATTTTGGGAAGTGAAAATGGTTGATGAGGTTATCTAGAACTTCCTCAGGCTGGAGCGCTTCTTAAATCATTATTTAATATCTTGAAGATCGGTTGAATGCATGGTGCTAAAATTCACATGTTTTATTATAATATCATGCATGCACTATAATTTAAATGTTCATCTTTGTGCATTACCAACATATTTATCCCTTCCGTATTTGTATTATGACGTAATAGTCAACCTGTATCTGTCAAATGCCTACTGATTTGACAGTCAATTTTAATTAAGAGCTTTGCAGTGTTTGCTGTCAAAACAAGCTTATTCATTTATAATAATAATAAATGCTGGAAAAAGCTCTAAATATTGTCTAGCTATCTATGACTGTTGAGAAAACTGAAGTCAAAACTTTATGAATATGACATTGACAGTTTTGCTCTGCTTGCTACATGCCATTGCTATTTGGTGCAATAGTTAAATTAAATAACTATGTAAAAACTGTCGTACATCATGGGTCGTTATATGCACAGAGCCCAACAAAAAAGAATCGTTAATTATATAATAGCACATATCTGTAATTACATCGGGTTGAATCTTCCCTTATAATACGGTTCGAGAAGGTTCGTCGACCGCAAACTAAGAATACCTGCAATAAGCTGATAATAAACGCAAAATGCTGCCGCCCAACTTTGCCTATGTTTGACTTGCGAGATTTGTTATTCATGCCGATTTGCGAGCGAGAAAACGCCTGCATTTGAATAAGAAATCGTTTCGCGCCTTCTCGCGGCCATCTTCACCGTTGTTAGTTCTTCTTTTTTTTTATTTATCAAAACTAGAAGCAGTTCACATTCATCTCAGATATCGCCGAGTCAATAATTCAGGTCGAGCTTCTGAATTATTCGCTCGAGAAATTTCCATTACAGAGCTATTGAATGTAATTTTCCGGAAGGTTCATTATTATCACTGTGAAGCAAATGAATAACTTCTAGTCATGTGAGTACTTACCCACGATTTTACGATTACTGTCTGTTATCGAGGTGGCACGAGAATGTTGATAAATAATTGGGTCGTTGATACTGTCATACTTATTTATCTGGTACATATATGTATATAAAATAGTACTCGTCTGGACTCCCTCACATCTACGTGTAATATGTCGACATCTGAAGCAATACCGCTTAAAATCATTTAAGTTCTTTCTAGTGACATCCCCATTGGCAGGCTGGTTCTAGGGTTCTACTCATAGGAAGAACACACAAATCGTGTTCACGATCCTCAAAAAATTGAATTTAACATTCTCAAGAGTGGAGTAGTGGAATTCTCATTTTGGTCTCGGATAAGACGAAAGAATATATGAACAGGTACACTTCTCATCGAACATTCACAGTAGAGGACGTGAGCTGTGTTGCACATAATAGTTAATCAAACCTATACTACCTACATATAGCATTAGTATAAGCCAGAACGACGAAATGTAAAAAAACGCGCTGTATTTTATTTACTGGGTGAATCAAAATGTTGTGACTCGGGTTTGAAATATACTGATAAATCTTCACAGTTATTTTGCACCAAAGCTTATACTAGTTTGAATAAATATTATATTCAAGCAGAAGCAACATCACAGATACTAATGCCTTCGATAAAAAATTACATTAGGTACTCATGCCAAATAGAACCTGATAAGTAAGTATTTGTGTTTGGAAAAAAATAAACGTATTATTGACCTGTTGCACAATTGTATTCAGTTATCGGAGTTATTCGCTGCTGTCACTGTCGATTTGCATCAAATATAATCGTTCGCCATTTCTTCTGTGAAAAAATCGGAAAATAAATCTCGTAACAACGAGTGAACCGTGTACAAAAAAAAACGGTGTCTTCCAAAAAAATCGCATATGCTCTAAATCGCGCAAATAAGAATCGTTTAAAAAGAGTACTGGGTCTATCTATAAAGCTCGGTTGAGAAAAGGTGGTTGTTTTTTTTACTCAATTAACGATAAATAGAATTTCTCACATTGCTGTCAATTTGTAATGAATTAGTCAGTTGACAATTTCATAAAAAGAAAAACATTTTATTACAATAAAAAGACTAGTATTACTTAAAGCGTTCGTCACTATAAAATAAAGGAAAGGCAATTATAATATCACCCAAGCTTTCATGACAGCGAAAATAACAGCTTTCGTAAATCTTCCGGTAATAAAATTTATTTTTCATTTCTATTTTTGTAATGCAATACATCTTGTCACGAGATAAATGCCTTCTTACCTAGTGAAAGATATCCATTATACTCTGGGAGGAAAACTGTTTCTTTTCCACTTAACCTTTTTCCGGTTGTTGGTTATGACAACTTATAATGAGTTGTGATAAATATTACTGTCAAGACATTTTCCTCGAAATATATCACGCAGCTTTATTTCATAAATACTGTTGTGACTTCAATTATTGCTTCCGCGTTTTGGTAGGGAAAATATGTTTTTTACGATAAGAGAATGATAACATTCAGTTTTTATGGCGGTTTATTTAAATTGGAGACATCAATTTGATAATCTTTGGTCATTTTTTATTTGCAACCAGGGAACATCTTTCATAATTGTGAGCTATACATTGTCAAAAAGTGATACCATTTTAGATAAAAATCCGAATAAAACACAAATAAAATATTTGGTCGAATAAGAAAATGAAAATGAAAAAAAAAAAATGTTTTCGCATACTTCTTGCTTGAGCATACATCAGCAACAATTTCGACGTGAACCGACCGATGATTTGACATGTGCTATTCCACAACCCAATTTCACATTGTACGTCTGTTAATTTTTTAAAATGACGTAATATTTCAATACACTCGATGAATCACCATTGATCTTGTCGAGAGCTTTAGTGACTTTTAAAAAATTGCTTCGGATGTCGACATATTTCACATGGACGTGAGTGAGTTCAGACGAGTACTATTTTTTATGTATTATAAATGATTTTGTCAAAACTCACTCGGTTGACTGCTTTGAAAATTTCTAATGTGATTTTATTAATTTTTCCTCTCTGTTTTTATGACTACATTGTTTTCATCTTGTTTTTAATTAATTTGTGATTTTTATTATGTATTTACAGGTATATATATAAATAAATGTATTTATATTTGTCAAGTGCATGGCGCGTTGGCGTCAGCTGTAATGCCATGACTTATATTTTCTTAAATAAATAAATAAAATTTAAAAAAAATATATGTCGTGTATTTATCAGATATCAGAGAAACACCCTTCTTGTAAAAAATTGGGTAAATAATGAATATATGGTCACGGGGCAGAATTTTTGTAAAGATTTATGAAAAATAAGCACATGAAATGAAATGAATATAAGGCTTACGATTTTTTTGAAATGTTTCGTCCTTAATTTTAAAATTTTTGTAATAGAAGATCATAAAGAATTCTTCGCAATAAGTATGAAATCGAGTTGTTTTAATTTACAGGAGCAAAAATGCAACCACAAACTACACAAATATTAATATTATACAGATAGAGACAGTCACATAAGTTTGTTATTTGTTTAAAATAATAAGAATAATTTTACTATAGGCTTATATTAAAAAACAAATTCTTCTTTCAGAACTCATACAATAATCAGTAATATTGTTCAGATTTAATCATTTTGATTCCACATTTTAAAATAATCCGCAAGAACTCAAAGAGTAAAGTCAAAACATAAAATTATAAGCCAGTATGTATAAATTTTTTGAGCTTAGCTCGAGAAGATTGGGATTTTGTCCCGTGACCATATATCCATAATTTATTAAACATTCATTTGGACATCTACTCGACCGCATTGGTCAGTTTTATTTCTGTAATTACAAAATACTTAGGGGAGTTTTTAAAATGCACCAAAACTGGTTTACTTCGATGTGAGTTCTAAAATAAAATTGACAAATTTGTTATTCCACTGGATGTTCTACATTTTGTGACACGTGTTTCTTCACCTTGAGAAGCATGTTCAAAAGAACGCTATCGTAAGAATATTAACTTATCAAAAACATAATAACAAATATGAAGTGTGGGCTTTTTCTACCTACTGTACGCGTTGGACAAGACACAAAACACCAACTTCTTTATTTACTTCTGTTATTTGTTGGTTTCAGCCACGACCTCGCGTCCAGTAGAAAGCTAAATTCCGACCATTCATTTATTCCATCTATACACCCATAAGCGAGTTTTTAAAATAAAAATTAACATGTGATAATATTGACCCAGTCATAACTTGAACCAGGAGTCATCTTGATCGCTACAGTGAACTCTTGCCGTTAAACTAAAGAGTGGGTAATGAAGTTTAATCATTCTAAATTTAATTTGGTGTTCTTGAGCTTTTCAGAGCTAGAATTTCGAGCTATTAATGAGTTCTGAATGACTGACATATGACCTATTTTAGTCCTTATATTCTTGGTAGAATGAATCTAATATGAAATTTGTTATTTGACTTTTGATTCATTTTATTCACTTCATATACACAGTTAACTACTATGTCGTTCCAAGAAATAACTCATAAAATCTATGAAATTGAATTATGAATGCACGTTGCTAAATATTTGTGAAAGCTACATATGTGTGGTGCTCACTTTTAAAGCAGAATAATAACTACTGCCCGGTCCGTGCTCTAGTGGTCAACGTCCTTGGCTTCCGTGAAGGACCGTCCGGGTTCGAGAAGATTTCTTCAGTTGATCGAATATTAACCACTATTCCTGTCCAAGTTCTCGTATCCTTTAAATCCCTACACTATTCGAACAAGAGAGGTTGAGCAACTGAGTAACAAGCAGTTATCTTAGACAAACAAATGTTGCGATAAACTCCGCGAGGAGACTATGTATATACTCCAAGTTGGGACATGTAAAAAAAACTCGTAGTCCTTAGAAGAAATGGTCGCTAAGGACTAAAAGTATAAGAATATATTAGAAAATAAAGTTAAAACTCTAGTTTTCTTAGCAAAGAGACGGTCAATGCAACTACTTACTGGTTGACAAAGAAATTATTACATTCTCGCAACAACGCTTTTTATAAATTCTAAATATGTACTAAAACATCAAACAGCACATGAAATCTATTAGTTTTAATATAATGTTTTGCTACTTATTACAATAAAAAATAAATAAACAATATCAAACCATGCTGCACGAACAAATAAACTTGTTCAGTAAAATTGTTCTGATATAAATTTATGATTGATAACGCTGCTTGTAAATTAGCCCAAAGTTAGCGCCGATCTGTCGAAAGTAATTATTTCACATCATAAGATTATTAATGTGTTCTTTACACGATAGTTTCCAATTTGTAGAACTTTGGTAGCATAATTGATTATGCCTTCAACACTAAAAACTGTTTTCGTAGCCGCGACTAATCATTCAACATTTTTTAATTATACAGAAGATTCAAGCCGTCACATAGACGCTTAAAGCTCTCATCCGCTTATGCAATTTGAATCAAGTTGTCGAACTTTTTTGGCGCAACAATAAAAACGCTGACAGTTTAATTTCGAACGCTTGAGTCGTCGTCGTCGAGCCGGTAGCGTGGGAAACTAATGTTTCTAACACGTGTTAGTTTGCATGAAGGTTTTTGTACATTGAAAGTAGAGACACCAATTATTCGAGTAACGAATACTCGATACTCGAGTATATTCCTCCAATTATCAAGTACTCGATACTCGAGTATTTTTAAAAATACTCGAGAAATGGTCGTAATTTATAAATGAAGATTTATTTCTAAATTTTATTAACTTATTTAAAACAAAATATTTATTATGTTACACCGTTGCGTTTAACTGAGTCTTACGCGTGTATTTTACTGTAACGTTTGGTTTTGCCGTTGACTAAGATATGCGATATTTTCTTTTGTTTCTTTTGCTTTGGGTCCTGCTGACTTATCTTATGAATGACAGCAACAGAGAGTTTTTTCTTCTGCGGGAATTATAAAAACAAAACTTCGAAATAATTTAAAATTTGAGACGTTTATTTCTCTTTTATTTTTGAAACATGTTTTATTATAAATAAACAACCTTATTTATTTATTAATCCTCTATTTATATATGCTACAGTGAAACAGTATTCTTAGTGAAAATGTATTCTTCACTCCAAGCTGTCATTGCAATTAAATTTGACCGCCCTATCTTCAGCCCTATGTTTGTCTGTGTTTTTCTTTGGTTCTCTTTTTATGAAAGGGACTACTTGCTGATTTTGTTTCATTGAAGCAAACCAAAATTTTAGGCCGGCAAATCATCGAATTTAGCCAATTATTTCAATGATCGTGACCAGTGAAATCATGTTGTCGTGCAAATCTATTACTTGATACATTTTCACTGAGAATACAGTTTCTCTGTAACATATACACAAATTTGAATTAATAATATATATTTTGGTACATCTGAAACTACTCAGTATACTCGATTATTGTAAAATTTTACTATTCGTTACTCGAGTAGATGAGACGTCGAGTGATTGGAGTCTCTAAGTGAAAGATAACATATTTCGATGGATAGGACGAAGAATATTTGCTAGTGTTTATGTAATATCGTTCTCATAAAAAACGGTTGTGTTCACCGTTTTTGTACATGTGTGGTCTATAAGGAAAAACCTTGTCACAGTGCATGTTTTATGACATAAATAATATCTTTAAAACAATGAGGCAATCATCTTAAGATTACGAAGTCGTCTATGGATGTTGTCACGCGAATGTGACTATGTTTGACATCATGTACTTATTATATAATTTCATGGACGGAAAATATGTTGTTAATCTATTTAATATTCTATAATGTTTAATAAATAACGAATTATATATAATAAAGAAATTGGGTAAAGATGAATATCCACGTTATAAGTGTAGTATTAAAAAATACTAACAAATTTTTTGCACTTATTAAACATTAGATTTATTAATATCAGGACCGGTTTCGCTGATCGCGAGCATTATCGACTGACAATAAATGCACAAATACAGCGTTATTTATACAAAAGTTAAGCAAGACTAATAAAGGTATGAGAAACAATTGGTATTACAAATATGAAATAAAACAAAATATGCATAATAATATCAAATAGAATATCATTAAAATGTTTCAGATCTCTTAGCAACATAAGCTATTATATAACATTTAATCCAATTGAGTTAGAATGATCATTTACAATAAAAAATCCAACAAATACGTCCATTGACAAATGAGAAATTTTAATAATAATGTTGACACATGCAAAGTGGGAAAAAAATACTCTACCAGTCCAACGGTCATGAGGGTTCTGAAAAATAATTTAACGAGACCATATCAATTCTTGAAAAAAAAATCAGAAAACTAATCTAATAAAAAATATAAAAATATACGTGATTTTTCAAGAGCCAGGTTTTGATAAACTTGCCCAATTTAACAAGACAGGCTTTGCGAATTTGTAACAAACAATTATCGAAGAAAAAAACTAACGTTCAGATGCTCCAAGTTGGAACAGGACATGTGTTTTTTTATTTAATTCACACTACAAAAAAAGTCAATAATTCTTTTCAACAATTGTTCTGTTCATCTGAGCTTTAAACCAACAGTTAAGATTAATCTGAAACGACTTAATTTTAAAATACACGCATTAAAAGAAGTCTTGCAGCTCTTTCATTAAACCGAGCGTTCCGACTGACTCGCGGGTCATAGGTTAGATTCCTATCAGGTTCTTAACCACACGATGTTTTTGTTGGATGCTCAATGCATTTATTTACACTGCTAGAAAATGACCCCATCATGCAAACTTACAGCGTATATTTATTTCAGCAGAGTATTATACTTCAGGTATTGTGTCATAAGTTGTTATTATACGTTATCTTATAAACCTTCATATATCTTATTTCACAATTATGCAAATATGTAATTATATTCATGTCATTGTCAGTGTTTATAAAATGTATGTGAAGTGGAAAAAATATTTATACATATCATAAAGGTTGACGTCAGAATACAGTGAAATTCAGAACTTTAATATGCTAAGTAAAAGAATATTATAGTAATCAAAATTACTGTGACAATGTCATAAATTCGATTATGTGTAGATATCATGGATCTGGAGCGAAGCAGGAGCGCGGAGCAGTGGAGCAACAAGTTTTTGGCCTGAACAGTAGCGGAGCCGGAACGCAGACATTCGTTGTGATCAACTGCTTCGACATATATAATATATATAAGTTTAAAAACAAAATAATAAAACATTTTTAGTACTTGTTCCACATAAAATTTATTGGATCAGAACCGGTTTTGCTCGTGGTGAGCGAAACCGGTCCTGATAAAATAAATTTGATGTGGAATAAGTACTAAAAATGTTTTATTATTTTTATTATAATGCCATTTCACCAAGTATTGACAGTGAACACCTTAAAAGTGATATATTTTTTTAAACGTATTTTTAATTTATGATAAATTCAATATTTGATGAATTTTAATCCTGATATCATTAGTCAGGAAAGCAAACCTGACAAGCGATGCATTTATTACCTCAGAAATTGCGATTAATAATATTTTTTTTCGGAACTTATAAATAAAATTAACCTCTCATAATATTTAAAATATTCAAATAAAAATTATTAATTATATGTTAAAGAAATCGTGGGCGATTTACGATGGCATATGATAATATACAAGCTGTAAAAAAGTCTTCATTATCCTTTCTTCTCCACTTCATTGAGTGTTATTAACCCTTTCAAGCCGGCACAACTAACAATAGTGGCTATTCTCCCGAGCGGAATGAAATAGTTTTGTTTATTACACGCCATTTTGTCACTCGGAGACATTAAGATTCTTATCAAAGGAAGAATGTAAGTAGTAACTAATTCATGTCTGCAGGACGAAAATTTCAACAATTTGTCTTCACACCAACTTTGCAGAGCCGTTAAGGACATTCTGTTTCAAATTACAATATTTTACACTCGCCAGATTTTCTCCGGTTGAAACAAACGGTGATATTTCGCAGAATATGTTCATTTATAGCAGTAAAATTCATGTATATTGCAAACAAAGGTGGTATAATTATATTATTATATCACTTTTAATATTATAATTTCTATTAAAGTTTGACGTAACTACTTTTTGATAAAATTGCTCATTATAAATCATTGCCCAGTCCGTGGTGCAGTCGTCAACGTCGTTGGCTACCGTTTCGAATGGAACCTGCTCAGAGGCAATGGGTGTTTGTGTTGTTAAAAATCCCTTCCCACCTTTCCTATCTCAAAGAGCGACGCATTGTGACAGCGATAAGCTAACCACTAGTCCTGCCCTAGTCCCCGTATCCTTTCCGTCCCTAATCAAGCAGAAAAAAGAGAGGTTGAGCAACCGAGTAACAAGCAGTTCTCTAAAACAATATATGTTGAGATAACCTCCGTGACGAGTCTATATGCTCCAAGTTGGTAGTGGACAAGGTACAAATAAATATAATTCCTAATTTAAAACGTAAATAGATTAACTGCGTCTCTTTACCACTCTAAAACTAATCTTTAAATGAATATATGAGTAAAATACAATTCATTACATTTATATCCATATATACGGAGCAATTGATTTTACCCATACATTTTCAATTGATGCAAATTATAAATTTTGTCTGTTTTGTTCAATACTCTATATCCCAACACCTAAATCAAGTAAGGTCTAAAAACTATGATTGTAACCACAAAGCTTAAACGTATATAAAATATAATATTAAATTATATTTATATTTATAATTCATATGGCAGATAACATCGTTTGCATTGAATTAAAATCACAGCTTAAAGCTTAAGAAGTGAAGCTTCTGATATTTTTAAATATTTTGGAATCTTCTAAATATTTTCGGTTTTTGTATTTATAATTTTATAACATTTTTTTCCGACCATGTTCGCTATCAATGTGGAGAGTTATTTATCTCAACGAAAATTTTCTCAACCTACAATTTCGGAGAGAGTAAGTATTTGAAAAGTTAGATACGTATAATAAAATAATATATAGTTCCGGTTTTGGGATCGTTTAGGTGTGAGGTCGATGTGAACATCACCTAATTCCATTCCTTTGAGCAAAAATAGACTGAAAAGGCAATGTTCGAAAAGAGCCCGTTGGGAGATTCCAGTGGTCGCCGTAACCAAATGGGACAAATAAATGTTCAATCGATCGCTCAGTATGTTGCCGTAATAATAATAATTAAAGGTATTGCTCATATAATTGTGGTATAAAGCAGGGGTCCCCAGAATTTTATACAAACTTGGCGGGCTGGATGACAAATAAATTCGTGTTGGATTCTAATTAGAATTTTAATTTATATGTTCTAATATAATTATATAATGTAATTTCTATTACGACAACGTACGGACCCATAAAATATTTATTATATTCGATGGGTCCATACGTTGTCGTATCCTATATGTAGGTACCAATTGATGAATTGAAATGAACAGTTGTGAACTCGCAACCAAATCATTAAAAAAATATTTTTTCTGTTTTGAATAATTTATTTTCAAAAATCGAGAATTTTTGGAGGGCCGAATGAAAATCTTTGGCGGGCCGTAGTTTGATAACTGTAGGTGTAAAGGAAAGAAAATACCACTATTTATAGTTGCGGTTTATTTTGTTTCATAAATATTCGTTATTTTTTTATTTAAGCGTTAAATAATCAAACAGTAGCGAGAATTCGGAACCGGCCGATGATTTAACAGAACCATAGATAAAGCTTTTTTTATCCAACGACAAAAGAGCGACAAATCAACCGTTTATTTTACCGAACGACAGGCAAATAAAAGCAGGATGCGTTCACATATTTGTGTTCAAAATAGTTGAAAATCACGCACGAATATAAAACGTGTCCGCCCATAAATTATATGAAGCCCCAAAAGTTTTGTTACTATAATATAAAGACTCAGGTGAACGTTTCCTTTTTCTCAGAAGCATTTGAACGCATATTCTGATATTGTATTAGAGGCTGTCACACAAAAACCTGCAGTCAAATTTTATGTGTCACGTCTATCAAACAATACACATATCATTAAACAAAGTGTAACCGCAGCAAGCTAATATTAAAGAAAGTAAAAATAAGATCAAAATATCATCACTATGCAAAAAATAGCTATCAATAAATCGAAAAAATAAAAGGTGCATTATTCGAATATTGTAAATATCCTAGTATAATCGGGTCCGTGGTCGTGTGTCCACATCGTTGGTTTCGTTTGCGGAACTCACGGGTTAAAGTGGGACGTCCGGCCAGCTTAATATTGTAATCAAATTTTTTTTTTAGTTTCAAAGACACGGATGTTTGTGTGGTCTTAAATCTATATACCCAATCGATCACAAAAATGTAACGTGGTGAGAGCGATAAGCCAATCACTAGAGACATATCCTTGCAATCTTCAATATTTTCGAGAAAGAAAAGTTTAGTAACCACCTTATTATAGAAAACTTCTGGTGATATAAACTCCATCAAGAGTCCATATATTCCACTTTGGAATCGGATACAGTTTAAAATATATAAATAATTGTGAGCAGATGAAAGCTTTTAAAATTCAACTTTTATCAACTTTAATGTGTGTTTTCGAAAAACCGTTGCTATTTATTAAAAAAACACTTCATGTTTTACTCTATTTTACCTGATTATAGAGTTTGAAAAAAAATATATTCAGTTGTGTTTATATATATGAAAACCCCTGTTTTATTATGAATACAACAGGATTACTAAATGGTGCTAAAAATAAATAATTTATTCAATCTTTCATCATTCTTGGTCCATGTTAGAAGATTTATTGAAAAATAGTGTGAACAGGACGGAGTTGACCGAAAATCGTACTTTTTCATATTTCCACCAAATACAATTTTCCCCACTCTTGCCGTAGCGGTTGTTGATAGTGACACCGCCTTGTGTGGTAGGTCATCAGAACTCTCTCGAACGATCTATTTTTCACCTCAGTCAATGAGTTTAAGATATCAGGAAATAAATTCATTCTTGTAATACGGGCGGCTCGCTCCCAAATGTCTCTGGCTGTGTCACTCCGAGTGCACGGTTAATCTCATGTTAAGTGCAATAACCTATAAATAAGATTGCTTATCTCGCTTGACGTTTTTAACGACCTTTTGTTCCAACGGTCTTCTACCTACAAGAACCGCTTTTTTACCAGTCAGAGTTTTAAGCTCCTCGAGTGCACTTGTTTGCAAGATTGGTAGAGGTATCCTCCCTCCTTCGAGTATCTTAAAATCGCGTACAAGTACTGATATCTTCTTCGCTATCGTAATATTTGTGTGTTGTATAACGTCTGTGTAAATCCTAAACAATTAAATAATGGATGCTAACCGCACCCAGATAACGCTTTGAGATCGTCTTTTCTTAAGAGTACCATGTTTCTCCTACTCCGTCCCCAAAATCCCTCTTCCTGAGTGTCGGATAGGAGGCTCCTTCTCGATTTACGAGGGAGCCGGAATTAAGGTAGTCTCAATAGATAAAAAGTTAATAATCTAAACTTCTAAACTCTAAGCATCCCCTGAGACATCTGTGATTTTTTACTAACGTCCCTTGATATATCTCATTAATAATTTCAGACGTAGACTATTGATACAATATTTCATATGCATAGAAATCTCTAACCAATATACCCAACCACTTCAATTGATACGGGAATGAAGGCAAGCAAGCAAACTATTTTTCTTTCAATCTAACAGTTTTCTGCATACTGATATGCGAACAGAAAAGGTTTTCTTGCCCCGGGAGCAATTTTTCATGCTTTTTTAACCCCAGGCAAAGTAAAAAGGACAGCAATTCGATTTGCATTTATGTGAGTTTAGAAAAGCCATTCGTGCATGTCGCGCGTGACGTACCGCGGGTGCTTTGCCACTGGCCGGAATTTTTCTTTCACACTTTACGCGTATAAAAATTATATTACGATTTTCCGCTAGATTCGGGGCGTCGTAATATTTGTATGGGCCATACCTAAATGATTTGGAGTCTTGTGCGTACAAGTTTTTAGACCTTCAAGGAACAGTAATGTAAATTTATGTTCATAATTCATAATAGATGTAGCGTAACTGTTTTAATCTGTGGCCATCTTTTTTACTGCGTTTCTGCGTAGTTCATTCAAGACAGGAAATCAAACTCGTTCTTGAAGTCAAACTGATGCACAATAAGCTACAAAATAATTTGGTAAAGGATATAACAATTTCGTTCGTTTTCGAATAACAAGCTACATGTATTTATCAATTACGATTTTATAAACAATACAAATGAAGACATATCTTAACTTTTCGGGCCAATGAAGATTATCTAGCTTAGAGAAACGTTTAACTTTTTAATGATATTTCAATTAAAAATACCAATTAAATATGAATATATAGATGGATGGACACAGGATGCTTATCACATCCTATGGGAATGTCCGGTGATGGAAAATTAATGGCAGCATTTACTCGTTAGTGAGGCGATTCGGTGTTTTAATTTTACTAATTTAAACCATCCGGTCGCATGTAGAGCGAGTAGATCGAAGCTTGCTTTGATACATATAATCCAAGCCTTGGGTAACTGCTCCTAAGTCAATCCCAGCGATAACGCGTTTTATGCAATACTTCGAGTCTCCCAGTGAGGGTTGTAAGCAAGGCTGTGGAGTCGGAGCTTTTTGGCTGGAGTCGGAGTCGGAGTCGTCGTGGCGATTTGGCCGGAGTCGGAAATTTTGAAAAATTTGAACTTTTTATTTTTTCATATTATATGTCAAATTTGGCTATTGGCCGGATTGGTAGTGTTGATATTTAATTGAATACACATAAGTAGGAAAATTAGGCAAAAAAAAGTGACGATATTAAACTTTTTTAGTCTGAGTTGGAGTCGCAGTCGTGGTTTTGGGAAATGCTGGAGCCGGAGTCGGAGTTGAACTTTTTTTAACGACTCCACAGCCCTGGTTGTAACCATACCGGGTATTAGCGGGTAAAACGTTGAGTAAGTGCTTTAATAAGGTAGATCTTAGGTATTTAAAGGTAGAGTAATAATTAATTGTTTCATTTTACTGCTATTGCGAAATATATTAATATACAAGTCGGAGGGATTGTATAAAAAGAGGTTTTGATTTAGCAAGCGAGCAATCGTTTTTACTGTGGAATATCTGAGTTTCAATTTATAGCTATACCAAAGTTAACAGTTCATTAGGAATATATTGAAACGCGTTTTACTGTACGAATCGTGCAAGTTTTTATCGGAATTTACAAGTAGCAGTTTTGTTCTCCCTGTTAATATTGTAAGGATTTTACTATTATTAATTAATTAAATTCTCATAACTGAACTCTTCTAATGAGACTTTGATAATCGCGCAGCATGTAACTGTACTAAATTAGAAAATCGGTGTTATTATGCAAAGATAAGGTAAAAAAATCTAAAGCTTTAGTACCGCAAAAATAATACTATATTGATGATATATATATAATTATATATATACTATACTATACCTTACTACAATAATTCTTATACTAAGTTATAAACACTTAAATGTGTTTGTATCTTATATATTGTACTATACACATTTTGGTTGAACAATATTAGGACCTGTTTCGATCGACGATTTATTTATAACTGTGCTTTTAAAACACGTCTTCATGTAAAATTTGAACTTTCGTCTTCATCGGTTGCGCAGTTAAGGGCTTGAGTCTTAGAATGAAGATAATGGGGTGTGTATCCAAGGCCATAGATTTGCGTGATGTTTCCATCTCTACTTACACACAGAATATACGATCTCAAATAGAGGGCGTAAGAGTTTTGGCTATCCTTTCTTTCGCTTTTTTTTTAATAGTATAACTTTCGAAAGAAAAGACTGGTAGTTTGTTGTAATAAAAAATAGTGTGAAACTTAACTCAGCTTTTGTTTCAGTTTGTGTTAGTTTTACATGTGCAACTTTGAATTAAGAAAAAAAGTATTTTATTTACTGGGAGTTACAAAAGGTATTTCTAATTAATATCAAGGTGATATAATTAGCTATAAAAGTTTGGTTCTAATGAAAGCTTTCGCTGAGCTTTAAGTGCACTTAATGCGAGAGTAAATTTAAAGCTAGGATGGGTTTTAATTAAATCTAAGGGATCAAGATAAAAATGTAAATAAATTGGGACATAAAAGTAAACCGCTTAAAGGGTATTTCCCCGTGAGTGTATTAATTTTAAGGGACGGTTTTTTCGCCGCATTCCGGATAACGGATGTAAATTAGCAAGGGTAATAGGGCATCATGTAATAAGCTAATATAAATAAATGTCAGAATAATGGCTAATGGACGCTCAACACCCCTGTTAGTAGAACTGCGATGTAACATTTTGTTTCAGAAATAAATTGTTAACTCATGCTGAGTCAAAGTAACATTTTTTTTAAATATTTATCATTTTAATACGCCGTAATCAAAATGTATGGTGGTTGTATGTACATAAATTAGAGGTCTGCACGGGCTCGGGTTTGGCCCGGGGGCCTAACCCAGCTCGGCTCGCGGGCCGGGTCGTGCCTGGTAACGAAGGTTTGGATTCGGGCCCGGGCCGGGCTCGGACGCAAGCATATAAAAAATATAACACAAAATCGGGTTATTTTTGAATGAGTTCACCATTATCGTAAATCTAAATTTAATACTATAATAAACCTCACGTACTAGTATTAGTCATCTTTTCGACCCATTCGAAAGAACAAGATACATTGTTTTGAATTTAAAGACTTCTGACGCAACTATTAGAATTTTTTAATGATGTCTGCTTCATAGGAGTTTGTACAATACGCATAATAAATTTCTTAATATGATCCTGATTTCAGTATTTCTTATATGATTATTTCGATCGATCGCAATCGATTTGTTAGATTTTTTTTTTAAATTTACTGGCAAGAACTGGGCTTCGAAAATATTAAGACAAAACTGAAGAGTGGAGAATATATTTCTTCAGTAAAAAGAGATGTGTGGAAATCATTTAGTGAAATCATAGAGGTGGCTACAAACAAAATAGTTGGATACGTTGAGTGTATAAAATGTAAATGCATTTTCAGCTTTTCTAGTTCAAAACAGGAATTTCTCATTTGTATCTTCATTCCTGTAAAACAAACAAAAACTAATTCTAATCAGGAAGAAATGTATTTAGCACAACTGCACACACACGAGAATTGGTGAGTCAATTTTTAATTTTTATTAGAAAAAAAAATCCGATTTTTTTCGGGCAAGGTTGCGAAATGTCGGGCTCGGGTCGGGTTCGGGTAAGATTTTTGGAAATGAGCCTTGGGCCTGGGCCGGGCCGGGTTGGAGGTCTTCAGTTTAATGAAAATACATTGTGTACGATATATTATTTCTTTGATTTAAGTCAAACTCAAACTCTTACAGCTCCTATGTCCTGCTCGACTGGTAAAACTTATTTGGAGAAATATTTGTTATGAATTTTTAATTATCCATACTTCAAAAACCGTATTTATTGGATTTTGTGCCTAAGTTAAGATTTGTAACATGTCATAATGTGGTAAATTTTTCGTTTTACCATGCTAATACATACGCAAACCCTGAGATATTTATTAATTTCTTAAATCTATTAAGGAGTTGTAGGGAGAAAACAAATAATTATTGAAAAGTGCAAAAGGTTAATATGTCCGTTTTTTAAATGGGCATTTTTAATAATTTACTAAGCATGCATTGTTTATTAGTTGCTCAACGAATATTTAAAGAGTAGAATGATAGGATATTGCCTAAATTAGTAGTTGGGTTTTCATTTTCTTTGTGGTTAAAGATATCCATACTAAGGGGTAAATAGCAACTCTGTGACCAAACGATTCGCATTAAAAACCTGGTAAGGATAATAAAGGACGTTGATTATTTCTTACCTAATATTAGATAATTGATAAGCATGGTAATTGTGATGTTTTATTTCGTATTTTGTTTATCACAAGCGATTCAAGAATCGGAAATATCTGTCACTTTGGTAATGAACTAAATAACTACAAGTACAAAATATCTTACGGTGAAAAAAATAACAATATAGGTATTTCAATAGGGACGCTCAAAATATGTTACTTTGTCCTGCTGAGTAGATTATTCATTGTTTAGTAGCCAAATTTGAGTCAACCAGTTTGTTAAATAATCGGCCAACACCTACCTGTACGTCATCAAAATACAATATCTGGTGAAAACATTGCTGCTGTGTGTGAAAGTGTACAGGAAACCCCAAGGCAGCTTATTTCTCGTCGTTCACAAGAACTTGGCTTTTCTGCGACTTCAACTTGGCGAATTTTGAATCGGGCCTTATGTCTGCACCCGTATAAAATGCAACTAACCAAGGAACTTCAGGTAAACGACCGCAGACAACGCCTGATTGGGTTCTGGAGCAGTTGGAAGTTTACCCAAATTTGTTAAAAAAGTCAACTTTAGCGACATGGCCCATTTTATAATGAATGGATATTGGCAGACATTTGATGCTATATTCCATATTTAATGCCGTAAAATATACTTACAAATGAAATTAAAATTTAGTCGAAATCTCACAAACAACTTGTTTTATTTACATTTCAAAACTAAGCGTCCTTATAAAAAGACCCTTTATTTTAATTCTACAGAAATTATTTTACATATTTGTCGATGGCGTAAGCGGAAATAGCTATCAACAAATGTATAAAATAATTTCGGTAGAATTAAAATATGTACATTGTTATTTTTTTTATTTTTTCACCGTATTATAATAGAGTTCTACCAAGTAAATTCCAGTTAAATCAATACAAAATATCTAATTGCTGACAAAACCCCATATCCGATAAGGCAGATCACAAGGGATGACGACCTATTGGTGTTCATTATTTTGTATGGTCCCGTCCCGTCTCTTTAGTCTTCAGTCATAATGTAATTTCAGATAATCTAATATTACATAAATAAGAAACATTATCATCTATTCTCAAATTTTGCCAAAACATTGGGCCGCCTAATTGGTCTAATATAATTAATATCTACACGGCAATGCCAAAATCATTGAACCGTCTCGTTAATTTCTTCTCAGAATCAAATGAAACACGTTTTTCAGAAGTAAAAAGATAGTATCGGACATTTTGTATCTATCTCAGGGCAGAGTTAAATTATTACGCTATTATGGTATAATTAGGATCAGACTGGGTCGGTAAAGACCCCACAATATCATTCGAGATTGTATCTGTAAGAGGATTTATGATTTTGGGAAACCGCCGGCGCCACTGGACGACTCTGATGCTGCAAATGATACAATATCAGTATATCAAAGAGATTTTTTCACCTACGCCATTTAAGGGTTGATGGAAGCGAAGTATTTATTCATTGCATAGTTATTTTTAAATTATCCACTTGAAATGTGAACATCAATATAACGTTACCTTACTTTGAAAAGGTAAAATGATCTTTTGGTCGGAAAAGTTTGTATTTACCGCATTCTATCATATATATGAATTTAAAAATTATCTATGGTTGAATAACGGAGTTGCACTACATCTGCACACTTTTTTTACTAAATTTATTTGACAAAGTTCAAAGATTGCCATCACTATTTCCATCATTAGATATTTAAGATCATTATTTCTCAGCAACAGTTGGGAAAAAATATGCTTAAAATAAGTAATTTTTAACATTTTTACTTGCTCATTGTTACAAGTGAAGTTTAATCAATCAAAACTTGGAACGCGCATATCTCAAAACAGTGTCAAGAGCAGTTAGAACTTTTTCAGAGTAAGATGTCGATATGTAGTCCATTCGGGAGTTTTTCCTTTAAATCCCTTTTCATCAATTTTAGCTCCCAGTGCGCTGAGTAGAAATCAGTCGTTAAAGGAGCAGTGGTTTTTTATAGTCAAACAACCTCTCTTTTTCAGAGAAGTTAAAGGCGGTAAGTGGGGATTAGACAATAACTATATAATAGTTAGCTAATAATTCTAGTTACGATCGGTTATCAGGATAGGATGCATGAGAGAAAAGTATAAAAGTTACATCCATATAGGGTTCCCGAATTTCAATATTATATCTCTCATCCACGCTCGTAAGTTAGCGACACGTAAGCTGGTACTATGCATATCAGTTACTTGATCATTAATTTGCGTTATAAACAGGGCTGTGGAGTCGTTAAAAACAGTCCTGCATTTATCAAAAACACGACTCCGTTTCCGACTAAAAAAAGTTTTATTTCGTCACGTTTTTTTCCTACGACTCCGACTTCGGCCAAAAAACTCCGACTCCGACTCCACAGCCCTGGCTATAAATAAGATTTTTCGATAATTTTTGTTTAATTTTAATCTGTAAAGAGTGCATATAATGTTGTTTATATTTTTGTACAATGTATGGTGTTGAAACCAGGCTAACTTTTGAATAGATTTTCGCGAAATTGGAGAGGAAGAATTTTTTTGATGGCCTTCGATTGGTGTGTATTGTGTATTATATGTAAAGATGTTTTGACTGTTCTGTGTTTTAACTTGATTGAAATCTTGAGCCTTGGTATTCTGTCTTTATTCATTGTGTTTCAGGCTTGGTTGTTGAAAGGTTAAAAAGAGCTGCGCAATGTGAAATTCGCAATGATGGCAGCTATCTTTCAATATGTCAAGGGACCGTAAAAATTCTTTGTTTTCTCTTCCGCCTTGAAAAATACTAATTGTTTTAACGACGCCATATAAACACAATCGACGATATATTGTACTATTTTAGGCAGCAAAAAGTAACCTTCGAAAAAATAATGATAATCAATTTAAAAACAAATAGCTTCCGATTATTATGTTTAGGCACACATAACTTATGCCGTGAATGGTTACATTTATTTATTTTCTGTGCTAGGCTGTTCTCTCGTCTTCGAAATACAATGGGTAATCACAGTATAGTATTGCAACTATATGTTAATAGTTGTTTAATGTAAAACGTTATTTTACATTATATTTGGAAACTATGACACAACGCCAACCATTGGATTGTAAGATTGATAGTGAATATAGTATTCAGTGATTATAATATAAACAGAACAATTAATTACACTAGAAGTAGCCCTTTTTTTAGGTAAAACTAAAACAACACCGAACGATCTTCAAGAACAAAACATGAGCAAAACCGGACCTGATCTAATAAATTCAATGTGGAATAAGTCCTAAAAATGTTTTTTTTTATATAAGTGAATATAGTAATACTTGTGTTATTTTTATTTTAGCCCGGTTCGTGGCGCAGTGGTCAACGTCGTTGGGATCCGCGGTGGATCTCACGGGATCAAGTCCCAGTACGAGAAGCATTTTTTCAGTTTCTAATCAGATTCTGTTCGAAAACATGGGTGTTGGTGTTGTCTAAAGTTTCTTTCCACCCTTTCGATTCTATTAGCTGGCCGTAAGCGAGAGCGACTGGTACTATCTTTTTTATCCCTGCTCTCTTCGAAAAATAGAGGTTGAGTAACAAGCAGTCCTCGGAAAAAACCTACACTGTGATAAGTTTTATAAGATGTCATTAAGCTCCACATAGGTAGCGGACATTGTTGGTGAAGCTGTCATATGAACTTTTGCGAAAGCCACAATATCGTCAAAATATTACCACCTTTTCAAATAAATATAAAATTCGAAATCTTTTGAAAATATCTGACCTGCAGCATCAAATGTATCGGCGGTGATACGTGTGGAACTGTTTGCTGACCCCGCCCCCAAGGGATAAACCAGGGCATCCTGTATCTTCAACTCTTCGAATTAAACACTTATACACATTCCAATGACCACGGTGAAGATATCTACACCGCTTACAATCAATCGCACGGCACTTAGAATTTTCGTTAAATGGTTAATCAAAATAACACACGAATAAAGCCCAGTCTCACGTACAAAACACTAGTATAAACATGTGTGTAACTTTAGCATTGATTTAATAACTAACTATAAACGAGTTTATTTTGATAAATAATTTATTGTCTTTGGTATAAATAAAATCAATTATCTGCTGCCAATCTTTTCACTTCGATAATTCAACGTATTTTATGTTTTTTATTCAATGACCGTAAATCAAAAATTACTTTGATACTAATTGTGTTTTATAATTTTATTACGAAAACGTATTTAATTATGCTACCTATCATAATATATGAATACTTATTACATTAAAAAATATGTTTTATTTGGTTTAAATTATTTGGTGGAAGAAAAACACTGCAATTTTGAACAGTTGAAATTATTTTATAGTCAATTAAAAACTTAACTGTCACTTAATTGTTGTCAGTTGTTAATTAATTTTTGTTATTAAACTTGGATTGACAATCTTCCAACTTAATATGTTGTAGAGTTCTTTTTTTTTAAACATTCAATTTCTGAAAAGTTTTAAGCGTTTTTAAAACATCGATGCATTTTTCAACCGCGATGTATTTTGCCGCCACAATTCACAGCGTCAACGAGACACACTACCGTCGACGTCAACTGTCCCGGAGCAACTGTTCTGGTCGTTTCATTTTCATTCTTCGCCGGCTCTTCTTTCATCGCGCAATGGGTATTACGACTTCGCCACTCCGGAGCTCGCATAGACCCCCGGTCAGGGTCTAGCCCTGTCAACAGCGGCGGACCATCCCTTGTTGTTGTTTTTTTTAATATATTTACTAGGCATGCCTTCAAAATATGTTATTACTCGATCGGGCCTGATTGAGACAACGTTAATTGATAATATGTAAGAACTATGAATGAATTAAGCGTTGTTTATTAAGTACAAAATTAATCGGTAGCTTAAAATAAACAGTTGATAATGCTCGCCATGACCGAAACCGGTCTTGATCTAAGAAATTTAACGTGGAAAAAGTTCTAGAAATGTTTTATTAATTTATTGTAATGCCATACCAACAAGTGACAGCGAACACCTAAAAAAGTTCTTAAAATTAATAATTGAAATTTTTGGCATTGTAAATGTCTTCTTTTTTCAAATTTCACATATTTTATCACATTGCAAAAGCAATAAACAAATAATTTATTATTTTTACAATGTACTTTTAAATAAATGTAATTATATTGGAAATTTTATATCTGTTATATTCAGAAGAATTCTATAAATATCAGGACCGCTTTCTCTGATCACTAGTATCATTTGATATTATATTTAAAAGTAAAATATTAAATAATTATTAATAATTAAGTATTTCGACTCGACGAGACGCTTGATGGAATTAAAATTTCCAATTTTAATCGTTTGAATATTGCACTTGTCCGTGTTTTGCCTGAAGAAGCCAAAAGGCAAAACTCTGGTTGATAAAGACAAAACTTACGGAAAAGTATAACATTCCAACGATTCAAATTAAATAATTATTCATATAAAAGTGTAGTGAAATTTATCAATGAAACATGAATAGCAACATTATTTTATAAGGCTTTGTCATTTTTATGGTTTAATACAATCAGGGGTTTTTGTTTTTAGGTTACGTACAGGAAATAGAAAAAAAGTTACGCAGCGCCACTGGTGCACATCATTTTGAACTCCTACCTGCCGAAGCATTACTTCCCTATTCCAGGGGTACACACAGTCTGGTATAAGAATGTTAAAATATTAGGAAATGTTGCGATGGGGGTGAGTTTGAATGACCGATGACTTTGCCCCACCCCCGGTTGTGATTGCTTATTATTGGAATTTCGCTTTCGCCGGTAAAGATTTTCATATTTTTATGACACGTATCTGAGAGGCCATTTGTTTTGATTTAATTATGCGTGAGAAATTGTTTCTGATGGAAATTGGAACATAAATAGTAAAACAATCGTACAAATTAATAATACACACTTCATTTAAAGCAAATATCTTGTACTGCAAATATATAAAATGAAATATGGAAAATGAAACAGAAATAAAATGTAACTAAGAACATAGCAACACAGTCATCCGTTGTAGCCTAACGATATGAGCTTCATTTAGTAAACAACTATGAAAGTATCGGCTTCGTGTCCTGACAAGCTAATTATCAAATTGGTGATTACGACTGAAGGTACTTTATGGAATTTCAAAATTTAATTTGAAATTCGTGCACTAAAAATGCCTGAAGACGCCGAAAGGTGAACCTGGATCGTTAACGACATGACGCATACAAAATTATCATGATGAAGTGAATTTAAATATGCGTTTGATTTTTTAAGTCGTTCTATTTTAACATTTTTTCAAATTTTGTATGTAATTGTTTGCCTTTATTGTGCCAGTGTGAGGACAGACCGCAGCAAATTTAACTGTAAGTTTATGTTTCTTGTGCCCTAGTCTAACTATTCTAAAGACACTGCTCTTAGTGCATTTTTGAAACAAAAATATTTTTACGCATTTACGTAAAAGAAAGTTAAATTGGATAAAACAAAATAAATCGACAATTGAGTCTGTACTAGATATAGAGAATGATCCTTTTGGAAACGAATCCAATATCTCATGTTGCTTGAAAATTCGATGTAACTGGCTCATTCATTCAAGTCATACCACGTAAACAGATGACTCTCGTTTAGTTTACAAATGAATTCGCCGGGAGTCATTTGTTTTCTCATTCCTGCCTGTAACTGACAAGGCAGTGTTAGAGTGGTAAAGGAAGTGATCAGTGAGTAGGTTCGTAGCCAAAACATCATAGTTTGGTTATTGATGCTTATGTGATTTACTGTAATACCATGGACATATAAAATACACTGATAACCCGAGATTCTGTAACAGATATTACATTGGATATACAATAACAATATTGTTATCATGCAACTTCTGTTTACCTTTGTTGGTTGCTTAGCAATATGTCGCACTTTGTATAACGTGAATTGTTTATTATTAATTTATTGCATCTCGTGTGTTGCTGGCATATTTTATTAACTTTGTATCGCTACTCATTCATTTGTCATTATTTTTAATCAATTGAGCCTCGATAATCTCCCTAGCGATTCTTTTTTCGATAGAGAATCAACAATACATTTAAATCATATTTTTTTTCTACTTTTCTTATAATATCTTTAATGTTATATTGTCGAAATAGTGCAATTATAAAATGAAGAAACCGTTGAATTAAAATTTGTCACGTTGACATCGATTTTTAAAATAAATGATTTTTTAGGGCGCTGCTGAAATTCAAGTGAGCTATAATGTTAGCACAATTGTAATCACTCATTTCTTGTTTATCCAGTGGTTTCCAAGCCAGAAGGCGTGAACTCTTATCGGGGATCGCAGTAGGCGGCAAAAGAATTATAACAAAAAAAACAAGTTTTTTTTAATTAATGGTTAAAATTTTATTCGAAATAAAACTTGTGGAGGAGTTTGTAAACCATTGTGTTTATCCTTCATTTTGCGTCAGTGTATCCGATTTCTTCTTCGCTTATATCAATAAATAAGACTTTATTCTTGGAGAAGTTTATAAGCAACTGTTTAGTTTCATGCTGATCTTTCTGAGGGGCAGGTCGAGTAATAATTTTAATGTGATAAATGATTTATTTGAAATTTAATTAATAAGGTAAAAAGAAGCATTGCTTTCCTGTATTAAAACAAACGAGAGCTACTCAAGATTTTATATTTTTGTTTTTATTATAAATAATATATCAATGTTAGATTTATACGTTTCCGGTATATCCATAATAGAAATCAAGCAATGAATCTAAGCGTGGGATAATAATATTAGTAGTTTATTATTTTAAAAAAATTCAAATGCAAAACGTGCTATTCATCTCAAAAATGATAAATTAAAATTAAGACGGAATGAACAAGTTTCCCAAACTCGTAAGGCTTTTGCGTGTGTAGTGGGAATTGCAGGCGTGATATATTTTATGATTTACATATCGTTAGCGGGAAAACGGCACCACGTCCCGCAAATTTCTCAAATTTTCCATGGAATACGCAAAACGTGCACTACTTTTGTCCCCTAAAGCCTTTCACACTATTTTATCACCTTAACTACGAAATTCCTCTATTACGTTAAAATATATGGTGGAGCATTTAAAATATACGATCGGATACGAGATGTAACGTTCGTTGTTCATAATTATATTTGCTGCAAAATCCATTCACGAAAAAAAAATATTTATAACCGGATGAATATGTTAGTTAATATTGTAGTTTTTAAGTGTTTTGGTTTTTTTTACCATGTTCGTCTCCTCGCTGAGCTTATTTCAATCTGTCTTTTTTTACGAGAACTGCTCAACCGCCCTTTTTTAAGATGGTAGGGATTTAAAGAAACGAGAGCAACGACATATATATTTGTTGTATTTATACATCTTAGAAAATTTAAGTGGTATTTATGTTAAATTTAACCATTCGAGGGCCCGTGACGTATGATACACGCGATAGGTGTTCTTCTTTCACTGGCCCGTGATGTGCGAGATTCGCGCTGCTATTTTGAGCGCTTCTCTGTATGAAACATTATATTTTTTCCAATTTAAATACCAGCAATGCCATCCTTGGATAAGCTTCAAAAATAAAATATTTAAATTTTCGAATATATCGCTTGAATAAAGGGATATCATTCGAGCAAAATCATGGCTTCCACATTTCATTTTATATCTCACAACGATGATCGTTAGTCTGCGACACGTAATCTTGTGTCAGTTTGTTTATTTGTAATTCAATGAGATGTATTTTTGAGGCTATTTTTTGACAGTGCATTTTTAATGGGTTTTCGTGAAATAAGATAGGAGTATTTTAAGAGGCATCGATTAATGTCTATTTAATATGAGTGATTGTTTTTACCAACAAATTCTATGTTTTTAACTTTATTGAAATCTTGGGCTCTGAGCTACATAGCTGGTGTTTCAGTAAATGCTGTTGAAAGGTTATTATCAACGACAGCAGGAGATAGATACAAAATAGGGAAAAGCGAGTGACAACCGCTAAGCTAGTAATTTTAAATCAAATTTTGCTAATTATAAAAAAAACTTTTCCATGACAAATGTAATGAGATAAACAAAAAGGCACGTCGTCTAAAAACATTAAACTATCGACTTGACACACTATACGTTCAATATAGATCGTTACTCGTCGTAGTTCTCTAATTTAATTCGCAGAATTTATGCTAACTGTTAATCAATTATAATTTTCGCAATACTGTTATACGCTTCTAAGTGATTCCAAGTTTGATTTGTAGGTACTTCACGGTTGCAAATATGGTTAGCATGTCGCAGAAATACAGAAACAACAATTATCACAGTTTGCATGCAAATTGTGTCACGCCGCCTCCTGGCCGCCTGGAAAAGTTTGGCGATCGCTCGTATATTATCTTCTAGTCGCACTTAGGTGGTCATCATAGTAGGTGGATATTCCATGTCCGAATTTCGTCGGAAAAATGAACCATAAACAATATACACAGAATCAGAGCTGTGGAGTCGGAGTCGTCGCGGCGCTTTGGCCGTACCCGTACTCAGAGTCGGAAACTTGGAAAAGTTTGAACTTTTTATTTTTGCATATAATATGTCAAATTTGGCTATTGGCTGAATTAGTTGGTTGAAATATAATTGAAATAGGAAAGGTGGGAAAAAAACGTGACAAAAAACTTTTTTAGTCGGAGTCGTGCTTTTGGTAAATGCTCGAATCGGAGTCGTATTTTTTTTAACGACTCCACAGCCCTGCACAAAATATTTTTATAGAGGATAATAATATAATTTTTGCCAAAAATCTTTAAAATGAATACTAAATCACGTGTTTGGTCCGCGGTCAAGTATCTTTGATGGATTCGGTTGCAGATCGAATCCCAGTCCGGGCGTGGGTCGTGGCAAATATTTTAACATTCAAAATATTATGGCAATCTTTTGATTGAGTTGGCATTTACTTGTTAGAACTCTATTATAACAGAACTAGTTCTGACGAGGGCGTACGCCAAAATAGCTATCAACAAATATATAAAATAATTTCCGTAGAATTAAAATATATTGTTATTTTTCTCACCGTATATTGGAAATCATTACATTTCGATTTAGCTTAGCTCCTACAACTCCTAAGTCAATTCCTGCTCGACATTGTAAAACTTGATAGATTTTTTTTTTTTTCATTTTTTAAAAATTACTTTTTCTAAAACCGTTATTATTGGATTGTATGCCTTAGTTAAAGTTTGCAACATGTCATAATGTGTTATATTTTTCAGTATTTCGTTTTGCCATGCTAATAAATATGCAAGCTTTGTGATATTAATCAATTTCTCAAATCCAATGAGGAACATTTTTTAATTTACCATTAATTTACTTTTCAAAAACCGGCATTTCATTAACGTTGTTTACAGAGTTAAAAAAACCGAATCCCGGTTTTAGTAATGCTTGTACTGCAATCCCTATTTCGTGGTATCGTAATAAAAATAGCTCTGCTTCAGAAACACTTCTGAAGCGTGCCATAATATGAATTGAAACGGCCATCCTTTTTTATCGTGATATGGGGAAATAGTTTGGCCGTAGATTGCAACAAAGACATGGGTTCGGAGAAAATATCAAACACACAAACATCAATTCATTTGTTATTTGGTGGTTTAGGTTACGTTAAAAGGAAATAACTACAACCGTCGGTACTGTATCCCAGCGGTTACCAACCAGTGGTCCGCGAGAGAGTATTTTTAACTGGTAACATAGATAACTATGGTGTTTTAATTCCTTCTCAACAAATCCTTTTGATTTAGATATATTCACTCGCTTAATACTAAGTTTTTTTCATTTTCATTCCTTTCTTATTCTCTAAAACACTAGTTCCCACGACGGGTTTTCTGTGGGGTCGCCAACTTTCAAAGTCAACTAAAAAAAAAAATCTCTATTTGTTTACTTATATATATGTATATTAACTGCATTTACATTGTTTATTTAATTACCTTATTAAAAATGCCTTTTTCAACTGCATCAGGGTCGCTGGTCTCATGGCTTTTATAAAAAGGGGTCGCCATCCGAAAAAAGTTGGGAACCCATGTTCTAAAACGATAACAGTTGACCCACTGTCAAACTACCAATGAAAAGTAAATAACTATTTCTTTTGAAATATTCCCTTAGAAACCCGTAACTGCCACATTTGAAGCGGAAATGGTTCCAGAAATTACGAATAAGTGTTGAACAGTAACTGAATTACTCTATTATTACTTCTTGTATTGGATAATCTCCTGCCAAAGTTATAAGTAATTTCACGTTAGTAGAATTGATAAAATATAGCTATACTTTTGTTAATATAATTTTGCGGAATTAATTCTGTAAACGTATCGGTATGTAAAGCTCAGTCAAAAAGGTTACACTTAGCAAATTGTTTCAGCATGCTTTCTCTTATAATTTATATAATGGAATAAAAAAGGTTTTTTTACTTCTTACTCTTGTAACAGTTATAAATGTTTAGTTTACTGACCTTACTCATTACACTTCGTTCGATTTTTCAATGATTTAATTTATTGTTCAGTAACTTGTTTTATTAATTTTGTCGGGTTCGAAGTGCAGTGGTGAACGACGCTGTCTTCTTTTAAGGACCTTAAGGGCTCAATTACCAGTACGAGCACCATTATTTTAGTTGATTTAGCGATTCTGTTCATGGGTGTTGTCCAGGGCTGTGAAGTCGGAGTCGGAATCGTCGCGGCGGTTTGGCCGGAGTCGCACTCGGAGTAGGAAATTTTGAAATGCTCAAAAATTTTATTTATGCATATAATATTTAAAATAAGGCTTTTGGCCGGATTAGTTGGTTGATATTTAATTGAATATATGTACATATGTCATATGTAAATAGGAAAAGTTTAAAAAAACGTGACGGTAATAAAGCTTCTCATAGTCGGAGTTGGAGTCGTGTTTTTGGTCAATACTAGAGTCGAGGTCATGTATTTTAAACGACTCTATAGCGCTGGTGCTGTCTGCAAACCTCCCACCCATCCGATCCGAGGGAAGGTGGCAAAGCGACGAGCTTACCCACAAGTTCTTTCCTAGCGTTTTTCCAATCCCGATACTCATAGAGCTTAAGAAAGGGTGATTGCGTATCAAGCAGTTCTCGTAGAAAAAAATGAGTTGAGATACCTCCATTAGGATGCCACATTCTTTACACTGGGAGAGGACATGGTTTTAAAAAAACTTTTATTTACCAACAGCAATAAATCAATAAACGATATTTGACCATTTGGCTGATTTTATAATATATTACTCAGTGTGGTTCATTCAACTGGTATCTTTTCATATATATGTATTATATTAAATGTATTTGCACAAAATATTTACTTATAAATTTCTTCCTATTACAAAGTGTATTATTCCTTTCATTTTCGTTGGAGCGGGTAAACATATTCAAAAAAACATTACATATTACTTGCACGTTTGTACCCATGATTCCCAACTGTGGGGTCGCGTAGTTTTGAAAAGATGTGAGTAAAGTATAAGATATTATAGACAAAACACTAGACATTTTGCAATTATACAATTTGTCGCAGCTCTTCTGACATCACCTCATTGCACATTCACACTGGTATTCCGTTGCACAGAAGTCGAGGAAAAGTGCTTTCAGGTTGTCACGACTGCAAAATCAGCGCCCCAATTAATAGGCTTCTTCAAGCGGTGACCAGCGGAAGCTTGTCTAATATAAAAATGGTTAAAAACTAAATTCAAATTTCGCGGGAAAAGGCGCTTACCCGCTCGGCTGCCAAGCGGCGAGGTATGCAACGTCCGCCAAGGGAAGGGGAAAGGTCGAGCGGGTGAAAGGAGTTTTTCGGGGGATGCGAAGCTCGTGGCAGGCGCGTCCTCGCTCTCTTATCTTTGGTCCTTGAAGACGTAGGGTGTTTTTGTGATAGTGTGCCTCGAGATGGTGCCTGCGGTATGTTACCGCCGGCCATAGCGAGAAGGGGCAGTAAGTAACCTCAGTGTTAAAAATGGCGTCCATTTTTCTAGCAGTCCGCTTTAGGGACTGTATTAAACCTACGGCAGAGTTCCCTTAAGGAAACTGTTTGGTTAAAGACCCCTCGCAATAATGGCGGATGGCCGGCGGGAACTAGGCGGCGCCGCATCGTCTCGATGGTACGTAAGTAGGCTTTCAATTGTTTCTTTTTCTTTTGTAAATGATATTGTTTTAGAAATCCGGGAATCTAATTGTTATTATCTGTGTACGCTGTGTCGGGTGTAACAGTTAATATCCTTAGATGTCCTTTTTGTGTGTTTTTTTATTATGATAACCGGGCGGATCCATCAGACCTTACCCTCTTAACTTTGTATGTAGAAAAGTACTTCCGCTGGGAATGTCGAGCCGACGTAGCATCAGAGAGCATAAGGACCTCGTGTCAGGGGTTTATCGGGGCCGAACCCCCTCAGGGTTATAGACCTCCGGTATAAGTCCATGGAGTTGACTGGACGTCAACGTGGTGAACACGTGGAGTTCCGCCATGGCGTCCGAGGAAGCTAGGCTCCAAGGGTTGAAGTCGCCGATGAACTTAACCTGGAATTTATCGTATAACGTAACCTCATTACCGCGTGCGTCATTCGGAGACGCGAGAGCTCGACGTCTCAACGGAAGGTGCTAATCTTTTAATATTGTGTTTTCATGTGTGTTTTGTTATAAATAAATTTACGGCTGTCGGAATTTTTTTCGACAGCAAACTAAAGAACAAATGGACTTTTTATCTGAAGTTTGTGAGCCCTTTAATTTCCGGCGACGAAGGTTTTTTTTAGATCGCGTTAAGCGATGAGCGCCTAACGCAGCCTGCATTTTCTTATGGGGCTAGTTTTCCTTGGAGGAAAACTGCGAAGGGGCTTTCCGAGTGGTGGAAAGCCAGTAAAATCTTTGCGCGGAAACTGCGGTCATCTCAAGGTTAAATAAAACAACTGGATGGATTTATCTTTCACCTTCAAACAACACTAAATTATAAAGCTCAAATGGAAGTAAAGGCACCAAATTTAAGCTTATGATCTGTTTTTCTTCATATTATTAATAAATGCTTTTCAATAAAACGCTGCAGGGGCTCGTAGGTTAACTTGATGTAATAAAGAGGGGTCATTATTATTATTATTATTATTTATTCATAAAAAAAAATACAAATCAAGGCATTACAGCTGACGCCATGCATTTAACAAATTTAAATAGATTTATTTATATATATGTTACAGCGAAAGTGTATTATCAGTGATATTATATTATCACTAGTTAAAATATATTTTCACTGATCTGGCCGGTGAAAATATATAAAGAAATAAATTTGTATGGCAGTGTGATTTCACTAGTCACGATCACGGAGAGTATAATATATTATAATGCTATATGATTGGTCAAAGACAAAGATGATGTTTCGCACACACCTTCAGAGCGGTTTGTTCGCGTTGACAGCTGTCAAATGTAGTAAAATAGGCTTTCACTGAATTGCCAGTGATAATATACTATCACTGATAATACACTTTCGCTGTAACATATATACATACCTGTATATACATAATACAAATCACAAATTGTAGTCATAAGAACGAGAGAAAAAATAATAAAATCTCACTAGAAATTTTCAACCGGGGCAACCGAGTGAGTGACAAAATCAACTTTTATTCATAAAAAATAGCATTCGTCTGAACTCACTCACGTCAATATGAAATAAGTCGACATCCGAAGCAATGCCGCTTAGAATTGGCAAAGTTCTTCCCAGTGTCATCCCCATTGGCAGACTGGTTCTACCCCTTGGAAGAACACACAATTCATGTTCACGATTCCTCCAAAAATTATCAGTGAACATTTAAATGTATTTGCATTTTCAAGAATGGTTGAACATATTCTCATTTTGGCCTCAGAACTAAGCCGAAGTTTTGAAAAATCTTAACTTTGTAAAAATGCGTAATAAGGACAGATAAATGTAGAGGACACATACATTTTATTGTATCAATGCAAGCTGAACAATATTTAAAGTTCCCTCTCGACGCCAGGATGACTTCGAATTCTTCTCTTGAAACAAAACACTTGGAAAAAGTAAAATAGAAATAGGTCGGGAAGAAAATCTGAATGTTGACTGACTAAGATTGTCATATTTTTTTGCGGTACTTTCCAAAGCATGCAGATGAACAAGGCACTTTTTTTTAGATTTCAAGCATTCCAGGTGAACTGCAAGATGAATTATTGGGTCTCTGTGATCAATTTCTCGGCACATAATTCATATCTTAACACAGTTTTAACTGATAGATTTCATGTGTGCCTTATATTGGTAATATAAACATATTTAAATGTCAACATGCTTAGCTTAACTTCTATTCATATCAGTACTATGCAGCCTTTTTGTCACTGATTTCAGAGGTTTGCCTGAAGCAAGCACATACGGGTTTACACAGAAATATGTTTTGAAATCGACAAAAAAATCTGAATGCATGATCGAAGTTTTGGATATGAAAAATTAGAGACAACACAGTAGACATTTTTAATTAACGCAATTTGTCGCAGCACACCTGGCATCGTTTCATGCCATTCTTGTGTCCCGTGACTCCCGTGGCACAAAAGACGCAGAAAACTGCTTTCAGCTTTTCTTCAAACTAGAACAACGGTTAGTAACAGATCATAAACAATTGAAAAAATAGTATCGGCTTATGTTCAACTTTCAGCCAACATTAAATTATATAGCTCAAATGCAAGTAAAGGCACCAAATTTAAACATACATGGCCAGCATAATATTTCTGATATGGATCTGTTTTTTTTTTTTCATATTATTAAAAAAATGCTTTTCAATATAACGCTGCAAGGGTTCGTAGGTTAACTGGCTGTAATAAAGGGGGGTCATGACTCGAATAAATTTGGAAGCCTAGAAAAAGATTTGTTAATTAAATTTAAGAAACAACTAATTATATCTGAAAGGACCACTCTTTAAACTCAATTGATATGCGAATTTAGTCAGAGGCAATCAAAAAACACCAAACTGAAAAATGACTATACAGTATTCCGACTAAATTTTGTTACATTACCAAACAATCTCCGAGTGAGATCTCTCTATAAACATTGCATTGGGAGGGCAATTTAAAACGCTATCTCCAAAATGGGACCTCCCAACAAAATTTTGTTTGAATTCGCGATCCCGTTGTCGAGTCCCAGCGCTCGTTAGGCGGGTACTCAGATTGTGATCCTGCAAGCCCTACGGTCCGGTTCCCATCAAGATAAAAAGGGACGCTTCCCTTTTCTGAACGTATTGAGTATCTTAAATGAGATTTTTGTAGATATGTACATGTAACGCAGAAACGGGAAAAATTATTAGTGTGTGCTTCGATTTGAAAAAGCGGAAGCTTACGTCGATAAAAGCGCTAATTCTGTTTCAAATATGTAATATAAAGTTTGTTTTTCAGAACCTAAACTAATCATACATGCGTATAAATGTACAACTATAACGAAAATTAGGTATGCATGATTGTAGAGATGGAGAACCTACGGCCTTTTCATTGAATCTAAATTTGGTATACTATTATTTTAACACAAATTTAAGGGTTATAAAAATTGAACTTAAACTTATCTATCGGAATCGCATTTAATTTAAAGATTAAATTACTGCGATCGCTCGATATGAAATGGTTCCCCACTCCATCATTATTCGCTTATCCATATAGAATCCGTCTGGTCCGGTCCGTGGTGCAGTGGCAACGGTTTTGACTTACGTGCCGGACCGCCCGGGTTCGATACCCGGTATGAGCGGATTTTTTCAATCGATAAATCTGTTCAAAGGCATGGGTGTTTGTGTTGTTGAAAATCCCTTCCCACCTTTCCGATCCCAATGAGCGACGCATAGCTATTAGGTAATCACTAGTCCTGTCCTAGTCCTCGTATTCGTTCCATCCCTACTCTCTTCGAAAAAGAGAGGTTGAGCAACTGAGTAACAAGCAGTTCTCGTAGAAAAACATATGTTGAGATAAACTCCGTGAGGAGTCCATATGCTCCAAGTTGGTAGCGGACATATAGAATGTATAGAATGGTTCGACGTATAAAGAAACATAGATTGTTAGTGAAATACTATAAAACACAGAGATCTAAGGTATTTTCAAAGGAATCCTAGTCTCAAATCAGTAAATCTTCCAAAATTAACTCCATTTTCAATTCATTACACATACAATAACAATCATTATCGAAAAATAAGGGTAAATTTGCAGAAAACAGACACGTGACCCCGCCCATTTTTTCAAGTGAAACCTGAAAAATGACCGTATATGACAGTGTTTTTAAAAAAGACCTAACCTAACCTAACCTAGCTGAAATACAAATGACCTTACACACCAATATCCATAAGTAGCCGCCAGTCGTACGCATGACAATTCCCCAGATTCAAACAACAGTTGGCACCACTGAGCTAATAGGAAGCCCGCGCGAATGGCCGACCGCTCGACGGTGAAAAACGCACAAAACTGCAAACTTCAAAACTACACCACGACCACAAAATCTAACGAAATCCATCTGCGCCAGTCCAAAATGAAGCAAGGAATCCAAAACTACCATCAAAAGTAGTCAGAACAATATTGGCCACGTGTCTCTCACCTGCAAATTTACCAAAAATAAGTATAAATACATAGTGTTCGTTAGATTGATTAGTTAAATTGCCAGTCGGCATTGGTAGACAAAGTTGGAGTCGAAAGGTATATAAACGACTACAGAGTTATAAAAATACTGTTGCTCCCAACAATATAGTGCGAGATGTTATATTTTTCAGCATTTTTAATCAGCTTTTCTATGAATTCTCTATTTCATCGATTCATAAATAACCGAAGCTTGTATAGTTATAAACTAACACTGATTCAAATGTACAGCTTTTATTGAAAAACAATAATGACGTAAAAATATATTCTCCTATCAAGGAATTTCATACCTGTCAACTGACTGACTATGTATTGCCCGAAATAAAAAAAACCTTTGCAGTGAATGGTCAATAGATAATCGGTCATCTATGGTTTTGCCACCAAAACTACCGAGCCCGGCTAACTTCGGGCGGACCATAAACAAAAGTGTTAGAAGCGCGCGAGGAACAATACCCTTTTATCGCCATTTATGGAATTTCGTTCAGACCAAAAACACGACTCGACAATAAAGTAATCAGCTAGACAGGTACCGGGCGTTTTGTGCTGTGAGAAGCCATTTTTATTTATTTATTGCCTAGAATAATAATAAATTTGTATTCAATAGAGAGCCGTTAAAAAGTATGGTATTGTTTTAGGCCTCGTATTGTACCTTTGTGTAAGTAATTCTAAATCATATATTTTCCTTCAGAAATTTTATGTTATCTATTTATATAATAGTAATATTATTCACCTGTTCTTTTATGTATATAAAACTAAAGGAAAAGCACTAAAAGAAAGTTAGATAACACCTCGAAAAGAAAACAATTTTGGGAAAAAAATATGTTCCAAAATAACTGGAGCTATCTGTTAAAATAAAGAAATGGGTTATATTAATGTATCACTGTCTTATTTACATGTTAAATTTATGTTACAACACAATTGAAGTATTTGTATAATATATCTTCTTTGAATTGTTTTCACGATATAGAGTGTGGATATTTTAAGTATTGAATAACGTTTATATATTTCTATTTATTGAATTGTGAAAAAGAAGAAGTTCATTCATTCCCTTACATACCACACCACAGACAATAATTTTAGTTGTTTATGTAACAATATAATAAAGAATCTTTTTTTTGAATTTGCTATTCATACAATGTGTTGTTCTAACTTTAAACCGTTCTCATTGAATGAAAATTTGACAGATCAAACGTCAAAAGAGTTCAAATTTATTTAGAACACGCAAAACACTTTGTTTCCTGCACAAGCTTTTGTTTTTCACACTTCTTCAAGCATGTTACTAACCGCCATTGTATTCTAGTTCGTAAAAAACAATAACATCTCCAAATTTTACGTGAGAATTAAAAAAATCTTGTTCTATTTTTAACTGAAGCACATATTGTCTGCTACGTAAATAGCCTCGCAAATAGTTGTCTGTATTATGATATCAAACAATTCACTGCAATAATAAAAACTATCCTTAAGCTAATTATCCGTGTAAATTCTGCAGATATATTGCATATTGTTTATTAACTAGGTTTCAAATATCATTTACAATACTTTGCTGGTGTTTAATTAAGCAACCCACATAATTATTATAACTGTCATTGTCGTATACTATTTTTAAATTTGTATGCAATTGGAAAGGTTATTTTAGCGATGTCTGCTCACAAAGTGGATCATATTATGTACTCATTATGAAGTTTATCTTATCAGAAGTTTTACGAGAACTGCTTGTTAGTCAAAATTTGGTCAACCTTTCTTTTTCGAAGAGTACGTATAGAGGGAATGGTACTATAATTAGTGGTGAGCGTTAATCGATATCGCTACGTTCCCCGTTTTTAGAATCAGAATGGCGAGGAAGGGAATTTTTCACAACACAAACATCCATGTCTCTCTGAAAAGAAATAAAAAATAATGTTAAAAAAAATACTGTCAGAACTGGGATTCAAGCCCATGCGATTCGCCCTCGAAGCCAACAACGTTAACGAGACTTGAATACAACATTTTGTATCGCTAATACGCTACCGAATGAAGGCAACTCAATACGACTTTTGGCTGAAAATATTTATTTATTTATTTTATTTATTTATTTATTTAAAAAAAAAGCAAATCATGGCATTACAGCTGACCCCAATGCGCCATAGACTTGACAAATATAAATACATGCATATATATATATACATACATACATGTAAATATATAATAAAAATCACAAATTAATTAAAAATTAAAAATTGAAAATTAAAAATAAGTTGAAAATTACAATAGTCATAAAAAAACAGAGGAAAAAATATTATTAATATCACATTAGAAATTTTCAAGGCAGTCGACCGAATGAGGTCTGACAAAATCAACTTTTATTCATAAAATATAGTATTCGTCTGAACTCACTCACGTCAATATGAAATATGTCGACATCCGAAGCAATGCCGTTTAAAATTGTTAAAGCTCTTCCCAGTGACATTCCCATTGGCAGACTGGTTCTACCCCTTGGAAGGATTTATGAATTGAGTAGTAACACGCAGTTTTTTAAATATGCGACGTTAGTCCTGCAGGAATCGAAGATTTCTGCTCCCAACTTGAAGAATACGGATTCTTCACGGAGTTCTTCTCAAAATGATTTTTATACAAGAGCTGCTTGTTAATCAGTTGCTCAATCTCTCTTGTTTCGAAAAGAGATTGAAAGGATACGAGGACTAAGACATGACTAGTGATTAGCTAATCGCTCTCGCTATGCACCTTTTTGTGGTATCGGAAGGGTGGGAAGGGATTTTTAACAACACAAAAACCTATCGATTTCGAACAGAATCGATTTATCGAATGAAAAATCTACTCGAATCCGGCCGGTCCGTCACGGAAGCCAACGACGTTGAGCACTGCACCGCGGACCAGGCAATTGATGATTATTGGCTTAAAAAGTTTCCAAAAGAGACGTTCTTGTCATTAGATACATCTTCACATGTAATTTTAAAACCTATAAAATGATACTAAATACCTATTCGAACTCATTTGAAATTTTAAAATGGAGGGAAAAGTTTTGGGATTCTCAGCTCTTAACAAATATTACTCGCATGCACACCATGTCTTAGCCAGAAGTTTATAAAGTTCCAAAATACTTCGCACGCGAAAGAATTTGCAAATTTTTTGAAATATAATAATGTGATGTGTGAACATATTTCAGACGCCCCCGTGTCAACATCGATTTAAAAGAACATTTATCTAGGAAAAGCAAATATAAACGGAAAAGTTAAACAAAGTTAGTCCAACCAGCATCCCGTAAAGATCACTCCGATTTCTTCAACCAAACTTGGTAAACTTCCAGAAAATATGAGTTTCACATATTCTGCATTCACTTTGCATTTATTTGCAAATGACATACAATCGTGGATTTTATGAAGGCCGATATACATGCTAATACACTCAAACCTCTTTTTGAGCGATTTCAAAGTTTTGCGGTTTTTTTAATGCAATTTGTTTTCAATATATTTTTGGGACGAAATAAACGTACATATGTTATAACTAGAGACTCCAATTCGAGTATCGAATAGTCGATACTCGACTAATACTCGTTATTTATAAATGAAGATTTATTTCCAAATCTTATTTACTTATTTTAATATACATACATATATGCTGAGCTGAATCTTACGCGTCGATTTTAAAACAAAACTTGAAACCAATTTAAAATTTGAAACGTTTTATTCTCTATTATATTTCAAATATATGTGTTATAAATTGAAATAAATAAATCATGAAATAAAATAAGCTTATGTATTTGTTTCTCATCTACAAATTTGAATAAGTTATATATATGTTGGTACATCTGAAACTACTCGATTATACTCGAAGACTCGAGTAGTTGAGATGTCGAGTAATTAGAGTATCTAGTAGTCACTTTATTAACATCACGTTGTTCACATACTGTACTGGCAAAATCCAGCGTTTCCTCTGTTTATTACAATGTGACCTAGATACGTGCGTCCTTGTACATGTTATGTTCCGATATTAACATATAGCTTTTTTTGTGCGTTTTTTTGCGGAATGCATCTTCACAAAAGGATTTGGTGTATAAGAGAGGCGAGAAACTCAGGCTTCACGGTAAAATAGGCGTTGAAAATTGACCGTGGGAAATTTATATGCCAAAACTATTTGTTATTTGTAAATTTTGTATTGTTTGTACGCGCTCAATTTCGTATTGTACCAATAATACGTTAACAGAATCATAAAAGAATAACACAGTGGCGTGGAGTGGTGCGGGATAGGAATGACTCCTTTGGGAAGAAGAAAATAACGAATTTATCAGCAACTCCAGTAAAATACCTAATTGTTAATGCCATGAGTCGGATATACTTTATTGTCTCTGTGGTGTAGTGGCAAGAGCTTTTCCCTAGTGATCCGATGAATCTGGGTTCAAGTTCCGGCATGGTCAGATTTTTTCAATTGAAAAAGGTATCTTGGACATGGGTGTATGTCATTTTTTGTTGAGTTGTTCTCGGCTGATTTAAAAAAATTCTCATCGATGACTTTCATATTTAAAAATAATTGACGCATTCGCATTAGCTGTAAAGCCAAATATGTCAAAAGAACAAAGAATCGATGCCTATAATAAATAATCCAGCAATACTCCACGCGTATCATCTGTAATCAAACACGGGTATGGTCGAGATGTTGCTGGATTGAAACAACTAAAGACCGAAAAGTGATGAGAAATGATAACAATTCATCCTGTGAAAACCACATTGAATAATAAATATTCTTACTAAACATCTTACCGAAACATAATTTGTAATGCAATCTTGTAACATCTTTCTGAGATTCCTTCGTTTGTGTTTATGTATTTATTTTTTACGACGAATGTTTTTCCAGTTTTCCCCACATATATTTCCTTTAACATATTAAACACACATATATTTTCACTCATAGGAAGTAAATATTTCAATATTTTTTTCTGCGGATGTTCATTATCTTTCAACTTGGGAGACAAATATTTTCTTGGCACAAAAAAAGAAATATTGTTGCTTAATTTATTCTTATGTTAGTGTAATTGAGGATTTCTACCGAATGTACTTGAACGGTTCAAATTTTATCCTTATTCTCTTTTAATAGACATCTGTACCTTCTGTGAAATAATTTGATTTGTATTTCGAGGAATGTACTTCCTATGATACTAGCGAGGTAAGATAAAAGATGACCTTTACATTTTTAATTCTTATAATATGCTAACCATCATAATGTTATAAAAGCCTTCCCAATCAGCGAGAAGGGTAGATTTAGCTTTTGACGATATCAAATCATGACGAAAATAAAATTCCGTTTCGGATGAGAAACAAGAGGAATAATTACAACTTTTAATTGATCGCAATACTAAGAAGCATTTGAGAGAATTTCAAAAATACACGATTGAAAAGATTATCAAAAAATGTTTAAGTACTATTACTTCGAGTATCAATCACTGCAATTGATATTTGATTTCTTTATAAATGATACATAGAAAAAAGTCTCATATTATTCGAATAGGAAATTAAAACTCCGGTAACTAACCATCATATTAATATACTGCGGAAAAGGGCTTCGTTATAATAGGTACATACTCTACTTTTCTTTCGGATGTTTTGAACACTTTTGAAAAAAATATTTGTCATTGTTACATAGTAAAAATAATATCACTCATTCCGCATTAGATTTATTAATATCAGGACCGGTTGCACTCATCGCGATCATTATCAACTGATACGATGAGAAAAATATCAATGCTCGCGATCAGCGAAACCGGTCCTGATCTTAATACATCTAATGTGGAATAAGAGCGTAAAATGTGTTAATATTTTTATTATTGTGCCATTCCAAAAAATATTGGCAGTGAACACCTTAACAGTGATTATTATATAGTCAATAGTGTATTGTCAATTTAAGTTTTCTGGTTTAGTGGTCAACGTCGTTGGCTTCCGTGCCGGTGTTTTTTTTTTAAATGCATCAATTAAATCATACTGTATATTTATTCTACAAAAAACTGCAGTGTCATGACACTTATCCGACATTGATTAATGTCCGATGGTGCCGAATTACTCACATGGGACTAAGATTGTTTTTGCTGGATTGTGACAGATTAGTAGACATAACATAACGCAATTCCAGATTAGTGACATTCTTTTTAATCTTTATTAAATTTATAATTTGTAGCTTTTGGAAAATGTGCACATGCATATGAGACGACCCGACTCTTGTCTCATTCCGTTAGAGAGAGACAGTCTCCATTCACGACGTTCGGAGAAGGAACTTATGGACAGGATGGGGAGAAAGGTAGCTGCAAAGATTCAACGGTAGTACATGGGCTGTTACTCTATTGCATGGGTGGCCAAAGCGTCGATCACGATCTTCTGGTCGATCGCGTAGCTTTCCAAGTCGCCCGTATGCCTGGTGCACACCTCTGAATACTCCTTTATTTTAATGATAATTCAATTCATTTTGTGTGGTCGATCGCCGCCAAAAATTTCAAAATAAGTCGCGCGCAGTGGTAAAAAATTGGCCACCCCTGCTCTATAGGAGAGCTTTGACTTGAGAGTGCTTGACAACATTGGGTAGTGTCACATACAGCTAAAGAGGACTTTGATCGTATTTATTTATGAAGATTAAGTATGTATTAGGAGTGTAAAAATCCGGATTAAAATCTTGTTATAGCAGGGGCACGAAAACTTATTTAACTATGTACAACAATGTGAAAAATATGGAGTAAGACGCTTTCACATTCCAGTATATTCATATCCGACCAAATTCCAAAATAAATATATTGCATATTTAGCTTACACATAAAAATGTGTATATTTATTTTCTTTACGAGCTTAAATATTTCTCAAAGGTCGCGTTACATAATATCCACAGCGAAGACAGAGCATAAATTATTTTTCGGTTGTAGGAATTTTTATTAGAAAAATATACCTCGACGGGAATCCACTTAGCAAAGCGACGATCGCGGGTTCGACTCATGCTGCGATGATAACGCGAAGCGGTTTCGTCTCCAAATGAACATCCTTTTATTCAAGATCTGTATTTTACAGTCAACAAGCCTTTTTCAATGCCTGCGCGTCCATTGTCCTCGAATGTCTTAAATATTTTTATGGTTACCTAAACGTCTTTTATTTGTGAAGATAACGACGTTTCATAACATTTTTATGTCATCTTGGCCCTTTAAAAAGGCATTGTTCAACAGAGTTTTGTAAATTTGAGGGAAATAAATCGACAATGATGTAAAATAAATAAACTGTTATATAATATTTCTACGCATATTAATGAAGAATTTTCAATATGGAGAATTTTTAAGGGGGAAAATAATCAGTCGATAACTTTACCTGCCTATTTAAACTCAACTCAACTTTCGAAGGTGCTTGACGGAATTTCAATAGCAAATTTGTATCGTTTGAATTTTGTACTTTTCCATGAGTTTTGTCGCTAAGGATCCGGCGTTCAAGTACATTCGTGCACTTGAAATGCACGAAGATGTCGAAAGGCGAAACCAGGGTCGTTAGCGACAAAACTCATGGAAAAGTACAAAATTCAAACGGTTCAAATTCTTTTACTTTGTTAAATGAAAATTTTTAATGCCACCGTTCATTCTAAGGATTTTCATACATGGATATCTTTGATTTTTAACTACTTACACATTTATAGAGAGAAAGAGATCGACTCAATAATTGTTCGACTTTTTCATATAATCTAAATCAGCTGTTTTTAAATTACTTCTGTAAAAATAACAATTATAAGTTCATATTCTACTCATGAGTGGACATAGTAAAAAAATACAATACAGATAGTGTGTCTAATATTCAGTGGTAATTTTATTTCAAGACTCTTGCATAACCATCATATAATTTTAAATAAATTAAACAATTTTCTTACTACAACTTCCAGATATAACTTGATTAAGATCAGTACCGGTTTCGCTCATTGCGAACATTATCAATCGTAATGCGGAAATAAAAACCGGTCACAATCATTGTCAAATTATACGTGCAAGTTGTACTAAAGAATGTGTTTTATTTAATTTCAACAGTGCCTTTCCATCAAGAAGTGAGAGTTAACACCTTGAAAGTGACCGTCGTATAATTTTTGTTGGAATTTATCGTGACGATATATTCTAAGCTGGCGTTAAATAAATATTTTTCTACAATAAATCATTAAATAATACATAACAATACTATCAATGAGATATCAGGAGCGCAGCGCGAGAAAATGGTAATGGAATCGCGTCTGTCCATTCAAACCGGTATTACCGAAGAAGCAAACAAATAATAAACTTGTCGCGTGGGCATTCAGGAATTCCACAAGAGTGTGTAGTAGTGAATGGCTCACGTGCTATGCGGGAGGAAGGGGATGTCAGGCGAAAGAGGGAACGTATTCAATGGGCATGGAATTTAATAATGAAGTAGGGATACGTTAAAGGGAAAGCTATAAAAAAATATGTTGGTAAAATAGCCACTGCGAGTGAAAAGCTAAAAACTGACGATGGTCAAGATTTCGCTTTTATTGGTGATGGAAAATGATTGGTTAGTAAGATAAATAGTTAGTATCGATGGATTCGGTGGTAACTTTGTGGAAGTTCATTTTAATATAAAATTTAAAATAACTTTGATTATTCCACGTATTGTGACACGTGTTTCACCTCTTTCAGAGGCATCTTCGGGCTTACTATCACAAAGTTTGTAATGACTTAAGCAAACTTTTAATTAATAAAATAAACTTTAGCAATCTTTGCGATAGTAAGACCGAAGTAGCCTCTGAAAGCTGCGAAACACGTGTCACAATTAGTAACACAATACGTGGAATAATCAATGTTATTCTAGATAAATAGTTATGTATGTATTACATTAAAATAGTTTGTAGACTCCGTGGCGGAGAGTCAACGTCTTCGGTGGGGTAGCGGACGGGCTCGAATACCAGTCCGGCCAGCTTAATTTTTCAATCGAACAATTGTTTTGGAGACATTGATGTCTACGTTTTCTACAATATCCTCCCAAACCGATCCTTAAAAATGGCACGTACCGAGATTGATTATCTACCCCTACTCTCTTTCCAAATGAGAGTAAAGAGCCGTTTTCACCGAAAAACTCTGATCAGGTAAACATCATTTAAAGTCCATGTGCTCAACATAAGGAGCAGACATGGTAAAAAAATGATTTGTGTTAAAACGAATTGATAAACTTCTACGATTTTTTTTTATAATTACAGTATAAAAAATAATTAACGAATAATAAAGAATTCAAATAATATTTTATCAACAGAACAGCATATCTTTAAAAACAACTAAATAAATATATGTTTCTATGTTCTTAATATAAACAGATCCAAAATCTTCGCAAATTATAATTAAAGTGGAGGAAATTACCTAAAATAATGTGAAATGCGTCACTTTATTTTGTTAATTAAATTTTGTTTCCACGTAAAAAGATGTTATTTCATAAAGAATTACGATAGGACTAATTATAAATCTAAGATATTAATAAGAAGTCCACATATGTAGAATGAAAGAGAACAAAAAAAACACCGATTTATGAAGGATTGTGACCTCAATCGCGACAGTAGTAAAGAATCACCGATCCTCAATGGCGATTTGGGCACAAGCAAAGGCAAATGATAATTGTTTGGTTAATTATTATTTCTTAATTAGTAATGTAATAATTAGTAAGATAAGCATTCAGTGCCGTATTCCTTTTGACCCGTCTCACTATGCCCAGGGGACAGAGAAAAGCCGACAGAGACCAAGTCGAGTCGAATACTCGAGAGTTACCAAGCGAACATGAAATGTTGACATTATTTACAATCGGAACCGGTTGAATTTTCTTCTTCCATGCGAAGGATACGCTGTGCTGTTTTTTTTACCTTTTTCTCCCATAATTCAAATAACGAAATAAAAATAAGTCGATATCTTGCTGGAATAATATTTCTATTATTATTTTATATAACAGGCGCAGTTGTGTTAGACTCTAAAATGAACTGATAATTAAAAAATATTTAGATGACAGTTGTTGAAAGCTATTTTGGCATCTGACATATGACACGTCTGACGATAGCGCGATACCGAAATAGCTATTTACAATTTAAAATTTATATATTTAAATTGTTTTTGTTGCTGTTATTTTTGCGTTACTTCAATGAAGTTCTAACAAATAATTCCGTATTGTTAAGTATGTCGAGGAACTCGAGGGATACTTTTATAAAACAAATGCATTTATCAATTTAGTTTAGATCATACATATCACGGACAGTGAAAATTATGCACATTAAAAAAAAACATTTTCTTTGTATAAAGATTGATAATTTTAAATAGTCAAGGAAACGTTTGGAACAAATGCCTTGTTAATCATTAGATTCTCAGCTCTGTTTTTTGTAGTTTTTCGATTTAAAAAGACATCTCATCTATTCTAGCTACGATGAATTTTTTTTTACAGTTTTACTATCATATTTAAATATATGTCTCCCTGTTATAATGTGATTGATATGGTGTAAGCTGCATTTTGAAAAAAGGAGGACTCGAGAAATTTTCTGCAAGGAAACATAATTTGTTCCATGTGGGCTACTTCCTTTTGCCTTTCTAAGGTTAATAAGTTTCACTATACGCTTGTTTATCTGGTTTCTGACGGTTCAACTCGTTTTCACCAAATCTATTCATAACCACTGATTAAAAAACAATATAAAATCAAATCGTAGAAGCCAGAAATCAGATTCCATAAAAAATTTAATGAATATCATTAATCAAATGTAATTTTTTATCCATGCTATAGGGCTATAATTTGGTCCATTGGACATGTTAAGAGTCAAGAAACGAGACCGATCCTACTGGAGTTGTGTTAAAAATTTAGTACGGATTGTTGATACCCGCTTCCAAATTGAGGCGTTGTAGTCGTTTTGGAATGTTTAGCAATAAAAACAAATGAATTCAATTGAAAACAATGGACGCATAATACTTTTTTCAACAGATTTTATTAGCCGTGACAGTAAAATGGATAGAAACAGTTAGTTGACTTTCTGGGTTTAGTGACCGATGCGATTTCACATTTTGTTTCATTTTCTTTATGCGCCGCATTTAATTTTTGAAGTGTGTACCCACTCAAATATTCAACTCATGAATGGAATATTAAGATGTCATAAAATAAATGAGAAAATCATATTTATTATAGCTGAAGATACTTTCTCAGAAGTTCACAACACAGAGGATTGTACTATGCAAAAAAAAATGAGCCACGTAATCAAGCTGAGTTTGATGAGCGGAAAATTTTAAGACTGAGCTGGCCAATCCAACAAGTTCGTGACATAATTTCAATCATCGAGCAACATCTATTGACATGCATCCATGGGAGGCCATATGCTCCATATTGAGAGCGGACATGGATTAAAAAGACCTCCTTAGCTTCTCTATTTGTGAATCTTTAAGATAATGTAAGCATTATTTATAAATCAGGTGGATAAATTCATCGCCTATAAAAGTGCGCGCCATCCTGGGACGACTGCGCGGGGGATTTCAAACTGCTGCACGGCCGCAAAAAAGGAACATTGCCCCTTATCCGATTAAAACAGAAACTGTTTTGCCATCTCATGCAAATCGAGAGAAGGAAAGCTCACGTAGCCATATGAGCTTAAAAAGGTTTGCGGAAAACTCTAGGATTATTATGGTCTCGTAATGAGCAAGGTGATATAAAGGAAAGAGCCTCGTACTTGGTTGTTTCAAGTCAATTTTCCAGGAAGGGTGAGCTGTGAATTCTAGTGTTTTCCACTTAATTAAAACGGAGTTAAAACTATAGAGGTTGCTGTAAAATTTTCACTATAAAAGTTACAAAATTCTTTAATCTATTGTTTTTTATAATTTCGTAAAATTTATGTGACACGGATAAAAACTTTGTGTCTTGCTTTGCCCAAATTATTTTGATATATATACGGATACCAGTTTTACTGCAGAAAAATATCTAGCTTATTATTCATCCAATAGCAGTGGTGGCTGGTGACAGAGTATTAGGGAGTACAAAAAAAGATTCAACTATTTTTGCAAGAGTTCTTTCCTATTCATTGGATTTTAAAACACTTGTAACATGGACTTTCAATTCAGATGTTCGCAACACCAACGGAGTCCTAGTCTTATCAATTTTTGGCTGTCCGTAGTACGGAAAAATAGTTGAATCTTTTTTTGTACTCTCTAATACTCTGTCGCCACCGCCACTGTCCAATAGAATTCCAGTGATTCCAATTATCTTTCGTGTGAAATTCAAATGAGACTATTCGATGCATTGGATTGGGTGTTTACTGTATGAACATTACTTTTAATATTCTTGATAATAATAACAATGCTATTCCACCGGTTGTATTACAATTTGTAACACGTGTTTCACCTTTATGAGAAATATCTGAAGATTAACTCTTTATTTCTATTTTTAATATATTAAAGATATCTTAACAATTTTCTATAAAATATTAAATTAAATTGTGGCGTGCAACCTGTTAATTTAAAATGTTATTCACTGCTAACATAGTCACAATTAGAGTTTCCAGGGATTTCGGGATCCGGGATCCCGAGGGTTTTCAATACCGGGATTAGAAAACATGATCCCGAAATTTTCGGGATTGATTTATTTATCAATCACAAACGATTTTGAAGCATCGGATGATCGTGAAAAATAAATTATTTGCGTTGTGCATTGATGACAAACATCGAATATAAAATATTGTTTTGAAATGAATTTTGATGACGAAAAATATCTAAATCTATACTTCTTTTTTATGTTGCATGCATAAACCCTAGTCACAATAAGTAACACAAAAAATGAAATAACAAAATTAAAATATTAATTTTACATTTAAGTATTATTCATATTAGAATGATATTGACTTGGTATTGTGGCACCCGCCTTGAACAACTCTGGTGTACGGTTGATCGAACAAAAATAATTTATAATAGAACCTGGTAAAAGTTTTCGCATTTGAAAGATTTTCAGAATGATGACAAAAGTTTTTTTATGTTTCAGCAGAAAAAGCAGTCAATAAATTTAACACTATGCTTTATGGCAGACTCTAAAATATAAAGTTAAATGGATTTCAGTTTATTTTTACGTGGAATTTATATACTTAATAATCTGGAGCTAGCTATACATATGCCGTACAACGGTATATCTGTCTATAAGGCTCAACAGCGCGCTTGTTCGCGATGCACAGAGTGTGTCTGTGTGGAAGATGAATGGTGTGAGTGCCACCTTTTGAATAATATTGGTTTTAAAATAAGATGTAAATTAAAACAAATAAAGGAATATCAACTGAAACCATATTAAAACTTTTAAGGTGTTCACTGTCAATACTTGGTGGAATGGCAGTACAGTGAAACCCCGATTCAACGTTTTTCAAGGGACCGTATAAAACAAACGATTAATGCGGTTATGTTTTAAATATGAACTAAATGCCGGGACTATAGAAAATGAACGCACCACGCGGGAAAACGTATAATGCGAGAACGTAAGATTGGGGTTCTACTGTATAATAACAATAATAAAACATTTTTAGTACTTATTCCACATAAAACTTATTGGATCAGGACCGGTTTCCCTAATGGCGAGCATTATCAACTGATAAGAAATTAATTAAAACAGTGATATTTATAGAAATGCTTAACTTTGATGCTTAACCCTTTATAGGGCAAATTAAATATTATGACAATCGAATTTAGACGATATTTTAAAATATTTATAAACCATATAAAAAAATATATTATGAAAAAAGAAAATATGCATTTTTATAGCAGAAACATCAATATTTTCATTGGTTAATACATTGCCACAATTTATCATTTTTTTGATTCAACTGTGCGACATTGAAGTTGGAGGTTTTTCCATTTAAACGTGAAAAAGAGACTGATAATTTATGGGACTTTTTTTATAAATGTATGTGTATTTGTATATGAAATGATTGTAAAAATAGTTTTCTCTATAAATCGCAAAACAGCCTTCATAATTCAGGCCCAAATGCAATACAGTGCTCCAAAGCAGGTAGTTGCGCGCAAAAACGGCCAAATGTTAATTCAAAGACTCGCGGATAAAATTTTTGGGAAACAACGCAAACTTTCCGCCATTTGACAAATTTAATGACGAAATAATATTACCGACGATGCATTGAGATTCTAATATTGACTTTACTATGGGTGGTATTGGATATTTTGACCTTAATGCGAGTGGTTAATCTATTAACCACTTTCGGCTTTTGCCCTATAAAGGGTTAACTTAAAAAACGTTTTATTATTACTACCATATTAAAAGTTTTATAAATGATAGAGAGTAATAAATATCATAAAAAAAGTGCTAAGTGAATGTAATGAGATTTAGATAAGTTACATAGTGAAGGATATATTTTAAAAAAATACAAGAGTGAGAAGGTATTAAATTATTAAATTATTATTAGATTAAATTAGTTTTAACTGCATACATAAGTATCAGATAATTAATATTCATATTGAAAGCTGCATACAAAATTGAGCACGATGTTATTTTTATTTTAGATTCGTAAAATAATCATGCTTATTCATTCCATCAAAAGCTTCGCTGGATACTTTATTTCAGGGGTAAAAAAAGCTTAGTCAAATAATATCTCTTCTTATGACAATACAAATAAAAAAATACTACTCTTAAACAGTTATTGATCAGTGACTTTTGTATTCAATATTACAAATGCACAATTGTATTATTAAATAATAAATTTTATTATTGCAATAAAGTTGGCATATTAATTATTAGTCTTTGTCATCGAAGCGACGCAAATTATTCACATCGGGTATCATGGAGGCAAGAGACACGAGACGATGTTGAAATGTAATCGAACTTGCATCGATTCAAGAGAGATGAACATAAACTTGTTAATAAATATTATCTTTGATGTAATAAACTTGAATATGTATATAAATATATTGTGAACACAGTTAAAATGAATAGGGTTTTGGGTTTAAATGAATTGAGCAGAACAGAAGACTGAAACAGAAACATAGGTTGGTGCGACATTGTTATGACAAATGAATGCAGTATGTGTATATTTAAAAAAAGATTGTGACTAAGACTTTTTTAATTCAACACGTTAATCATATTGCCAATCGGTCTGCTATTGATCTCATATTACTCATGTCTGCTCCCAATGCCGAGTATCTTGACTCTTAGTGTAGTTTATCTCAATAGGTGTTTTTTTCAAAGATAACATCCTTCTCATTCAATTGTTCAACTTTCTAAGACAGTAGAGATAGAAATATAGGCAACGTCACGTTTTAATATGTTGTATGGGTGGGAAGGAGTTGTAAACATCCAAACTTTGAAAAGAATACATAAATCGATTGAAAAATCAATTCATGAAACTGTGCGTACTGAGATTTGAACTCGTGAGCACTGCAACCTACGTCGACGATGTTAGCCACTCGATCACGGAGCTAGCGTAAATATATGCAGTAGATTTGTTGATAAAAACAAAGCATTTATACTGCGTTATACAATAAAAACATCTAACTCTAAATATTCATAATATATTCACACAAGGAAGTCAAAACAGAAGTAAAACTCCCACACCATTTACAAGGCTAATACAGCAACCTTCCAGAATTTTTTTTTTTTAAATATATCATTTTTTTTTCAACATAGCTTTAACATTAGTCTACCATCCCACGTCAATAAAAGCGATTTTATATTACGATCTTTGGATGTATTGGCTCGTTGCACATGCGTGCACAAAACATTTTGATCGGCTGACCTCTTCCCGCCCTTTCTCCGCCAACAATGGCGGGCGTGCGAGATGCATTTATGTTCCCCTGCTAATGTGATTCATTACAGCACCTTTCACACGCCATTTTAATAGTTTAATCATATGAATGAATGAAGCGCATTGAAATGATAAAAGCGCTTAATGTTATTGTTTACAAAAACGGAATGTCACAATATCAATATTAAATACTTATTTATAATTCGATATCTTTTCACTTTATTTATAGGGTGCCATCGCACACAACGAATTTAAAAAACAAGCAAGTTTAAATCATTTCCAAGAGTGTCTTACGAGCAATCATATGTAAAAGGAATATATGCTATCGATGGTTTATAAGCTTATCTATTATTAATTTTGCGGCAGTTTATATGTTTAGTAGTGCAAATATATTGTATTTCCAGTATTGTATGTTTTGAGAAAATCGAATTTTAAGCTTTGATAATCCATAATAATTAAGGTAGCTCTGTGAATTGTTATTTATTAATACCAGTTCACAGAAACCGTTTCAATTATAATATATCATGTTTTATATTTTTAGGCAAATCGTCAACGTGCAAATATAATATACTAGTATTCGAACCCGGCTTCGCTCGGACCAGTTTGGGGTTATGTTCAGCTCGGCGCGTAAATTCAGACGGGCCAAGTTGACACAACTTTTTTCAAAATTCAAAAGTCTAGGTCAATTAAAATGGAATTAAAATAAACATTTCAGACTGGCATTGACATTTCACAGCCCCTTTCATATATTGACAGCCCCATTCTCGCCCATTAAAATGTCCAAATTCAAGGAAAAAATCTAATTTGCTGTCAAAGAAATGTCAAATAATACCTTCACGTAAATAAAAACATTATTATATTAATAAAAGCCGGGAAAAGTTCAGTAGAAGACTAATTTATTACATCTTGACTAAATGTCTTCGCCGATAAAAAAATCAAACATATTTTCTTTCATATTCGTTTTTATGGCAACTTAATGACCAACAATACAAAAGGGAATTACAGACCCACAGACATACATACGCCGTTTCGGTTTTATATATGTACTACTCGATACTCGAGTAATTGGAGTCTCTACACACACATTGATAACGAAACAAATTTACCGTCGAAACTTTCGCGAGCGAAATCAATTCGTTTGTTTGAACTTGCAACAACAATGCAAAAGGGAATTACAGACATACATCCCCTGTTTCGGTTTTATATATAAGATTATGTGACATTTAAAGTCAAACAAAAAATATTGATAGAAGCGTAGGTTTACTCTGAAAATAAAAGTGTTTAAAACAACAACTATAAACATACGTTTTCTTTCTAAACTATTGCAGGAGAGCTGTAAAGATGTTTATTGTGGGCCGCAAATTTCTCATGCTTACACCCTTATTGCCTCTCATTGTGAGTGTGATCCATTCTGCATTTAACACATTTTTTTATATGGAAGAATCAGAAGAAGCAAATGTGATACAGTGATAAGGGAGCATTGCTTCCAATACTCATATCATTCTTAACAAGAATTTATATACGTTAATTACCAGATATGTATATCGTTTCTTGACAAAGTATTTCAATGTCGTATAACATGATTAAAAACTGGTTGGAGTTGCTGAAGATGGCGATCCTCACTATCCCGTTAGGAGTTGGTGTCTGGTAACAGAATAATTTAGAATTATATGAACGACAAGAGAAACCCCCCGGGTACGGGCAAGTTAGACATTGCCTCAGGGCGTCAGATTTCAGGTGAAGACCAAATAGAATGGTCGAAATTAATTTATTTTCAGAATAATAGGAGGCAAAATCCCAGATATTTTATATTGATGGTGATAAAGTGACCCTGAAAAAATATGATTCGTCGGTTGGCGTTCGTTGCCGTGAGCAATATTTGCATACGTAACCAAATTACACTTACAAATAATATTCGGAATTTTCAAATGCTTCTGCAATATTGATATGCTTTCTATGCGTACTTTATCGGGTCCGTCGTACAGTGGTCAACGTGGTTGGCTTCCGTGACGGACTGAACGAGTTTGAATCCCAGTTCGAGCAACATGGGTGCTTTTTGTGTTGTCTAAAACTAACTTACCACTTTTCTTGTCCTAGCTTTATACTATCTAATTCCAATCAAAACTAAGGAGGATGAGCGGCTGAGTAACAAGCAGTAATCTAAGAAAAAATTTGTTAAAATACCTCCATTATGATGCAAAATACTTCACATTGGGAGCGGGAGAAGATTTAAATAAAACAATTAAGTTATTTATATATATCGCTTTTGGTTGATGTTAGGGGTTGCACTTTGACTCGCTACTTCATAGACAACGCAACGAATGTCTATCTATCTATATATCTATATATGTATATATATCTATATATATAAAAATGAATGTCTGTATGTATGTCCGCTATGGACTACTAAACCGCTCGACCGATCGATGTGAAACTTTACAAATTTATTGAGTGCACCCCCGCGATGGTTTCTGGCCTACCAACCCCTCCCCCCAACCACCCCCCAACCTCCCCCCCCAATTTTTTTTTTTTTAAACTTTAAGAATTTTTCGAGTTCACTTCTTCGAAGGTTTTTGGCATACCCCCCCATACGCTCCCCAAACCCCACCCCGCCAAACAACCCCCCTCCCCCCAAAAATTGATATCGAATTTTTACAAATTTCTCGAGTTTGAATACATGCAAATTGAATTGAATATTTGTGTAATGTCTTTCCTTCAAATTTATTTTAGTTGCTGGCGTAGCAACGCGCGCAGGATACAGCTAGTTCATTATAAAAAGGGCTTTCAATTGTCGTGTTATTATTAATACAAGCGTGTTTGTTATATCATTCAGGCAAAATCCTATTTAACTGTTTTTATTTTTGATATTAAGACTTCGCATTTATTTTTGAAAAAGGAATATCAGTTATCTGTGTGATATTATAAAAACATTTCCGTCTCGTTCAATTTCTCTTATTGCATGACCGGTTTGAGCGGGTCTTGTTTTTGTCACCGCCAGTTAATCTTATTACTTACAATAAATACTGATGTACACTCATCTCGAAGTATTCGTCCAGATTGCCAGCTCTGTGTATCAATTGTATATGCCAAATACCTACCTTTAATTATTTATTAATTTTAATGGCATGTATTAAGTAAAACTCCATTATAACACGGTAAGAAAATAGCAATTTATTTTAGATCTGCAAAAGTCTTATATATCTAATATTTGATAGCTATTTCGGCTAACGCACTCGTCAGAACAATATTTAAACATACATCAACTTATCGTTATATATACTGGTGTAGAAGAGGTACACAATACATCTTCCCATCTATTCTAACATTGTGATTTTGAAATAGAAAAATACTGTCTCAAATGTGTCAAATTGGTTTTGTGTATTTATTGAAATGATTTGGCTTTATTGAGTGATTATGCACGTGAATTAATTAAGAAATCCGTGCACTTATCGACTGATTCTTTTTCGCCACTATGGAAATGTTAATTTGCTCTCCTACTCTATCACTTATCTGTCAATGGCAGGTAAAATGAGGACACGTGTGACACGCGAGGTCACTTGTTTTCGCTACGCAGTCATACTTCCCAATTTCACTATTAAACTCATTTCCCACGGGTGAAGTTCCATCCTAACTTTTTCATTCAAGTTTGAAAGCTTTCTTCGAAGGTCTTTTCGCATATCCTGTCACAGTTATATTCCGCTAATTATTGTCGGCTGATTATTTTGTCTCTTTCCAGAAAAAAGTGCTTTAATTTATTGTATACAATATGATACTAAGCTGATTTATTTCTGGTGTGGTAAAAGTCTGATTCTACAACTCCAGCAGGTTGGTCATCAACGGAAATCTTATATATAAAACCGAAACGGGGGATGTATGTCTGTAATTCTCTTTTGCATTGTTGTTGCAAGTTCAAACAAACTAATTGATTTCGCTCGCGAAAGTTTCGACGGTAAATTTGTTTCGTTATCAATGTGTGTGTAGAGACTCCAATTACTCGAGTATCGAGTAGTACATATATAAAACCGAAACGGCGTATGTATGTCTGTGGGTCTGTAATTCCCTTTTGCATTGTTGGTCATTAAGTTGCCATAAAAACGATTATGAAAGAAAATATGTTTGATTTTTTTATCGGCGAAGACATTTAGTCAAAATGTGATAAATTAGTCTTCTAGTGAACTTTTCCCGGCTTTTATTATTATAATAATGTTTTTATTTACGTGAAGGTATTATTTGACATTTCTTTGACAGCAAATTAGATTTTTTCCTTGAATTTGGACATTTTAATGGGCGAGAATGGGGCTGTCAATATATGAAAGGGGCTGTGAAATGTCAATGCCAGTCTGAAATGTTCATTTTAATTCCATTTTAATTGACCTAGACTTTTGAATTTTGAAAAAAGTTGTTTCAACTTGGCCCGTCTGAATTTACGCGCCGAGGTGAACATAACCCCAAACTGGTCCGAGCGAAGCCAGGTTCGAACACTAGTAAAAATATCTTTAAAACAGTAAAATATGTGCAAAATTTGAAAAACACAAATAATTGTAAGATTATTGAAAATTTGATATTAAAAATCACATAATATAATCCATAAATTTATATTTGAACCTATCGAATAACTTTTGAATGAGTACTTACTTGCTCATCGAAAGAGTTGGAACACTGCTTATTTAAGATTAGATAGCAGCTGTGGAAAATGGGAAAGGATAAAAACCATACATCGTATTATTAAAAATATTCATACGAATAATATTTATGAAAATGCTACATTGTATATGAAGTATTTTTTACCTCGATTTAAGAAAGTCTCGATTTCAATGAATCGTTTAGATTTTTCGATAAGTATAAAGATAAAGTAAGCTGTCTTCTTGAACTGACTTCACTAGGTATTACTCACCACTACAGCGATCGCGCCCTTCTGTCAGCAACGATGAGAAGGGAATGTAACTTGAATATGAAAGAAACTAAACTTTGATGCTAACGCGCCTCGGAACTTGAAGCTCCACCAAATTCATATAAAAAAGAAAGTAAATATACTAGATTTAGTAAATATACCTTTATCATCGTCTATGTTCTATTCTACATACTGAAAGTCTCACGTTTCTAGTATCAATAAGTATAACCGGATTTGGAATCATCATGATAAAATCACGTGAAGTTAACACTTAGCTGTAATCTTATATATAAAACCGAAACGGGGGATGTATGTCTGTAATTCCCTTTTGCATTGTTGTTGCAAGTTCAAACAAACGAATTGATTTCGCTCGCGAAAGTTTCGACGGTAAATTTGTTTCGTTATCAATGTGTGTGTAGAGACTCCAATTACTCGAGTATCGAGTAGTACATATATAAAACCGAAACGGCGTATGTATGTCTGTGGGTCTGTAATTCCCTTTTGCATTGTTGGTCATTAAGTTGCCAGTTGTTTCAACTTGGCCCGTCTGAATTTACGCGCCGAGGTGAACATAACCCCAACTGGTCCGAGCGAAGCCGGGTTCGAATACTAGTATAATATAAAGAACTATTTTTACCATCAATCAAGTGAAAAAGCGTAAATAATGCTTGAAGCGGTATTCCATTTGCTGTTCAGTGAGCCGACATCTTAATTTGATTGTAAGTTTTGTGACGGAAGCCAGTTTTCATCGCCGGTTGACAATTGACAGATGCTGAATGAATTTCTCCACTGAGCCCGTCATCAATCGATCCACTCCACAATAATTTCCTCGTGAAAGTTATAAAGCGTTTTACGAGTCAGTGAATGCACTTCTTTATTACCTTAGGAATGTTTTACATCCAGAAATAAAAGAAAGATTTAATCGAAACTGGTTTGAGCTGTTTAATTAATAGTGAAACGTAACACACTGACAACGCAATCAAAATGCTAGAAAGCGAAGTTTCAGGAAATTGAAATAGTAATAATTATTTAATAAATTACTTTAAGTAAGCAGAAAAAATAAGAAACCTTTAGATGGATTCGGCGGTAACTTTGTTATTCTAAGTATTGTGTCAGTTTAAAGATGTTCATCTGAGAGACGACACACGTGTCACTTCTTATTACGCAATACGCTAAATAAATAACTATTTAATTTAATGTAAGTCTTTTATGACATAGCGCGACTTTAAACATGTCGGTGTCTAATTGAGATACTATTTCAATAGACGGATTGTAAATCAATTGTCTAACCTCCCCAACTCTTCCATACGACGAATAAGACGAGGATGTACGGCATAATTGTCTTTTGAGACGAAGAGAACAATCTACGTAAGTAATCTGGAGATACGTTTTTAATTCTACTTCTACTTACTCAGTTGCTAACCTCTCTTTTTCGAAGCGAGAAGGGATTGAAAACATACGAAGACTAGGACAAGACTAGTTAGTGGTTAGCTGTTCGTTCTCGTCAAACGCTTTTGGGATAGGAATGGAGGAAAGGGATTTTCAACAACACAAATACCCATTGCCTCCGAGCAACTAATGCTTTTTTTATCATTTTGAAAAGGTGCAAAAAATAAGTAATAAATAATTTAAGACTATCTTAAATTAAGAATTACATTAAAATTGCTAAAAATATGTACAATATTACTACGAGCTTCCACGTGTTCAAAGGCATCATATACTTACATTTAGAATATCTTGCTGATGAATAATTCATCGACTAAAAAAATCTGCTCGAACCCGGGAGGTCTCCCACGAAAGTCAACGACGTTGACCATTGCACCATGAACCCAATGGCACACATGGTATGAAAAGCTCAGTAACAATACGACAATAGCGATATAACTATATCAACAATGCTATAAATAACCAGAAGGTATTAAACTATGTTCTACAATAGATATTAATTATTTGATAGCAGACAATCGATGAATTGACCAATTTAATCTAACCTTGAAAACTGGCCCAACTTCTCCAATAGTGTATTCAATTGATTACCCAATCACTCTTTTACAATTCTGTCGACAGCTCCATTCACAAAACTAGCTTTAACAAATCGACACAATTTGATTATACAGGGGGCTATTTATAATGCCATTGGATATCAACCATTGCTACAATTTAAAATTGAAACAACTCAGATGTTTATTTTCTTTACAGAAGAACTGGCTTCGCAAGTATGTAATGATTTTTTGCCCTAAAAACACACGGTCAAATTTCAAATGATACTGACATAAATTTAATTGTCTAATGCAGGGGTCACCAAACTTTTTGAGAAACGGGCCGGATTGAAATTTTTTTAAACTTGGCGGGCCGGATAACAAATAAATTCGTGTTGTAATCCAATTAGAATATGTATTTATATGTTCTAATATAATTGGAGTTTATCTCAACATATATTTTTCTACGAGAACTGCTTGTTACTTAATTGCTCAACTTATCCTTTTCGAAGAGGCTTGGGATAGAAAACATAGAACTGCGACAGGATTTGTGGTTTTTTCTGTTTTTTTTAGTGCTTATTAATTTATAATTTACAAAAAAATATCACAGTACAATTTTTGATTATTATTCGTTGTATTCTTTCGTTGCTAAGCAATTATCATCATTTATGTTGTATAATCGATATTATCTAGGACATATGTGATAAAAACTTTCATGTTATTAAATAGTTTGGCGGCAGTTCTTTGTAAAATAAATACGATCATATATGAGATGTTTTCAATAATAAATATATTTCATGTTTTTTGGTACCGATAGGTCATGTCAGTAAGAGAAGCAAAGATCCATTATTTAACCCGTTATATGCCGGTAGGTATAAGAATGGTCTTGCACCGATGGCCGCGATTTTCTATGAAAAAATAGTGACGTATTTCGGTAATACAATGAAACACTCTTTAAAATCGATATTTCATTGATTATAATACAAAATATGTCAACTGTAAGTAAAGGACTACGATTCTAAGAGATGTCGCCATTTTTATAAAATGTTTGAACTATAAAATCGTTGAATTTATCCAGTATTAATGGTTGTGAAGTGGACCGTATATATACGCTCATTTTTTTAGCAGACACTGAACTGCGCTCACGGAATTGGAGACCGTATAAATACGTTTCCGACGCATAACCTGGTAAAGCGATTTAGTGCCACTGGTTGAGGATGTCTGAGTTTGAATGCATTGAATAAATAAAACATTTGATTCGGCGATGAATTCGCTGCCGGAAGAAAATCGTGTGAATGTATTTTTTTAATTCTTTTGTAAAAAAATCAACAATGAACAAATTTTGACTATTCAGCAGTCGAGCGTGACTGAAAGTGGTTATATAATAGTATCATTTTCGTAATTTAACCCTTTGTATAGCGGGCATTAACAAATTGATTGAGCGATCAAAGCTTGGTTCACAATACGGTCGATACCCCCCATTGGAAGTCTGGTTTTCTCGATATATTCTATGAATATCTAATAAAGAGTTAAAACAATATTTGTCTTTTGTAATCTCCCATCTATTAACAATTAATTTCAGACCGGAATGAAACTATCCTGCTTTATATAGCTTAATATTAATATACGGATAAATGTATTTTTTACTTATTATTGTTAACTGTAAATGAAACTACTACGTGACATTACAGCTGGCGCCATTGCGCCATCCATTTGACAAATATAATAAAGAAAGTGCATAATACACGACAAAACAAAATAATCATAAAATAGAAAATTTTCTAAAAATACACCATATTATTTATGACATAATGCAATGCAAGATCAGCCTAACAGCTCTTGTGACCGGTGAATCAAATAACCAACGCGTCAAACAAGTTTTGTTAAAGATTTTTTTGGCTTTTGTTCCGAACAATTTTGACAAAATGAAGACACCCTTATAATTTTTTTAAGCTTTACGCACTGGTTAAGCTACATATATTATTAAGGTATGGATTAAATCATTAAATAGTCATTTTACAGTGTGGCTTAAAAAATAAAAGGGTTAGATTCACAAAGTGTGTAAATAAAGCCTTTTCCTATCACAGCCATGTAAACGTATCAAGAACTAATTACAATCAAATTGGATCGAGTGGAAAGGATTAACATGTTTTTCATCGGTTATCTATAAAGATTCAAAATGTAACACTAAACAGAATGCAAAATAACATATCTGCCGTATTTTTGATCATTTTCAAAATTTTGAGGGCACTGAGGTCTACAGATTATACGACGGAACAACACAGACACGGTCGAACACTTAACCTTCGAAAGACTATCCTTGAAAAATTACTCGTAGGCCGAAGGGGGGTCTAAAAAGACACCGGTGGTATGGCCTTATTGGCATAGACTGCAATAGAAAAATGATTGATTAAGCTTTGACGTATCTTTATATGTACATCACTCTATATAAAAAACAGAAAATCGATAATTTTCATATTTTAAGTCGTGGTCTTGTTTATTCTAGACTGGCGATGCGAACCGTGAATAAGACTTCTTATCTACACATTTTAATGTAAAAAAGCATCCATTTAATTTTGAATTTTCGTTGAAAGAGGTGCGTTTGAGATCAACAGTGAAGTTTTAATCCTGGAAATTGATAGCGACAGTATAAATGGTTTTTATTTAATTGCGACGTTTTGCGTTATTTTTTGACTGCAAAAAATATAATAAACAATGATTTAAGAATACCAAAAGTTTACACATTGTATCACTAAGATTAAGATAAAGTAGTAGTGGTGGTCGACTGTTTCACCCTCAGCCAGGCAAAAGTTAATTACAAAATACAATAACAGAAACTAATTCAACTTTTAACTATGCAGCAATGGAATCTATTCAAATTCGTTTATGGATTATTTAGATAAAACTGTGAACGCTAGAATACCTACTCAAACATTGTCAAATGCTCTGTCTCTGCTCCATAATGTATTTGTTTTTATCTCTAATAGTTCATATTTATCGGTTGTGCATATATTATGGAATGTAAAATAAACGTTTTATGCCCTCTAAACATTGAGTGTGTCATAAAAATATAAACGACAAAAATATCCTAAACCCATCAGACCAGACCAGTGTTTTGTAAAAGTAAATTTTATTTTGTGTATGTTTCGTAGGGAATCTATGATTATATTTTATATAGCCACCGTAAAAATCGAATATTATGATGGGCGGTTATATAAATTTAATTCGATATGGATATTCATTTAAGTAATGGTAAGCTTTTGACTATAAGTGTGTAGTTATTGGAATATAAATTCATTATGATAAAAATATCACATCGTAGGGACAATAAAAAATATTTTTTATACACTTTTTGAGTTGCAATAAGAGGTCCACATAGCTTTTTAAATGATTCGATTTCAGATCCTTTCAATACTAAAAATACATTTTTATTGAGATTGTCGTAAAAACAATATTAAAAAAAAACTCAGTTTTTAACAGTTTATTATTAAACACGTGTGTTTAACCATTAGCAAAGTAGGGCAAATTGAATATTTTGGAATTCGAATTACAACGATATTTGGTCAGAAACTTCAATATTTTCATTGGTTGGCCAATTTAATATTTTTTGATGTCAACTCTAAAACATTGAAGTTTGAGGTTTTGCCATTACAACAAACTTAAAATAAATAAAACTGATAATTTATGCGATTTTTTTAATAAATTTAGGTGTAATTGTATATTAAATGATTATAAAAAAACATTTTCTCAAAAATCTCAAAACAGACTCAACTCAAACAGATCATTCAAGTCTAAATGCAATACTGTGCTCCAAAGCTCTTAGTTGCGCGCACAAACGGGCAATAGATAATTTAATGACTCGCAGATAAAGACGTTGATTTTCGGTGTACAACGCAAACTTTCCGCCGTTTGACAAATAAACTAGCGAAAGAATATAATTGACATCGCATTGAGATACTTATATTGACTTTATTATGGGTGGTATTGGATATTTTGACCTTAATGCGACTGGTTAATATATTAACCAATATCGGCCTTTGCCCTATAAAGGGTTAAAGCATGTTTGATGTTCAGCATTGTTATGCATGTCCATTACTTTTCCAGTTTTAAATACTTGACTTATCTTCTGAATTTAAATTACTTAACGACTTTTCTTGTTATGGAAGCACTAAATTAAAATGCTCTTCCTTATTTATATGTAAAATTGGCACATCGCTTTTACCAAAAATATTAACTGTTTCCTGTTCAAACCTTTTAAAGTGCAATGTAATTGCAATGCAAAATAACGGCTCACAAATAACTATGTAAAACCGCTATGAGCGGACATACGTTTAAATATTTGCGAAATATTCCCCGCGCATGCTAAACATTCCATCCGTACATCCATTTTATCATTAAAATAGATAAGAGAAATTAATTCAATAAATATTTTAATAGTATCACAGTTGGGCCTTAAAAAAATCAAAATAATGATTGCATTATTTGTGTATAAAAATGCAAGTAAACAAATTTAATGATAGCGCAATGCAGTTTGGCAATTCAGAAACTATTAAAGCTCAGTTGAAGTATGTTGGGTCCGTGGTGCAGTGGTCAACGTCGTTAGTTTCCGTGACAGACTTCACGTGTTCGAGTCCCAGTACAAGCAATATGTTTTCAGTCGATTTATCGATTTCGTTCGAAGGCATAAGTATTTTTGATGCACAAAAAAAATTCACCCATCTTATAAGCTGGCACTAGCAAAAGTGACTAGCTTACCACTAGTCCTGTCAATTCTATTCATATTCTCATCGAACTGAAGATAGGCTTAAGCAGCTTACTAACAATCAGTTATCGAATTATAGCATATCTATACATAATTAATATTAACATAATATAACTTAATTAAGAGACCATGTGGTCACCATTGGGAGCGGACATGGATTTAAATATAAGAAGCATGAAATATAATTTCGAGTTGTATGTAGGTATTTCATATCAAATACCTCTTTTGAAAATGTTCATACTGGCATTAAAAAAATAAAATAAAACGTCAATGAATCAATGAATCAATACCGGGCATTAAAGTTATATCTATTCCATAAACATGCAGCCCTGATTTCTATGAACCAGGGCTGTGGAGTCGCGGCGATTTGGCCGGAGTCGTACTCGGAGTCGGAAGTTTTAACTATTTATTTTTGCATATAATATGTCAAATTTGGCTACTAGCCGGATTGATATTTATTGATATCTATTGGGTTGATATTTAATTGAATACACACAGGAAAATTAGGCAAAAAAAGTGACGATATTAAACTTTTTTAGTCGGAGTCGGAGTCGTGTTTTTGGTCAATATTGGAGTCGGAGTTGTGGTTTTTGTAAATGCTGGAGTCGTTGTCGAACTTTTTTTTACCGACTCCACAACCCTGCTATGAACACCTAAATTGCTATGTTCATAAGAATTAAAATATGAAACTGAAAAGGCTAATATTATAGAATCTGGTAAGCTTGTTCGGAAGTTCGTGCAAAAATCTTCAGAAAAAGCCACATTAGATTCAACGGCTTTTTAACAAAACTCATCGATAACTGTATCGTTAGTGTAAAAACCAAATACCTTTTCAGTCCGGTATTTCTGCGAATAAAAATACCGGAACCGCAGTTTCGGTAATACCGTTATAGCAATCCCTAGTCGTATCGTATTGAGTAATTTACCCAGCTCTTTGTCCATGTCTAGACATTCTGAATTGATTTGATCTGACTGTCGCATTATTATTACAAAAATCTGTTAAACATATAAATTCTTCCTTTGAATGATAATCGTGTTAATTATAGAATTCCAAGAATTCATATACATATTGTCAGTATTGATTCATTCCACTTTTATGAATAGTGGATCTTGTACTATTGCATTTTCTATATCTCATTTATTTTCAATGAAACAGCGCTATTATGACAGAGGGGAAGGGTTATCAAGACAATATAACCAGAACTATTTTTCTTCTATTAAGAAACTTGTGATAAAGTTATTGAATGAAATTGATTTACGCAATTCATTGAATAGTTTCTATCGAATTGTGTTATCAATTCTGAGAGATAAAACTTATTTGGACCACCATAATGGATCGTCATAAAAAATAATGATTAAAATGTCATAATTTGTACGATATGAATGCAGATATTTAGAAAAAAACTATTACGTATACTTGCAAGAGAGTGTTGCTCTAAAATTAACGGTTCCATGACAAAACAGAACATGACTTTTCAGAATATAAACCTAACCTAACCTAAATATTCTGAAAAGTCACGTTCTGTTTTGTCAAATTCTGTTTTGTCATGTTCTGTTTTGTCTGGTTACCAAAATTAACAGACATAGACCAGCGTATTCCAAATGTTTGCGTTGCGGAAACCTTTTGTAATATAGTGGAACCCAAGAAATGTTTTTAGTATAATATAAAATAAAGCAACTCTTAAACAATTTTACCGTGAAGATTTTACCCCGTGATAACCACTGAACTTCTGAATATAAATAAATGTGATTTTAATCATAAAATATTAGGAAAATAAATAATCTGAAACCGTTTGTATCTTACCTTTTTACGGTGTATTTAAGTATGTTCAGTCTATGATAATCCCTAATTTGTATTTTTTTCAACTTCTTCGCGGAACCCAGTTTGAGCAACGCCGGTACAGATAGATTGCGCCAAGTAATAAGATAAATGTAAAATAGAGAAAGAGCTGTGCCGATAATTGAGAAATATAATATAAAAAAACAAACTAAGATGAGATATATCAATATAAATAGGTATAAACTATTACTATGTTAGATATTGCCACCTTTCAGCATTTTACCAATGCACAAATAAATATTGTATGTGTGTGTCGACGTGGTGTGGATTCAAAATTACACACCTGTATAAATTCGCTCAACACTCACATGCATACTGTGACAGAGAGAGTGTGTGTGTGTTTTCTGAGTACCTAGTAGAAAGTGAAATCAAGGCAACATATCGAAATAGCACTCACATTATATCAAGCTGACATTGGAAAGCTTTTTGCTTCGAAAACTACAACTTTGTACGAAAGCTCAAAAACCTTTTTAATTAGTAAAAAAAATTGACAGCTTTTTCGTGTGTTTTATTTTTAAAATATTACTTTTATAACACCAAAAGAATATTAATTATACATTAGATTTTAGTTGTAAACCTGTTAATATACATAAGAGTGTAAGAGTGTTTATATTTTCGTTGGTTTCGGCGGTAACTTTGTGGAAGTTCATTTTAATATAAAATTTAAAATAACTTTGATTATTCCACGTATTCCACAATACGTGGAATAATCAAAGTTATTTTAAATTTTATATTGTGTTTATATTTCGTTTGTATCAAAAAGTAAATACATGTAAACTGTTTTCATTATATTTTACAAGGCGCCACCGTTATTTTGTGGGTTCTTTTTCTTACCTTACTCATAATTATTCGTACCCACGCATTTTTGGCCATTTACACATCTTTCTAAAACAATATATTGCCACATAACTTTGCCGAGCTTTCCTTTAACAACGGCTTCTTTAAGAGAAAACAATGCACGTTTTGTTTTGTACTTTATGTTTAAATATATACATACTCTATTAGAAGAACGCTGGCCTAAATCTAGATAATAGTCCTCCACTGTCTAAAATTTACATTCATTACCCTCGCTAACATTGCTATCTCTTGATTAAATGACGACATAAATAATCGTCAATTAAGGGGATTTTAAAGTATAATTTGTTTAAGTTAATTAAAAATCGTGGAGTCGGGGCTTTTTGGCCGGAGTCGGAGTCGTCGAAGCGTTTTGGCCGGAGTCGTACTCGGAGTTGGAAATTTTGAAAAATTTTAACTTCTTATTTTTGCATTTAATATGTCAAATTTGGCTTTTGGCCGCTAGGGTTGATATTTAATTGAATACACATTAATAGGAAAATTATGAAAAAAAACTGAAGATGTAAAACTTTTTTTAGTCGGAGTCGGAGTCGTGGTTTTGGTAAATGCTGGAGTCGGAGTCGGACTTTTTTTTACCGACTCCACAGCACTGCATTATATGCTTGATTCCTGTTTTGCAAAAAAAATGCACACTGTCTTATTGGGATACTAAGAATATAATATGTTTTTAATTTGTGGAGCTATTATCATTGCTCATAGCATTGTATTGCCAAGCAGTTGCTCTGAATAAATAAATAATTTTGTGTTAAATTTAATTGACATCAAACCTATGTAAAAAAATTGAATCGTTTTCTAGTGCACGAACAAGTCCATGAACTGCATAAAGATGCCGAAATGTGAAACCCGGGTCGTTAACGACAAAACTCATGGAAGAGTACAAAATTAAAACGATTTAAATTTGATATTGAAATTCCATCAAGCACCTTCAATGTAAATTAATTATTCCATTTCTAATGAAGGCACCTTTTTAAAGTAACGTTCTCTAAAAATTCAATTACGTTCTTTTCAGAAATTATAAAAGATACGTTATCTTACTCTTATTTTCCTACGGTCTCTAATTATTGAACTAATGACGGAAAGCTAATTATTGAACTTTAAACTTTATCCTTAGTGCAAAAAGTGAATCGTTTTGATCCTTAAACGTTAGCCATAACTTAAAAACAATTGAACGTCAATTATTCTGTGATTCAAATTTATTCCGTTCGATCGATGCGCTGTCAATAATAATTTAAAAGTTGACAGCTAAGAACAACTTAATTTTAAAACCAAATAGTGACTCATTACAAGTCATATTATTTATGTGCGGCAGCAAAGATGAGCATATTATAGCGAAGCATTAAATGTGTATTAATTTATTACTGAACTAAGCAATTTATTTTCGTATTCTGGTATAACACAGATGCAGTGTGTGTTATATTTTTTTAATCGTAAGATGACCTCAGTTCACCTCACATGCAGTCTCAAGAAGCTTGTACTCATGTGTAGCATGTCCCTTATCAGTGAAACACAGAACCTTTTATGTTCTTTCCGGCTAAACGGCGTGTGTTGGTGTGCAATCTATTAATTTTATTATCTACATGCACTTTAGCCAATGCAATAGCGTATTACTATTTATGTATTCTAGATTATGTAAATATTATTAAAATATTGATGACCAAGGCCAGTAAGCTATAAAAAAGTATGTATTTATTTGGTAAGTGTGTAATTCTACCATTGTGTAAGAAATTAAATAAATTCAGTCATATTTATATTTTACTAGCCTTTGGCCTTTGGTAAGCGTTGCAATGCCACTCAAAGAAAGTAAGTGTTAGTGTTTATTGAAGTGCAAGTGCAAGCAATATGTTGTCAAAGTTTTATCGCAATCGGATGAACGGTATGGCAACGCGTAAAATACGAAAAACATTGATTTTTATATTTTGGAAAGATTGGTCGACATATTATAAAATTTATAAGAAAGGCCAATCAATTATAAAAAGGTACATGACAGATTGGCAAGTGTGTAATTCCAGCATTGTGTCAGTTTTTTTCCACCATGTACATTCCCAATGTGTATCATATGGACTTCTAATGAAATTTGTCTCGATCAAAGTTTTCTATGAGACCTGTCTGCTACTTAGTTGTTCAACTTCTCTTTTTAAAATAGAGTTGGGATAGAAATAATAAGGAAAGGATTACAGTTAAGCTTATCGGCATGCGTATGGAAGGGGAAACACAGACATCAATATCGCTGCCCAGACTAGGATTCGAACCCGAGCGTTCCGCAACCGAAGCCAACAACATAACACTCGACCAAAAACCCTACAATAACACTAAAATACTTGCAGCACTATATTTGAAAGTATTTAAAAAGCATCGATGAAGTCACTGGCAGCCTACTTAGAAGTTTTCATCTTATTGGCTTTTGCCGGTCACCGGTGGCCACCACGGCACGGAATCTGTTAAAATCAATAATGATAAAAAAAAATATCATTTACTGATCTATAACTGAGTATTTCAAGAGTGGGTATTATAGTGGTGACTGTAGCTTCAGCTTCATCGCCAGAAGGGCTGGAGATTAAATTAAGGCTTTGGGGTAGTTATAAAAATCCCCCGTTGGGCGTTGGTAATGTGGAGAAGGAGGCGATATCACAGGCAGCTATAAAATGAATATTGGTATTAAATAAATAAAAATAAGAAACACATAGACTATGTAGTGTAAGAAGTGGATGTATTAAATGTCGTCATTCATATCGGCTTTAAGCCCTTAATAATGTGACTGTGAAACAACGGAAAACAACTTATACGAGCTTTGTGTCAAAGCAGAGTTGCCCTGAGAAAACCTTTATCGCTTGGTGCGAGAAAAGAATACCTACGCGGAAATAATATATTGCAGTGGATTTGTTTCTCAAGTAAACGGATTGTTTCAGTTCCACGTTCGGCCGTGACCGAGAGCTATGGAACAGCCTTTTAACCTGTTCTAAGCCCGTACCTAACACTGCTACCAACATAGTATAATTGCTAATTATTTTTGAAGAAATAACTTTAACTGGAATTTACGGCTACTTTTGAGGAAATTCTCTTTCAATATAAAATGATATCATTGTTATTCCGGCTGTTATGAGACAGTTGGCTTCTTCAATGAAAAACATTTTGAGAATAACTGAATAAAATTCCGTTCCATAATAGTTTATTTTTAATTTTTAAGCCACACCCACCTACCAAAAGTATATGCGCTCAATAGAAACTTTTTTTACGAGAATTGGTTTTTATTCAGTCGATCAATCCTCCGTTATGGTAAGATTACGTTCTTAAAATCGAGCCCGTGGAAGCCGCGAATCGAATATAACGAGTGGATAAGAACTTTGACTACTCGGCCACAGGACTGGTCAAAATGAATCAACTTTATCAATTATAAAAGAATTTGAATCAATAATCTTATATATAAAACCGAAACGGCGTATGTATGTATGTGGGTCTGTAATTCCCTTTTGCATTGTTGTTGCAAGTTGCCATAAAAACGAATATGAAAGAAAATATGTTTGAATTTTTATCGGCGAAGACATTTAGTCAAAATGTAATAAATTAGTCTACTACCAACTTTTTCCCGGCTTTTATTAATATAATAATGTTTATTCTTTACGTGAAGATATTATTTGACATTTCTTTGACAGCAAATTAGTTTTATTCCTTGAATTTGGACATCAAATTAAATAAAGTTTGTGATTTTATTTTAACTCTATTTTGGATATTAGATTTTGTGATATAATTATGTCGAATGATATAACATTAAATAATTTATGGTCGCTTAGTCCGAGCGACGCCGGATAGCAATACTAGTATTTCATAAATACAAAAAAATCGAAACACGGTCAAATCTGATAACACATTTGTTGAAAACACTAAATTATTTTAGTCTGTATTGTATGATGTACACATAGTACATGATAACGTTGTTACGCTGCGGATCCTGATCCTGATCGATAGGTTATACTGTTTTTATCAATTATTGTTACCCTAATGCTGAGTTTATAGTAGCAAGGATGCTTCACAAACCCACTGTGTGTATGTTGCTTTACAATGGAGAGGCAGAGTTGTTTTTTTAAATATATAAAATGATTTTCTTTGTAAGTGAAATTGTAATAATGTTATCTTTATTTCCAGGTGAATCTAGCTGCGATCTCAAGCGGGTTAACGACACAGCGCTCGAAAAAGAAAAGGCGTCGAGCTCAAGAATTTTCCACCCACGTTTTGGACAAATAGTAATAATTTTCGTTGCGTTACGTTAAGAGTTCAGCTTTGTTGCTTACTTATTGTATTGTTTACAATCGGACCATATGCTGTCGCAAACAGACGTACGGTTTGTTCTGTACGACAAATAAATACATCGCTCTTAAATTAGAACAGTCAACTGCAATAACACACTACCTGTGTAGAACACTTTCAAAGAAGTTTAATTAAAATTATTAACACACAATATGTTGAAGAAACACAGGACGTTTTTCATTTTGATTACGCTCTGTTCTATCGTTCTGATCAAACACGTTCGTTACGGGGCATTTTTGCGAAATTGTGCAAAAATTAGATACATTCGAAAAAAAAATATAACTTTAAAAATGTGAGACATTTAAAAAAATAATTTGGTCACCAGCTGTACAACACCTTGTGGCATAATAATATAATACGGTAAGAAAAATAACAATATATTTTAGTTCTACATAAATTATTTTATATATTTGTTGATAGCTATTTCGGCTTACGCCCTCGTCAGAACTAGCTTCAGAATCCGGAAGCAATAAGCCACTTACTCTTCTATAAAAATTTATAATATAACATACTTTTACGTAGAAATTGTTTAATAACGTATGCCAATTCCACTTTCAAAGTTATGCTGCATTCAACCAATAAAATAACCGCTAAATCTAGTAATCCGTTTAAATTTAACTCTTTCTGTGGGTTCCCACAGCCCACATAATCGATGAGTAAGCGAACTTAATCGGCTTGATTAAAATACCCGTATCGCACAAAGGATACCAATTTACGTTTTGAAAGGGTTAAAATGAAAGGCTATTATTTATTTATTATATTTCCACCAATTGGCTTTTAGTAAAGGGTGGATGATGAGGCATAAATTCTATGTTGGAATTGAAGATGTGTTGGCAATGGAAATAGTTTCACTAAGGCTATTTTCCAAACATCTCGTATATTTCGATATAAATTTCAACACAAATGGAAACCAGAGACGGCATTTAGCCCTTTTTAACGGCAGCAAAGAAGTATGTTTTTTTAAAGATATACATGCATATATTTATAGACTCGGCGGTAGCTTTTTGGAAGTTCATTTTTAATATAAAATTAAATTTCTTAGATTTTTTTCTTAGTCATTCATTTCGGCTATAGTGACATCAAAAAGTGACGCATGTTTCGCCTCTTTCAGGAGAATTTATTAGTAAGAGAATTAATAGTTATACAATTTTGAAAAAGGACAAGTGGCTCGCCATTGGGGACTCCAAGTACTCGACGTCTCAACTTCTCGAGTAGTAAAATTAAATAAACTTTTAATAAATGTTTAAATTCATTACTTTTATTTCAAATTATAAAACACTATTTCAAGAATAATAGATAGTTAAACGTTCAAATTTAAAATTGTATCGATGTTTTGTTAATTATAATTCCCGCAGAAGAAAAAACTCTCTCTGCTGCTATGGACACAAAAGTAACAAAAGAAATCGCATAGAATAGTCAACGGCAAAAGCATTTAAAAAAAATATTACCAGAAATACAACGGATAACATAAAAAATACATTTTTAAATAAGTAATTACATTTTAAAATTAAAGCTTCATTTAAAAATAACGACTATCGAATACTTGAAAAATGGAGTATTCGATAGTCGAGAATACTCTACTGTGAATAATTCTACTGTCAAATTTGTGGTATGTCCATACATTTTTGGAACTAGACACTATAATTGGATGAGATATTAAAATATGAACAGTGATTACTTTATGAATATATCACTTTTAAGGTGTTCACTGTCAATACTTGGTGGAAAGGCATTATAATAAAAATAATAACACATTTTTAGTACTTTTTCCACATCTGATTTATTTCATCAGAACCGGTTTCGCTCATGGCGAGCATTATCAACTGATAAGAAATACAATAAGACAGTGGTATTTATGCAAAAGTTAAGGATGAAAACAAGGTATGACAAACAATTGGTAATGCAACTAAGCAAATAAATTAAGTAAATTACAAGACAAATAGACTAAAAATAAAATGTTCAAGACCTCTTAGCAATGCAAAACTAAAACATCAAAAATCAATTAAGTATGAATTTAACATTAACTAACACATCAAAAATCAATTAAGTATGAATTTAACATTAACAAAGTAAAAGCCCAAATAAAAAAAAGCCAAAAAAAAAAAAAAATGTAAGAATTGATATGGCTTTTATTCTGTTACAGGTACTGACTCATTTGAACTCATTACCGGGACTTCCATCTAATTATGGATGACAGACATTAGATTTATTTATTTTTATTAAATTCACTTAATATTTTGGCTTTTACTTTGTTAATGTTAAATTCATACTTAATTGATTTTTGATGTGTTAGTTAATGTTAAATTCATACTTGATTGATTTTTGATGTTTTAGTTTTGCATTGCTAAGAGGTCTTGAACATTTTATTTTTAGTCTATTTGTCTTGTAATTTACTTAATTTATTTGCTTAGTTGCATTACCAATTGTTTGTCATACCTTGTTTTCATCCTTAACTTTTGCATAAATACCACTGTCTTATTGTATTTCTTATCAGTTGATAATGCTCGCCATGAGCGAAACCGGTCCTGATGAAATAAATCAGATGTGGAAAAAGTACTAAAAATGTGTTATTATTTTTATTATGAATATATGATATTGATTGATACAATTCGATTTATATATTCGTTTCACTGTGTGTATGTAGTATATGAAATAATATAGTACAGTATATGGTTTCTATCGCATCAATTATTGTGATATCATCAATTAATATGCATAAGGAGATGCCTATCAACATAGTGAATAGCAATCTGACACATACTCAAGCTACGTCTGATCCAGGCATTGTCAAAGTGTGGTCCAATTAAGTATTGCAGTGCCGGTATTATCGAAACCGGACTTGCGGCTTTTTTTCAATGTCGGTAAAATACCTATGCGTCGCTAAAATGCGTTTGTCGAACAAGCGTTTTATTAACCAGGGCTTGATCAAGATTGACGAATTACGATATTGATTTACCTGTTTTTTAAGAATAATTATAAAAGTTAATTTGTATGAGGTATAAATGATGATCAGCTTTTATGCTCAAGATATTTTTTTCAATATCAAGATCTTCAGAAGCTTTTATGCTTAAATATCGGTTTGTATTACGATTCCAGTATTAATATATTCGACCGATATTGCAACCCTTGAGTCCAGTCCACAGAAATGGCCACTCCTTGAGCTGACGCTCGGTTCTTGACAAAGAGATAATATTAAATGGTTAAAAAAAATATATCATGCCACCTCCCAATTTACAGCATATGTTCTCTTAATGGGGTTGGCGCGGGGCCATCGGAAACCCAACAGTATTTTTTTCCCGTCGAGTGCACTACCTATTGGAGCATATCACCTCAATATATTTTTCTACGAGAACTGATTGCTACTCAGTTGCTCAAACTCTCATTTTTGAAGAGAGTAGGGATTGAAAAGATACGAGCACTAGAACAGGACTAGTGGTTATCTAATCGGTCTTGCTACACTCCTCTTTTTGGCATAGGAATAGTTGAAAGGGTTTTTAACAACACAGACACCCATTACCTTCAGAATCAATATATCAACTGAAAAAAAACTGCTCGCACCGGGACACCCGGGCGGTCCGTCACGGAAGCCATTGACGTTGACCACTGCACTACGGATCGGTTACCAGTATTTGGGGCTTGCAACCAATTCTATAAGTTGGTTTATTAATGCTTAAGCTAGTACACTTTCTGTTACTAAAAACGAGATCACTTGCGACATGAGTTAATGTAAATCGGTTGTCAATTAAAAATATTAGCGAAGCGTAGGAGGACTATTTTGTCAATTTTTGGTTAAAACTATTTCACTGTCATGTTTATTAAGTGCTATCCGGTATTTAGGGTTTAGAAGCACTGTAATAAATAATACAAAGCAGTATCATTCAATTAACGCTATACGATGGCATGGCGGCTTCATCAAATTATTCAGGTCAAATTCTTTCATTCGATAATGAAATAAGAACATATGAAGCTGGCTTCCGAATACTAAATATCTGTTCTATTGTATTAATAGTTATAAGCTTGTATGCAAAGACACTGGTTATATTTATCGTTAATTCAATGCATGTAATTCTCTTCATTTTGCAGACGTCGTGCCTGTAATATAATATATGCATTGCCATTGATGAATACATTCAACCCTTTGATATAATTTGAATATTTTTTAAAACAGGCTGGCTAACGGCATTACCGGGCAAGTGTGATTTTTTCATAACATAATTTAAATATTTCATAATCTTAAAGTCATTGCTCGTATGTTCAGGAAAAAAGATAACAAATATAACAATACATATTTAAATTAATCTTCTCTGTTCATATTATCTCATAGGCCATATCTGACAGAAAACTCTTTGACATAATTTATTTATTGTCAAAATCTTACATATATGTAATTATTGTTTCAATCTTTCCTGTGTGTGTGTATTCGTCCTTTAACCTTTCAACAGCCAAGAGTGAAACACCAAGAATACAGCCCAGTGCCCAAGATTCAAATAAAGTGAAAAGAATAGAATTCGTTCGTAAAAATATGTAAACAACTTACATATTTTTGACATTAATCAGAGCCGGTCAAAATACTTCTGCTTATCCAATTTCACAAAAATCTATGCAAACGTTAGGTGGTCACAGAATCACACATTGTCAAAAAGATATGTATTCACAATTTACAGAATTCAATACCAATCATTAAATAAATGGTATTAGTTATGCCAACTTACGCGTCGCGAACCAACGAACGTGGATGCGAGATATTATAAAGAAATGCAGGAACCCTGATTTTGCCGCAATGGAAAATCCTCTATTCCATCAATGTATTTTATAATTTAAGCTTATCGAGAGATGTCATTGCTAGTATTTCAATAGAAAAAATAAAGACGTCATTGAAAATGTCAGCGCATATATGTAACGTCACGGGTGTGTGAATGTAAATATAACACCTAACGCGCACGTGTCTTGTCGCAGGCGTCTGAAAGGTTAATAAAGCTCCTCATTTGAGATTCACAATTCTTATTTAGATTTGTATAATTTTTTTGTAAACGTATCATATGATATATTTTCATATTTTATAATGTTCGTAAGACGTCAAATATTATACTTGTTAAAAAAACTAAGTTTTTATTTCAATTTCATGAAAGATGCATATGGGCACTCTCTCTTGTATGAAAACGATATATCATTCCTTGTGTGCTTTCATTGTCGAAAAAAAACCGTTACATAAGTGAAATTATTTAATGAAAATTTCGAGGCTGCACTATATTCCCGCCGCGATATATTCGGCAGAAAAATATGATAACATTTTTTTTTGACCAATCATACAAAGCTTTAGTTAGTCGCCACGTGTAAGTGCCGCTTTACAAAACATACGTCTCCAAACATAAATGTACCAGTGTAATTAAACTTTACTAATCCTAACTTTGTGCTGGTAATCACAACACAACTGTTGTGCCGTATGCTATAATTAATTCGAATTTCGAATTATTGCGGCGCTGCGAATCCCTCAGTCTGGCCAACCGAGCAAACTTGCGAAAATTCCGTCCGACATGGCCGGTGAGAAATAATAAAAAATAATGCTACCGCGTAGACCACACAAAACATTTTCTACAGTCCGGCGAGGGTAATTGCGATAAATGTTTTCACTCAGTTACGGCAACATTACGGACATAACTTTTTACTAACCTGTTTACTGCTTTCAATACTGTTCTCAGCCAAGTCGGTGAAGCATTATAAGTTCCATACGTGTGGAATGGCGTAACTATAATACACCAATGTCATCATTGTTGACCTTCGATAGAATTTCAAAGCATAATTCCCCATATTGCGTGGTCATCATCTGATCTTCTCAACTACTTCCACATATTATTGATCAGGACTGGTTTTGCTCATCGCAGGCATTATCAATTGATCATTGAAATTGGCACAAAAAATACACATTATATTTTTAAATATATAAATATTGTCCGGTCCGCGGTGCAGTGGTCAATTTCCGTGAGGGACCACCCGGGTTCGAATCCCTATCCGAGCAGATTGTTTCAGTCGACTTATCGATTAATCCAGCCCTAGTCCTCGTATCCTTAAAATTCCTAATTTCTTTTGGAAAGAAAGGTTGAATAACTAGCTGTCGTAGAAAAAACATGTCGATTTTTAAACTCCGTGAGGAGCCCATATGCTATTTATCCTGTACTTCTATTATTTTGTAAATATGCAAAACATAGCAAATAATTAATTTAAGACATGTCTATATTAACAATTTCTATTACATTGCTTGAAATATATTTAATATTACTTACAGAGCTTCTACAAGTTCAAAAGCATCATATAAATTTAGAATTCCTTGCGAATGAATAATTCATTTAGCGATAAGAGAAACTTATCCAACCTTATCATATAATTGTCGAATAAAAACGTAAAAATTAACATACCTTCCTTGTTCACCCAATTATAACGATTTCGCTGACTGTTTCAGATTAAAAACTGTTGGAAACTAATATTTCTCGTATGGCAATTAATCCTGCGGTTTTCGCGGAGGCTGAAGAATTAGTATTCAAATTTAATCAGACCTTGGATTCGTTAGTAGACCGGTGTTTATTTTCGAGCGTTTGCTTTAAAAATGTTTTATGATAGTAATTGCTGCTAAGAAACGTTCGGGGTCCGGGCGTGACTTCCTCCCGGCTTGATGGGTTGGCAAAGTGTGGAATATCATACAAATTACTTTCTTAATTGTATATATAATATATTGTCATTATGCCCGTGATTTCGTCTGAATATTTTGTCAATATATTATGTAGATTACGTGCATTTAGCATGAAACTGCGGCGAAAAAATTGATTGACACGTTATAGCAGTGATGCACAACCTTTTTGGCAAAAGTTTCAGCTTATCAATTTTCAGATTATTCGAGGGCCGTATGGTTAAAAGTGATTAAATTATCGATATTTTTAGTGTATATTAATTACCTTGAAAATTATATAATTTTACATTGTTCTTCCATCTTCTGTGGAAAGTTTTGGAGAAAAAAGGTGATTGATATTTGTCATATTAGGCTGTGAGTTTAACATCACTGCGTTAAGGCAAATAAAAAAAGTCATGGTAGAATAGTACGCACTGTAACACAATCTTTTTGGAATATAAAAAAAAACATAATATTACATACATAGGATACAAGAACGGCTCTTGTAATGGTGCAATAGTGCAACGTTTCCCCATTTATATTACATATTATATGGAAAGGTATGCAGATATACTTATTTGTTTCGGCCATATCTGATAATATATGCATTATTTTTATTCTTGGAAAAAAGATAATCTATATTACCAATAGATTTAATCTTCAATTAAAATTGGTTGAACGTATTTTCATCATTATGTAATCATCGTATCGTAAATTACCTGTCTGAATGGAATTATCATATTCGTACGAAGCATTTTAAGTGGTCATTTTTTTCGCGCAAAAAAACGTAAAATTGGTGGGGAAAATTGTGAAAATTCATCATTACTTTTAATGAAACACCAAAATTGCGGTTTCATAAAAGTATAAAGTAAAAAAAAATACACGTGAAATTATTAATACTGGCATCAGTGGTGCCATACGCTTGTATCATTTTTTCTAGGTGCAATAAACATTCTCAAATATGAGTAATAAATAGCAACTTTAGTAAACACATTTCATTTTAAATATGGCAGCATTTAGAAGGATCATGAATATTGCTCCGTGTCCAGAATTTTTTATGTATAATATTACGTCACGGCTGATTTTTGTGAAGTAATTTTGATCAATTACTCGCGGAAAATTTTGGCAATAGTCGATTGAGTCACTCATTGTTGCCATAGCCAATGTCCGGTGATTCATGACATTTAGCAAGCTTGGATTATAATTATCATAAAAAAACAAAAGCCATTTCGTACGATTTGTTTCATTACAAATTTAATTCAGTGGATATTTGATTTCACGATTCAACTTATTAACGAAACACTGCAGGCAATTAAACTCGCTGTTCGGTTGCAAGCGAATTGGCCAATTTTGGTGTAATGTAGAGAATACAGTTCCGAACAATTATCAATATTTTACAGTGAAAGTAATACAATTAGTCAAAGTATAAATTTACTAGTCATTGTAATTTAATGTGTCCATTGAGAGGAAACTGTCATTCAATAATCACATTAAGATTACTTGGAACAAAACATTGCAAATGTTGGGCTTTATCCTCGGTACTACCAGGGTCTTTTCATGGGTAAACAAATTAATACTTATGTATAATTCTTTAGTTCGAAGCCGACTTGAGAGTGGATTGATTATTTGGGCCCCAAGAAGTGCGACATATGTTCTTATGGTGGTGAGGCTTTAGAAGATTTTTTTCAGAATTCTCTATTTGAAGACATACGGATACTACGCATGGCTTTATCCAACTAATTTTCTCTAATGCATGCTCACGCTTAATAATTTGTCGTTTCAATTGTGTTTTAAAGTAATCTTACATTTCACATAATATAATCTAACCTAAGCCGTAGTGTCAATTATACTTTGACCAGCGCTCATCAGTGAGTTTTTACACCTATTAGTTAATTCATACATTGTATAGTCAAAGTGAATGTGAACTGTAATGATGTAAGCTTGAACTAAAACTGATAGTTGGTATACACATTGACCAGTGAATGAATGCTTTGACGGGATACGGCGATACTAAAGATATATTTTATTAGATATTTATTTTTTTATAACTTGCACATATAATATTATGAAAATTTGAACTGGTTTCTATCATCGGGAACATTTTCAGCTAACGTTCAAAATGCTTGCGATGGGTGAAACCGGTTCTGATCTTTGTGCAATTTTGTGGGAAATTTGTACAAAAATTGTGACCAAAAAGTAACATTGAATGTGACTAAAGATATAATAAAACTGAAATTTTAAACGGTACGATTCAAGTCATTTATTTATACATATGTTGCGATATTGGGATACATGGCAAAAAGTGTTAAATTATTCGTTCAAAACTAAACTATTCTGTATAAAACAAATATTATTTCCAAACGATTTTAATGTTTGATTAGTTTAAACTAGCAAACACTCTATTATCAATTTAATAAAATCAACATCGATCACGTTCTGAATCAAATAATTAATATTACATACGTATAATTTGAAAGTATTGTGCAAATAAGTGGATTTCTGAAGGGAAGGCTTTGCACCGATAAATATTAATTCGAAAGTAATTTCCCATGTGGTCTACAATCTACATGACTTTAGCTTACCCTTTCACGCTCCCGTTCTAAGCATCCGGGGGGTTGACTTATGTCACATTGGAAATGAAATCAATCGACAACACTCCATTGTCTCTATATCCTATACGATAACTTTTTAATTACAAGTAGATACTTATTTGTATATACATACAATAAATTTTAATTATAAACTAATAACAAAGTCAGACTTACAATGCTAAGTACACCTACACCTTTTATTTGCGGTAGATGAGTTCCGCGTAAAATCGCACAAAAAATCTATTACTTAATGTGGGAACATATCAAGGTCACATTGTAATAAACAGGTGAAACACTGGATTTTGCACGTTCAGTATGTGAACAACGCGCTGTTAATTATGTTATTACATATTATAGTCACAAAAATATGTTTTAAAAAATAAAAAAATGCACGGTTAAAAGGTTAAACAAAACTGTGAAATCGCATAAAAAAAGTCAAGCGTAAATATTTTTATCGAGGAGCAAATGTAGTGGTTGTGTTAAGCCTAGCAACACGAAGTAATACATGATTTTAATGATTTTATACCCAATCGTTACCTCCTAATCTGTCGAAAATATTTATCACCCTGTTCTCCTGCACAGTGCCAATTATTCTAAGAATCATACGCGGAAACTAGTGCTTTCCAAAATGGAAGCCACTGGTTTTTTCTGGGGGCCACGGACCATTTTTTTCCGATTTAGGGTGCCGTTGTATTAAAAAGTTTGAGAACCACTGGTATAAGCTAGGAGCGGCTGGAATATATTTCGAAAGCCTTCCTTTGCCCACCACTGATCAAATGTCTCGTAAATTCAGCAAAGTAATGAAACTATATTCATTTCTGCAATATCACTGACCGTTACAAAGAGCGATGGAATCAATACAAATAAAATCAAACGATTGCTACACCATCAAAGAACGATGCAATTTGATAAGAAACGTGGATAAAGTTAAACTGTTGCAATTAAATCAATGAAATGCATTCAGAGAACGATTCTCTCTCTCTCTGCCTCTCGTTTAAAATACATTACAGGTCTTCAGGCGACAAACAAAAAAAATAATCTTTTGCGAGTTCAATCTTGTAAAACGTTGTTGCGCAACTCAGATGCTGTCAAGCCGCTGTTTGTTTTTCTGCCCTTTCTCAAAATGTGGGTCACGCACTCGACACGCGGGGGTGGCTTTTCCAATTTATTTTGAGTATTGTTGAATGACATGGAACATAGTAATGCGCCAGTCGGATTGTTATTATATTTTTTTACAATGTGCAATATCTGTGACTGTAGAAAATTGAGAAAAATATTGCACGATAGAATGGGGTGGTGTTAACATTTTTTTGGTGGCGTCGTGTTTATTTATAAAGATTTTTGAGTCTCAATTTAAAATTAAATTATTTATGGCAGTAACTATAAAGACAGCATTTTACTTGTTATAGTAGTAACAGAGAACAGTTGGTTTTTGACATCACCACCCGTTGTGTATATGCAGCAAAAGTTTCATGGCCGCCTTTCACAACGCTATTGACATAGAAAAAGGAATTTACCCCTCACATTCATGGCCCGAGCAGATCTGCATGGGTCTAATTTTGAACCATGTGTGTGCTTGAAAATAGAAAATAAAATTAAAAAAATAATAAAACAAATTGGAGTGACTAGCACAGCCACTGAAATCAGTTTGATACAAAGTATCCTGTGTATAATCCGTATATTTCATGAACAATGTAATGAGACCAAAAGCACCTCTTTCTTTCTAACATTTCTAAAATCTAAAGAAAATGTTGTTATTTAGCCAAATAAATATATTTAATGACAAACTTAATAAATTATCAGAAACTATCTAAATAAGTGTTCAGTAAATACTCAATAACGGTCAGTACTTTTGTAATATCTTGGTAATGCGAAGAATTTCATCGAATTAGCAGTGTTTTGTTTATAGTAGAGCATATGTAACACCAATATATGGATTTTTTCTCAAGACGAAAACTTCTTGCTAGTCATTTGCTCAGCCTCCTTTTTTCGAAAAAGGTAGAACAGATAGGATAGGACTAGGCCGACTAGGGCATTAATAGCGGTTAGTTAATCACCTTCGCTAAGTCCTGTTTAAGGAACGTGAGGATGTGAAAAGTACTTTTATACCCTACAGATATTTGTGTTTACGTGGAAAAATAGTATCAATAATTCGATCGAAAAATTAAACTGCACAGATCGGGATCCGAGTCATCGACTTTACACTCCACGAATAAAGATCATTTCAATATATTTACTACAACAGTTTTTAAACAACACAGCCCTGAATATTTGTAATTTTATACACCCTTCAGAAACTAGATAAAAAAATACCCCTATATTATTTCATTGGAACACAATTGTGGTAAATTGCAATACAAACACAGCGTCTGAGTGGGGAGGCCAGGCCTATTGTATTGACAATCTACCGGTGGCTGCGTAGCGAATGCCCGGGCCCCAGGTGAGAATCAAACCCGCGATATTTCACGTCCAAGTGTTTACCGCACAAAGCGCCATCGGGAGCCGTAAATAATCAATGTTTACAAGTCGTTTTATTAATGATGCATACAGATTCTGGAGATATGAAAGAGCAGTAGTTAGGTCGATGTAATAGAAGACTAAAAACTTGACGCCGCACAGTCGTACAGAACGGCAGTGTGTTCATTGCGTAATAAATAACGATCTGCTTTTATTATATAAAGTCTTTATATAAGGACGCTTAGTTTTGAAATGTAAATAAAACAAGTTGTTTGTGAGATTTCGACTAAATTTTAATTTCATTTGTAAGTATATTTTACGGCATTAAATATGGAATATAGCATCAAATGTCTGCCAATATCCATTCATTATAAAATGGGCCATGTCGCTAAAGTAGACTTTTTTGACAAATTTGGGTAAACTTCCAACTGCTCCAGAACCCAATCAGGCATTGTCTGCGGTCGTTTACCTGAAGTTCCTTGGTTAGTTGGATTTTATACGGGTGCAGACATAAGGCCCGATTCAAAATTCGCCAAGTTGAAGTCGCAGAAAAGCCAAGTTCTTGTGAACAACGAGAAATAAGCTGCCTTGGGTTTTCCTGTACACTTTCACACACAGCAGCAATGTTTTCACCAGATATTGTATTTTGATGACGTACAGGTAAGTGTTGGCCGATTATTTACCAAACTGGTTGACTCAAATTTGGCCACTAAACAATGAATAATCTACTCAGCAGGACAAAGTAACATATTTTGAGCGTCCCTATTGAAATACCCTATATATGTTTATATAAAAAAAATATACATTCAGTTATTTCACAAGTCTATAGATTAAGCAACACTGTCAGTTTAAGTACATTTGTGCACTTGGAATGCCTGAAGATGCCAAAAGGCGAAGCCTGCATCGTTAGCGACAAAACTCATGGAAAAGTAGAAAATTCAAACGATTCAAAATCTATTTACAACAACTTCTATAAACCGTTTAAATTCACAATTTTAAAGGCTTATTTTTACCGGATATACCTTCGTATTTCAATTTTGATAAATTGAATCAATGATCAACATTTTTTTGGATAAGAATAACAATGCTCATTGCATTCGTGATATGTATACCAATATATATATTTATAATAAAAATAATAAAACATTTTTAGTACTGATTCCACATAAATTTTCTTGGATCAGGGCCGGTTTTGCTCATGGTGAGCATTATCAAATTCAGTTAGCGAAACCGGTCCTAATCCAACAAATTTTATGTCAAATAAGTACTAAAAATGTTGTATTATTTTTATTATAAATATATATATTGGTATACATATCACGAATGCAATGAGCATTGTTATTCTTGCCAGTGACTGAAGTATTGACAGTGAACACCTTTATAAAAGTGATATATATTTATATGCACAGAGGAAGAAAAAAAATGGACGGTAATTTTCTTGCGTGAAAATGTTTATGAAGAGATTTTACTTCGTTTTTAGAATTTCGTAGAATTTACTTCGAGACCAACACCGGGAGTACCGGTAAAACCCATGGAAAAGTACAAAATTCAAACGATTCAAATTTGATATTGACATTACATCAACCACCTTCCGTCAAATTCTAAATTTAAAACAAATAATCTAATTAAATTATTTGTTGATTTTGTAACACTGTACTAACGGACTATTTAAGCATTCCCAATCGTACTTCTAATGACTAGGTACAATATTAATAATTTATTGATAATAGGGTATCTATAATATAGTAGAAAATGGCGAACAAGCTCTTCTTAATACCCCTAAGGACGTGTACACGCTTCGTATTGCTTGTTGTATTTTACCCATGCAAATAGCATCGCGCTTAATAAATAGTTAAAACGGCAATTCAAATATTATGTTATCCTGAACTAGTATTATTTTACATAAATGAATTAGAATACCAATAAATCATTTTTAACTCAAACATCAAATTAATATATTGAACATAAAACATGAACGTTTTCCTGCAGAGGGTACAGAAAATGTCATAATTGGCGATCGTAAAACGGTTTAAGATTTTATTGATGGCTAGCAAGTCACTAACTATAAGTATTGGAAATGAGTCACCTAAGTGCGACTGGCTTAATTCAGCGATGTCCAAAAGCAATTCTTAATTGCAACAATTAAGCTCCTTTGAAGTGAAGTGAGCCAAGTGGCATGGGTTAGATGCAATATCATATTTTTCGGGTCTTTAAGTATACTACAAAAGAAGTGAGATCGTTAAAAACACCCAGAAATAATGATTGTTTTATAAAATAAAAGTATGCTCTGAGCTAGTAAAAAAGATTCAATAGTTTGCTACTTGGCTTACTTCACTTCTCAAAAGCGAAAATTATATGTTTGCGGTGAACTAATCTAACCCATTTTCACACTACTTCAATCATTATTTCACTTGTTTTTTTTTTTTGTTCATTTATGTTGCTAGATTTCACGTAGAGTTAAATTGTTAAGATATTTCCACAAACAACGAAGGAAAAATGTCATGTAGACTTAGCTCAAATCACCTCTCATGGCTCAATCAACATATAACGGTCGGTCCCTGTGGTCTAGTGGCAAGAGCTTTGTCCTAGCGATCGGGGGCTCGGGTTCAATTCCCGGCAAGGTCAGATTTTTTCAATTGAAAAAAAGTAATCTTGGGCTGGGTGTATGTTATTTATCGTTGATTTTGTGCACAACTGATACATTATTTATCATCGAATTAATCTCGTAATGCCAAATATTTTTTTATTTTAAAAATAAATTTTTAAATATATTTTTAAATAATTTTTTGAATAATTTTTTAAAATAATCTAAAAAAAAAATACTCGTATTTGGTGGGCCGCACACAAAAAAAACAAACAAACAACTTAATCGTAGTATTTTATTAGATACTTGAAAGTTATATGACACTTGTATTTTGTATATTAAAAGTAAATATTTGTATACGAAATAAAATTTAGCTGGGTCTGTGGTCGAGTGGTCAACGTCGTTGGATTCCGTCGCGGTGCTCACGAGTTCAAATTTCACTACAGACTGTTCGGCTTCCAACGATGGAATATATGGACGACTAATAAGGCTTTTTTCAACGGATTTTTATATACGAACTATTGCTCACAATCATTGGCTAGCTAATTGCTTTCATTTTTTTTATCCAACCCTAAAAATCCCAAAATTTTAATTAAATTTTACGTTTCTCCTTTTTTGAATTCCTAAACTTTCATCTAGTTAGAAAAAGCGTCCAATTTCAAAAGGTTTCCTGTCATATAACTATTGTTTGTATGTTTTTTCCTCGAAATATAACTTTCATTATTGCTTTCAACCCTCCAACCAAGCTTCAATAGTAATTGCAGAAGTCTCGCCACTGTTATGTTTTATCATTGTCTTTTTGTTGTTTTTCTTTTCTTTCGTTTACAAAATCAAATCTAAAAAGCTCATAATAGCATAGCGTGGTTACTTTTGGTTTGTTTTCTGACTTCACACAAATAATAAAATATCACATAAAGTCTGTCTTTTGTTTAAACGCTCGCGTTTAACTTTCGGACGACATAAATTACCGAAGGACCTGACTAAACGTTCAGGGCAGGATTCAGAATAAAAAACGTAACGATAAATAAATTACAATTAATATATTGTTTTATATGTGTCCAATATGTGAATCATTTATCATCAAAAGTTTCTCAGTTACTCAACTTTTCTTTTTCGAAGAGAGTAGGGACCGAAGAATAAGACAGGAATAGTGATCCACTAGCCACTATTGCTACTAGAGAATCCAATTCGTGTATCGATTACTTGATAATCGAGTATACTCATCCATTTTCCAAGTACATACTCTATACCAGGCATGGGCAACCTTTCCTAGGTCTGGGGCCGGATTGTCATTCTGTCTTCGAGTCAAGGGCCGGACCAAATAACTATGTACACATAAGTTATATTTAATTCAATAAAACACGTTGCTAAATCTTATATATTTTTTATTTATATAATGAACGACATAATATTAATATTACTGATAACAATATTAAGTGTGGCTGAGTGAGGTTGAGTGTGGAAGTTAGATTGGCCTTGTACTTGAATTACAAGACTCCATTTTGGCGATAATATTGCTTAAGGATAGTCGCATAGAATTTTCGAGATTTTCATTTGTAATCCTCGTTTAAATTTTTGATTTAGTGTGATTTATCCTCGAAAAAAACTGATCGCACGTATATGTGCTGCCGAAAATACAAATGATTTTTCATGCAAATGTGCCTACATTTGTATATTTTACATCCACCAAATATAATTTATAAAAATCCGTCAAAGTAGTGGTTTTAGCAATAAATCCCCCTAAAGCTCAATAAGTTCCATCTGTAAATTTCGAAGAAAGATTTCGAGGAAATTTTCGCAAATGAATAGAATTGTGAAGGGTGCGCGGATTTCTATTGCCACGTCTGTACATATATGTGTTGTTTGTATGAGCTGATAAGCTAGGAAAATGGTTTAAAAAAAAATCCTCCCTGGAATTATTAATTTCTTTTTCAATTATTTTGCCCAGATGTAAAAGGGCCGGACAAAATAGCCCGGTGGGCCGGATCCGGCCCGCGGGCCGGTAGATGCCCATGTATGCTCTATACTAATGAAGATTAATTTCCAAAATTTATATTTTCTAAGCAGCGGACAGAAAAACTTGACAGCACTATTGAATTCATTGTTAGCTTTTAAGCCGACGTCCACAACAACCAATAGAGTTTTTTCTACAGCGGGAATAAAAAAACAAAGTTTCGAATCAAATAAAAATTTTACACGTTTGATTCTCTATTATATTCGAAATATATGTTTTATAAATTGAAATAAATGTATTAATGCAATAAAATAAGCTAATTTATTTATAAACACAAATTTGAATAAATAATCTCGTACTTGAGTAATTGAAATGTCGAGCAATTGGAGTCTCTAATTTTTACGCTCCATTCCTAATATTGGATGAGTAGGGGTAAATTATTAGCATCACAGACTTCCATACATTGAAATAGGAATCAATAAATTGGCATAATAGCAAAAACAAACATATCTATGGTAGTTTAAAACAGTAAAACCTCGACATAACGAACTTCATTTAGCGGATGAAATTTCCGGTTGGAATTAAAAAAAGCAAAAATACAAGTTGATCATTTGAAAATGCTCGCAGTGAGCGAACCGGTCCTGATCCTAATAGATTTAACGTGGAATAAACACCATAAAACAGGAGGTAGTTTTCAAAAGTGGACAAATCCATTTGTTGAAAAACTGAGAATGTGAGATATTTTCATAACTTTTTCCTCATAAATTTGTGTGTACTATCAATAGTATTAAAATATGTTTTAAGCTAAAGAATTACGGATGATGTGTAAGCATTCAAACTTTCCTGTATGAATAAAAAAGTTTAATCTAAAACTGGCAGCTGAAAAAAAATATTTTGGCATTGTCTACTTTTGAAAATTACCTCCTGAATTGTGCTATTATTTCATTTACTGTATTATTTTAAAATACGTTTTCCAAACAAATGCACATATTAAAAATAATGAACGCCTCAGTTTCACTATAGCAAATTTCTTAACATATTCGAACTTCGCTTTTCACTTCACTTCTCCAGAATAAAGGTTTCGCCGTCAGATGCAATTGAAAAATACTATCCGCTTGACTGCATCCGATTCTGTTGCAGTGATTTCTTTTGGCCGCAGATCTTGAAAGGAACGAGGCCGACAAGAAATACGGCGCAGCGGGTGGGGGAGGGGTAGGAGCCAGATGCAAGTTTTCAGGGGCGGGATGGGCTGCGTGGAGAACGCTAGGGGAAGGGTTGTGATTTATCGTAGGTCACGTAACGAGGGATGTTTGTGGCCGCTCAACACGTTGTATGCCGTTTACCGAAATCGCAGAATAATTCGTGAGGATGATGGATATTTTGTTTACACATTTTGAATAATATTTCTTCGTTACTCGTGTTATACATGTATACGATATGTTTGTTTTGAAGAAAGCTTTTTCGTATTATTATGATTTTTGCAATTGAATCAACAGTCACCAAACTACGGATTTCTCCGGATTTCTGAGAAACTATTGCACCTCTAGTATATATACTCCATAAGGACTTTGCTTTAGGTAAGTGTTCGAAAATATCACTCATCAAAAGAAGGAAAATCAGAATGCATGCATTTTCAATTAATACAACCTCCCTTATCGTTTTCGTTGAATCCACTGAGGCTTTGATGTCATACAAATATATTATGGTTGGTCTCCAATAGAGACTCCAATTACTCGACATCTCAACTACTCGAGCATCGAGTAGTAAAATTTCAAAATACTCGAGTACTCGAGTATACTCGAGTAGTTTCAGATGTACCAAAATATATATTTTTAATTCGAATTTGTGTATTTTTATAAATGACCAATAATTAAAGAAACTTATTGAATATTACTAATACACTTATTTCCATTTATGCAACATATATTTCAACAATAATAGAGAATTAAACGACTCAAATTTTAAATTGGTTTGATGTTTTTTTTATAATTCTCGCCGTAGAAGAAACTTTCGACGATTATTACTAAAACGAGTATTACTCGAGTAATTTTCAAAATACTCGTGTATCGAGTAGTTGGAAAATGGACGAGTATACTCGAGTATCGAGTACTCGATACTCGAATTGGAGTCTCTAGTCTCCAACCATAGCATAAAACTTGATAAACATAGCAAACATAGCATAAAAAAACTTATTCTGGCTTGGATACCGCTGGCTTGAAACCTATGTCGTTTATACGTTGGATAATTTTCCTCATCGCTAATCCAAACTGCTGTATGAATATGCTGTGATAGGTTTTCCTATCACAGCATATTCATACAAATCATGGTGGGGAAAACTTATTGAAAGTTATCTATTGCACAAGTGCGGTTGCTTTACCATAGAAATTGGAAAAAAATATAATCTGTTTTTAATTTATTCAAAAAAAAGTCTTCCTGGGTTCAATGGGTTAAAATTGCTTTCTGACCGAAGAATATTAGTTTTGGATGTTTTGGTCTATTAACACTTCGGATGTTTATGTTTGCGCTTAACAATATAAAGGGCAAAGATTAATAAAATGAAATAAAATACTGTTTGGGTTTCTATATTGTGTATGCATACTAAATTGTATTATTGATGTTCATATACAAATGATATTTCTACAAGTGTGTTTTTTGAATCGTAATATAAAGATTTTATTACTATTTTTTATGGTACAACAAATGATTGCTATTTGTTTGGCTAATGCAGAATCGATATTTATTATTTCATTAAAATTTGATGAATAATTAATTGCTTATTAATATTAAAATAGTATTGATGATTTTTTATTTCATTTGGTGGGTTACAACCAGTAGAAAAAGTACGTAAGAAATGTTAGATTCGCGGATAACATCAAATATTTTTTGATTCCATATCAAATTACAAAAATGAATGAAGTGTATCTAATCAGAAATCTATATATGAAAACCAGTCGTTCTTCAGTCGCTGATTAAGTGTAGAAGATTAGAGCTACGACAAGACTGTTTGTTGGCCAATCGCAGTCATTACTTCCCCTTTTTAGGATATTAAGTTTCGTGGTCCAGTGGCTAACGTCGTTGGCTTCTGTGACGAAATACACGGGCTCGATTCTCATTACGAGCAGCATTTTTTCAATCGATTCTGACCGATGGCATGGGTGTTTTGTGTGGTCTAAAAATTAATTTCCAACCATCCGATTGTATAAGGGAGGCGTAACGGCAGCGATTAGCTAACCACGATTTCTGTCCAGGTCTTAATATACTTTCAATCCCTACTCTATTCGAAAAAGAGAGGTTGAGCAACTGAGTAACATGCAGTTCTCAAAGAAATAAATATTTTTAGGTTAATTATGAAACTGTCCGTGGGACTTAAACCCATGACTTTGACGACTCGCACACGGGTTCAACGTCGTAATTATTGAATTAAACGTTGCATTATCATTCACAAGCTGTGGAAAATTTCAAAGATTCAAAATTACATTTTGTCGCGATATTCCCATTTGGAAATTCCTAATTTGAAAACTTTCAAATTGTTTTTTTTCCACTCACCATAGAGTAAAAGAATTTGAATATATTTTGCATATAATTTGCTCACTCGCAAAACGGAGACTAATTTTAAAAGTCGTAACGCCTTAACTGATCTGAAAATTTCTTCTCGTAATTTCGCCCTTTTTATAAACTCTTCGGCAAACAATCTTTCCAATAAATTTTTATTTTATAGAAGTGCCCAAACTTTTACAGCTTTCGAATATTTTCCCAATATTGATAAAGTTTGGTTCCATCTCGTATCGATTTATGAAAGATGCATCGTAATTATTCAATAATGATATAGTACTGGTGACATTTTTATATTTATTTTTTTCATATCCGCTCCCTATTCGGAGCATATGGCCGCCACACGGTGCCTCCAAGATTCTCTATCTCCCGCCAACCTCCTCGCATCTTCCCAGGTCATCCTGGCGTCCCGGAGCTCCCCTGAGTACATCCTATGGGTGGTCATCATAGGCCTTCCGCGGCGTCGGGATCCATCAGGTTGATAAAAGAGGCAGGCAGGATTCAGGCTCCTCTGAGGCATCCGCAGCACATGTCCAAGCCAGGTCCAACGTCGCCTTTTTTTACATTAAATATATTTATATTAAATATATATTTTCTATAAAATTTAAGATAAAAATGAATTGAAAACGTTTATTTTGGTTTATATCTATTTGATAGAGCTTCAAGTACCAAGGTGCGTTAGCGTCAAAGTGCACCCCTCTCTCTCATTCGTCTCTTAGCTTAGTTTTTACTGAATATAGTATTGCTACCCGGCGTCGCTCGGACTAAGCGACCAATAATTATTTAATGTTATATCATTCGACATAATTATATCACAAAATCTAACATCCAAAATAGAATAAAAATAGTAAAACATTTTTAGTACTTTTTCCACATGAGATTTATTTCATCAGGACCGGTTTCGCTCCTGGTCGCTTTCGGTCCTGATGAAATAAATCTCATGTGGAAAAAGAACTAAAAATGTTTTATTATTTTTATTATAATGCCTTTCCACCAAGTATTGACAATGAACACCTTAAAAGTGATCCAAAATAAAAAATAAAATAAAATAACAAACTTTATTTAATTTGATGACAGCCCCATTCTCGCCCATTAAAATGTCCAAATTCAAGGAAATCTAATTTGCTGTCAAAGAAATGTCAAATAATACCTTCACGTAAATAATAAACGTTATTATATTAATAAAAGCCGGGAAAAGTGCAGTAGAAGACTAATTTATTACATTTTGACTAAATGTCTTCGCCGATAAAAATTCAAACATATTTTCTTTCATATTCGTTTTTATGGCAACTTAATGACCAACAATGCAAAAGGGAATTACAGACCCACAGACATACATACGCCGTTTCGGTTTTATATATAAGATTGAAGTTGCATTTCTTTCCTATCGTTGCTGACAGGAGGGCGCGGTAGCTGTAGTGGTGAGCAATCTCTAGTGAATCCAGTTCAAGAGATCACTTTGCTATACAATTTCACTTATGATATGCTTTTCAAAGATGTGGAACACGTCTTAAAAGTTTTATCGCAATACAAAGTTGTCGTTTTAATTTTATGCTGTAAATATACATTTCAACTAATAAGATTTTGAATTACTATGTGAGTACATGATTATAGAATATCATTAGTTTCAATAAGTATACACTTTTTTTTTTTTTGAATTTTGTACTTTTCCGTGAGTTTTGTCGCTAACGTGCCGGGTTTCGCCTTTCGGCATCTTCAGGCATTCCAAGTGCACTGATGTACTGTTTGTCAGTTCAAGTACATCCGTGCACTTGAATGCCTGAAGATGCCGAAAGGCGAAACCCGGCACGTTAGCGACAAAACTCATGAAAAAGTACAAAATTCAAACAATTCAAATTTGATATTGAAATTCCATCAAGCACCCTCAGTCGAAATACTTAAGTATACACTTAATAAAATTGGCTTTTAATGTTATTTTTTAATGAAACTGGATGTCAATACCATGGTGAATTTTTCGTTTAAATCAAACATAATTATACAATTTACTGAGTAAAACAAACTATGGCTCAAAAAAAGAAAAGAGATTTATATATAGTACACAGGGCTTTTTTTTTAAAAAAATAACGTTCCGGAACTCGCTTCATGTCAAGCTTTTTACTGAATAAAATTATATTGAAATATCATTCAAGTAAAATTTCGTCTAATTGATTTTGACATTTTGTAAAAAAAAGAAATCCGTGAAAAAAGGTGCCGGAACGCCGTTCCACCGCGTTAAATGGGGAAAAAGCCCTGATAGTACATATAAGTTATGTCTCCCTGGCAGTGTGACGTCCATACGGATGCAAGTTTTATATCATCTAGTTTGATTCTAATTAGAAAGTGTTTTACTCAAGGAAAGAAATGCAAAGCCAGGGGTATTGGCCTTTAGATTGCTAAGCGTTAATGATTTATGAAGGACATGTTATATTTAATTTTAATAATTTTGACGTTAATAGCAGAATATAATCCAAATAAAGATTTTTTTATTTTTAATCAACCGCAGCGCCCCTAGATATATTATCCACGAGCCGCCACTGCATATAACAGACTATTTTGACTAGCCAGTGTAAAGCAATCTCAAATTTAACAGTGGAACTAGAGACTCCAATTCGAGAATCGAGTACGCGATACTCGAGTATACTCGTTCATTTTTCAAGAACTCGATACTCGAGTAGTTTGAAAAATACTCGAGGAATTCTCGTAATATATATATAAATGAAGATTTAATTCCAAATTTTATTTTGTTTTAAGCAGCGGACAGAAAAACTAGATAGCACAATTTAATTGATTGTTAACTTTAAAGCGAAGGTCCACAGCAACAAAGAGTTTTTTCTACTGCTGGAATTAAAAAAACTAAAATTTGGACCAAATTTAAATTTGAGATGTTTAATTCTCTATTATTTTTGAAATATATGTTTCATAAATTTAAATAAATATAATGATAAAATAAAATTCTTTATTTATGAAGCTTATAGCTTATTTATTTATGTATCATCTATTTATAGACACAAATTTGAATTAATAAAATATATTTTGGCACATCTGAAACTACTCGAGTATACTCGAGTACTAGAGTATTTTAAAATTGTACTGAGTAGTTGAGATGTCGAGTAATTTGAGTCCCTAAGTGGAACTCAAAGATTTTTTCAACTTATTTGAAAAATCTTTTACATATTGGAATCTTGGAATAATCTTAATATCAAACCTTTCGTGTTAATTTGTCAACTCTTCTGCGTTAGGGATATAATGTGATGTTGGTAGTTACCTGAACCTGAAACAATAAAAACAAACATAATGAAGCATGGAATCTGGACATTAGATTTATACTACAAAATGTGTATTGATTCCTTTTTTGTGAAATACATACCTGCTTTATTACATTACATATTACAAAATTATAAATAACTCAATTTATGGAAGTCTTCATTTTTTTACCGACTTTATTTTATACTATGGTTAAAAAAAAGCTTTTCGTTTATGCAATATACTTATTCGTATGTCCATCAAATGAAAATATGTTAATTTGTATAATAAAGTAAAATATTTGTTTAGTAGTAATTGGCATACCTGTCCATTTAACACTGCTAAGGCTCAAAGAATATATAATTTATGTATGTACAGTAAACACAAAGTAAAACATAATGTAGGTGAATAGTCCCTGTTTCTTAAATATTTTCACTAAAAACACGGTAAGCCTTTATCACATAGTAAATTTAACTGAACAAAAATTGTATAAAGTAAATAGAATGTAAGCCTGATGCCGGGATGACCTGGATGAAAGCAAG